>JANRMT010062836.1:3832968-3845584 GCA_026402145.1 Polypterus bichir lapradei
TAGATAGATAGATAGATAGATAGATAGATAGATAGATAGATAGATAGATAGATAGATAGATAGATAGATAGTACTCCAGCTCCCCAGAAATCCTGAACACAATAAGTGGGTTTAGAAAGTGAATAGATGGGTGAATGCTATCTTCCATATTCCTTCTATGTTCTTAATGTCCTGTTGGGTTCATTATGTTCTTAACGTCCTGTGGTGTCTAATGAGAACACTGCTTTTTTGATCAGTGACTTTTCCAATCTTGTAGTGGATGCTTGGACATTGACAAATATTACAGTCAAATGCTGTGATCTGTTACAATTTTCTTTTTTTTAAATGTAAAAGTATAGTAGTATTTATTAAAATAGAATGATAGCAGTAGAAGAAAATATAGCAAAGGCAGGATAAATATAGTTTTAGAAAGCATATGGAAAATCAGCAGCAATGGCAAAGGAGGAAGTTGACCTGAGGAGTTTTTAGATTCTACAATCAGGCTGAAACGTGATATGTGTTCTATGCCATTCAGATGAACTGGTATCTCTTTCTCTGGCATTGATCTATCTATCTATCTATCTATCTATCTATCTATCTATCTATCTATCTATCTATCTATCTATCTATCTATTTCTTCTACTTGATCACCTCTTTAACTGATCTTTTAAAGCTCTTTACTGTTATCCAAGGTTCATAAAAGTAAAATCATGTTTCCAAAATCAGCTGCCTTAGCTCAAGCTTTTGACATAAGAAATGGGGGCAAAGAGCATGCATGCTTCTGTAAATTTTAAAAAAAGCATGGCATGCTTATATAGCTTACAGTTTATGAAACCATACGTGCATTGTAGTATCAGTTTTATATTACAGATTGCAGCAAAACATGCATAGCCAAAGATATACCTTAGATATTACAAATGCCTTAGATTTACAATGCTGCAAAACATATACACTTTAAAATAAATATCTAGCTATTCAGGTAATTCTTAAGCAAATGCAGCAGCATTCACAGACAAGGTTTACTTTTCAGTACCCAGGTAATCTAACAGCTGTTTTAGCTTAACATCCTGTTTCTGCACAGATAAGGAATAAAGTATACTGTAAAAGTCAACTTTTACAAATGTTACTAGAAATGTTCTGCTCCTTTCTCCAACACTATTTCCAAAGAATTAATTTATCTTAATAACATGTTTGCGCTATGGGCAGTTGACATTTGAGGATTCAGATTTTCAAAGATATATAGATAGAATAAAAAAAAACAAAACAGGTGTTCATCTTAGTTAGTTAGAACAAATTAAAAACTTATAATAGAAGCAAATTGAAACTTTTCTTTGTCTATTTTTCTAATATAGTATCTACAGTCCTCCAGGATGGAGAGAGATTCATTTGACAGATCTTCTTATAAAATAAGAGTAATGAAGGTAGACATGCTAATTAGGCAAAAAAGCATACCAAGAATAAATGTTCTATTATTATTACAACGTATATACATTGTTTGCTGTTTATTGAATGTAATCGTCCATCCATCCATTATCCAACACGCTATATCCTAACTACAGGGTCACGGGGGTCTGCTGGAGCAAACCCCAGGCAGGGCACACACACACACACACACACACACACACTAGGGACAATTTAGAATTGCCAATGCACCTAACCTGCATGTCTTTGGACTGTGGGAGGAAACCCACGTAGACACGGGGAGAACATGCAAACTCCACGCAGTACCACTGCGCCACCCTGAATGTAATCGTATTTTAATTTAATTGTATTGTATTTGTATAGTAGAATGCCGGATTTATAATTAGAAACAATGTATCGATTTTCTGAACTTAATCGTGGGCACTGGGGGGGGGGGGGGGCACCGGCAGCATCAGGAACAGATAACGGATTGGGTTAAATTAAATGATAGAACACATGCCATTTCAGACCTGAACTTTTTTAGGATGTAGGAAGACAACAGGAGTATTCAAAGTTAAAAACACAGAAGGAAATGCAGAAAGCGATCCCATTCTTTAAAAGATTTAATTAAAGTCGATGAAAAAATAATCGCTTCTTAGTTCAGCATGGTATAATAACTCTGGGGAAAATTATCCCTCCATACAGCAGATGGCAAAAGATTTCATTACAATTCGATGAAAAAATAATCGCTTCTTAGTTCAGCATGGTATAATAACTTTGAGGAAAATTATCCCTCCATACAGCAGATGGCAGTCATACGCATATTGGAGTAAATGTACAAAAATTGTGCAAGACATTACGGCTACGCGGAATCCCGATGATGTCATTAGCAGGTTCCCGGATTCGGCTGGCGCTTACAAAGTCTGGAGGAGGTGGAGTAGGAGGAGACGGAGAAGCTGGCGGATGAACAGCATTCGGGGGAACAGAAAGGTTATAGAAACGATATTTATTGCGTTCACTAGCTAACGACAGTTTTTTGTTGCTTTTAAAACCGCCAAAGCGAGCTGGCAGAGTGTGTTTTTACATCGAGTGTCTGTACTAAGGTGGCCTTTAAAGGAGTGAATCGCTTTTCGGTGTACACAGAACTATTTTATGTTGAACGTTTTGTGGCGTTGCATTGGGAGAATTTTACTTAATGCGTCCTGAGTACCTTTGCTTTCATAGGCTTTATTTTGTCAACGTCGCCGGCGTCAGTTTAGTTCGGAGCGTCAGCCAGACCCTACTGTAATATGTTGCTCACCCGGAAACGGACTAGAAACCGAGCTATCAGGACTCGACTAATCGCCGTTTACTGGCGAAATCTAGCGGGAGACATCACAGATAATTCGAGTTATTCGCTAATAATTATGTAGTTTTTGTGCTCTGGAGGTTTAATGCATAGTGAAGGAACTTTGTGTATATTAGCGATAAAATTGAAACTTTGCCAGAAGTTCATCGTTTCAAGCAGTACCATGTGCATTGATATTCTAAATCCAGGACAGACCTTTCTTGTCGCGTTAGTTGGCTTGTTGAGCAGGACCCAACCAAGTCTTGCTTTTCTTTCATATCTTGCTTTAACGTGTCTACAGCAGTCAAAGGGAAAACATATGAGTAAACATGTTATTGCTGATAAGATGGAAGAGATATAGTAAATGATGCAGCATCATTGAAGTAGTTTGTACAGCATGGGCTACGATAGTGTTTATAACGGATAACATTTGCGTGTGAGATACTGCACACCTTGGGAGATGTTGAGCACTTGTAGGTCTAGTTTCACTTTCCTGAAATCTTTACTGTTCAATCACTGTTCATCTCAGTTTTTTGTCATCCATCCTTTCATCACTTACTGATCTTACATAATCTTTTTCATTGTTATAGGGAACAGAGGAAATAACAGGTATCAGATACAAGACCAGAAGAAACCCTGATCAGAAGATCAGTCCATTGCAGTGCACATTCGTGCAGACCACTACTGATATGAGAGCAATTTAAACCTAACCTAACATTTTGTGTTTGTTATATAGAAAGCTTGTGCAGAAATGCACGGGACATCTAAACTCTATCCAAGCATTGTCTGGGCTGAAACTGGAACCCATATGGCAAGAGCTGCAGTGCAGCAGTGTACAATAAGTTGCCACCCTCTGTTTTGTTCCTCTTGAAACTTGATATTTTCAAGTAATATCAGACACCTAGAGTAAAGTAATTCAGAAAATCTGCCAGAATCCTCCAAAAGACATGCTTGTGTTTTGTCTAGTATTTGTATTTAATAGTTGAGCAAAATATTTTAGCATTGCCCTTGTCAGACAGAGTTTACACACTCATTGTCTAAAACTATACAGGCATGTTCACCAATTCAGTATATGAATGCAATTATTACAGGAAGCCTGCTAGCGTCAGGTACGATGCACGAATCACCTTTAACCAAGACGTCAGTCAATCATAAGATGCATGCACTTACATGTTATGGATTAACTAACCAACCCTACATATTACTGAGATGCATAAACAATCTTCTAAGCTTTCAAAGATTACAGAAGAACTTACTCCCATTGTTACATATGAATACAGTGTGCTTTAAAGTTTTCTTCATTAAATCCACTGTTAACTGCACTTCACAACATTCTTTAAATTGTTAATTGCTGCAGTACTATATGTTTTAGTTAGTAATTACTGTCCTACATTTTGCTTCTGAATGTACTCCTACTTTTGAGTGTACACCCAGTTTTGTTTTACTTTTAGTTAATCCAAGGAGCCTAGTCTTTTAACCTTAGTTCTTGTGAAAATATAACTTAGACTTGCATAAGAGCTTTTGCATTCCCCTTTCCACACTTCTTTACCTACAAGTTATCTGCTTAATCTATGGAGGATCATGGTAATTGGATGTTAACTTCCAATTATTAAAAGGGAGCCAGGTGCAAAACACAAAGAATGCTGACGAAAGGGAGGTAATTAAGTAACTTGTTTACTTTGGTGACCATGAGTAGACAGCTGCTAAAGTAACTAACGCCTTGTTAAATAAATATTGGACAAAATGGAAAAGAATAAAGTGACTTGTCATCATTTCTGAACTCTTACACAGGTTAGATAAATCCTGCATAGTTTCTGGATTAGGTCTATGACATATAACATGCTTAATTGAGATAGGAGTCCAATTAAGCATGTTTACATTGGTGAAAATAAAAATATCCGGCCATGTTGATCCTCAGTAGTCTGAAGTTGATTAGGTAAAAAAGATGCAATAATGTGATTTTTTTTAATACAAGATACAAGAGTAAATAAAGCTAAGCTTGTTGTAGAAGGTAATCACTGAAACGAAAAAGAGTAATCACAGAACATATTTGAAATGTAATGTGATTTACAAATGCAATACAACAACCAGAACATGGTGGTTGTGCAACATTTACATATATGCCCACGCATATCTGATTGGCATTAAAACTGAGTGCAACTCAGGCTCAGTTTCTGTATAATTACCATTAGCATGTGTCACACTTGGGGAAACATACAATGATCTGCCTTATATTTTTAAGCCTGAATAGTATTTTGCTACCATCTGGTGAATGAAATAACAATATTCTACAAAACAATCATGAATATTTCAACATGTTTCGCCACTCTTAATGTATATTAAGGTTAATATTTATTATTGTGGCAAATCATCCAACTAAAAACACAATGTCATATGAAAAGCTGTAAAGGCATTTATAGAACAAACTGAAACTGAACCATTGCTCAAACTGAACAATGATGATGATGATGTGAATTGGTCATCAGCTGTAAACACAAAGTGAAACTGATCCATATATGGTACTGTACAACCAAACCATTGTGATATGTCTGGTGAGTTAGGTCGGATGAAGCTTCAGAATTCAAAAGGGCAAAATAATTGTGATTAACTGCAAAGACAAGCAAGATGTTTGTGTCAGGGAAATGTAGAAGATGCTATGTCTTTTCACTGTGGTAGCCTACAATAATACAAGTGGCAGTGTTGATTGTGCAGATTAGACACTGACATTCTACCCTCTCATTGCAATCAGCAGAAAAAATATAGGAAAAGTGCAAAGGAAACACACTTCTAGTGTTCCATTTACAACTTCAGGCTGTGCATCGGTGACCGTCTCAAAACATTTCACACAAAGGATATGTACTAAACCTCCATTAGTGCAGTAGTGGACACTAGACATCCCGTTTCTACTGTATTTATTATTATTTATTTTGATATTTTACATGTTTATGTTACACAAACTGTGGTGGGTTGGCACCCTGCCCGGGATTGGTTCCTGCCTTGTGCCCTGTGTTGGCTGGGATTGGCTCCAGCAGACCCCCGTGACCCTGTGTTCGGATTCAGTGGGTTGGAGAATGGATGGATGGATGTTACACAAAGTAACATTTTTTCTTGTTGAAAAAAATTAAATGATTTTTGCTCGTTTTTCCTGGGGTAAAGATACCACTAAGGAAGCTACTACATAGTCTAATATTTTTTGGTTGTGCAAAATCTGAAACATAAAAATAATGTGATATTTATACATTGCTTGTGTTTTTTCTTGTAACTTCTCACCCAAAGTAGTATAGAGCAATTGTGGTTAACTCCCATTTTTGGCTTTCGTCAATCTGTCAGCAATAGGTTAGATATCCATTTTTTATGTTTTATTTGTTCTTTTCAAATGGTTTGTGAAAATACTAGTAAAATTACACATTTCAGTTGGTTTGTGTCCCATATATGGAACTTTCTCTGATGGCATTGCTTACAACAGTTAGGTTGACTATTTGATCACTGATTGCCTCCTGCCTGTGCCATGCAGATGATAAGACTACTCAACATTATTATTCTGTGCATAATTTTTAAACACTTTTAAACATTTGCCTTAACTGGATTTGTTTTGTGTGGTAATTGTTTCTTGAATAAAGTGAAATCACAAATGCACAAACTTTGATTTATAATGAAAAAACTAAATTGATGAGTATCAAAGAAACTTGTATTTTTTTTTTACAGTAAAGTGATGAAAGGGAAGGAAAAAAATAAAACTGGAGAATAAAATGCAACATAAACATGTTAAATGTAATCAGTGTGCAGGTATGTGTGCATCAGTGTGCATCAGTGTGCATTGACATTTCACTTCTGCTTTCCTCTCCAAAGGATAAACACCTGGAATCTGGCCATCAAGCATTTTATGTTTCTGCTTCCAAGAACTAATTTCTGATTAACAGGCTGGCTATGTTGAAAACCTGCAGTCACTGTCACTTTCCCAAACTTGAGTTTGACAACATTGTTTTAGAATAAAGGTAAATAACATGAATGAAACAACAATTTAAAGTGATATCATAAAACTTTCCACATTTATTTACCATAAGTCTCATAAAAAGTACAATCCATCTGAAAATCCATCCATCCATTTTCCAACCCGCTCAATCCGAAAACAGGGTCATGGGGGTCTGCTGGAGCCAATCCCAGCCAACACAGGGCACAAGGCAGGGACCAATCCCAGGCAGGGTGCCAACCCACTGTAGGACACACACAAAGCACACACTAGGGCCAATTTAGAATTGGCAATCCACCTAACCTACATGTCTTTGGACTGTGGGAGGAAACTGGAGCGCCTGGAGGAAACCCACGCAGACACGGGGAGAACATGCAGACTCCACGCAGGGAGGACCCGGGAAGCGAACCTGGGTCTCCTAACTGCGAGGCAGCAGCACTACCACTGCGCCACCCTCCATCTGAAAATATTTTATGTATTTAAATAAACCTTTTTGTGAAATCACTACATTATTATACATTTTGAACCATTTAAAGTACAGTTATCATGATACATTCTTATTCTTTCCTCAAAAGTCAAAAATGCTTGTACACTTGTGGTTTAAGTTTTTGAAAGGTGCTATTCCAGAGCATTCTCATTATTAGACCTGTTACACTAAATTTTGAAGTAATCACCTAATATTTTAACAAGTAATCTATCCTTGGAGTTCTGCCCCACACCCAATGATAAATTAGCACCAGCTACTATAACCTTGAACTTAAGAAAAAAATGAGGTAGAAGATGAATGGAAAAAAGGACTTTGCTGAGATTCCTGGTTTATAAAATTAGAATTTCTGATATCTATGTTCTGATCTGAGGCTATTACTAAAGCAAATTATTTTACCTAATCAGGGTTATTAAGAAATTGGGTCTGAATAATCCAGTTGTGGTTTTTAAAGGTGGGGGAAAATGCAGTGCCAGAATCATTACTAATTCTTTCTCTTGTCTTCTGTTCCTCTGCATTCTGTATGAACCAGCAACCTGCTTGTTGGGCCTTTGAACCAGGTGGTTGCCTGACTCTCAGTTTAAGTGACCAGTGGAAGGGAGTGGCCTTTTAATTCCCACCACATAATCTCTAATCCTGGAGAAACCTTTGAAATCACCTTGTAGATCAAATATGGCCACTGGAATTACTGAGAACATCCTGCCAGTTACTCAAGATGGCTATGAGACTGGCAGCCCTCCATATGCGCAGCAGGGCCCTACTTGTAGGGATTCGTGTTGCTGCCGCATGATAATTTGGGAGTTTTCTCTCTTTGTTTTCTGTCCATCTCCCAATGATTTTAGATTTGTTTCAGTGCCCATGGAGTACTTACTACTGGGGCAGACTTTAAACACACATGGCACATTGCCCTATGGTGGGCATTTACTACATTAGTACATTAATAGGCTCTCGAGTTGCCCAACATGGACACCTGTTTAAAAGTATGAGCCACAGTAGGACTGTCCTATATTTTTTGTCTGCCATATGCTACATCTGCCAATGATTCTCAGGTAAATTATTACAATATATTAATTATTATACAGTTTACATCTTGACTTCACTGAAGACACCAGCGAGATAATAGATACACATAATCTATGCTTTGAAATTTAAGTGTTCCTTTCCACAAAAATGAATGAGTCTAGAATTAAAAAAATACACAGAGTTGCTTTTGTGAAAGACTTTTAGTTAAACAATCCATGAGCAATTATAACTGAAATTCAAAGGCAGGTAGACCAAAACCGTTCAGTTCTGGAACAAGAAAGATGTGAAGTAAAATTTGAATGTACTGGCATGTTGATGAAATTCAAGACTGTGTCATGGGATGGTCTTTAACTAAACTTAGCATTTTGATTTGAAAAGGGGCACTGCAGGAGATACCTCTAAAGAAATGTCTGTGGCCTTGCCAGATGAATATTTTATAGCAGTCATTTTAAAACGTTTTGCCCCTTTTGATTTTTCTTTACTGATCCCTTGAAGTTTTAGTTGCTTAGCTGGGGCTTCTCCCCTGCTTTCCTATTTTCAGCAGACTGCTATCTGACACATAGTGTGCATGTCATATGTCATACTATTCCTCCCCAATGGCGAGGTATGAAGGGAACTGACATTAGTCATATCCCTTTTAAAAAAATTTAATACATCACAGCATGTTATGTATTTGTTAACACTGTAAACAAAAATTTTAAATTAAGGGAATGGGTGCATAATGGAGTGTACAGTTCTGTGGATTGGTAAGTGTTGTAAGGTGGGTGTGCAAAATTTTAAATTACACATAACATGGATAAAAAGATAAAAACATGCAGTTGTGACTGAAACTGGAGTAAAATGTATGTGTTGTATAATGTGTATGTGATCTAGGTATTCATTATGATCATGATGTAGAAAAAAAAAAATCTGTTGGCCTGCTAAAATAATCCAAGTAAATGTCTCCTAGCACTCATAACCTTAGAATAATTGGGGTTATATCCCATTTAAAATTGTCCAAAATTTACCCAGGGCAAGATTCAACCTGTGAACATTGCAATCTAGCTCCAGCCTCACTGGGCCACATATTTTGGGCATACGCCAAATCAGCACCATTCTGGACAAAAATCTTTAAATGCTTATCAGACAGCCTTGGTGTCACAATCACTCCTAGCCCATTAACAGCTGTGTTTGGTGTACTCTCGGATGGGCTTAAAGTGGAGAAGGACAAATTGATTGTAATTGCTTTTACCACACTACTAGCCATAAACTTAACTTGTTCAACTGAAAGAGTCCCAGCCTACCTGTCACAAGTCAGTGGGTGATGTTCTGTACTGTTTGAAATTGGAAAAAATGTAATTCTCACTCAGAGGATCTCTTAGTAAACATTCATATCACAGAAAAAGGACATTCTCCTTTCTTTGTTGTTTTTAAAGATTTTCTTATACCATTGACTCTCCTTTCTCTCGAGCGGGGGTTGATTTCTGGTTTGTTAAGTTTGACATGATTTATGTAATGTTGTTTTCTACAAATAAAATCAATAAAATAAAAGAATAATTGGGTTTTGAAAAAAGATGAATGAATGGTCAGGGTCATGCATATCAGGATTATATCTGCAAATTAAAAATGAATAATACCCTTTGATCCTTTTATAAAACTAAAATGAGTGACATTTGTGAACGCTATAAACTGTGATTGGTTTATGATTGGAGTCACCACCTTAAACATACAATTTACCTGTGGTGTGCAATTTCAGTCCAGAGTGCTTTTGTGACTTGCCATAGGTGCTGGATACTCTGTTTTACGTAGACTGTTGTGTAAAAAGAGACAATTGCTGATACTGCCTAGAGTTCCAGAATATTTATCAGTAACACTCTTCTCTGTCTTGTGGTTAGAAAACAACACATAAAACTAAAGCTTTTGCAGTGGCAAATGGAATGAAATGGGTATGAGGGAGTGAAATCCTTTTGCATTATAATCCATTTGCTAGTTGGTTACAAGAAAAATAAAAAAGAGTGTGTGTATATATATATATATATATATATATCAATCATGTGGAGTATATTGTACATCATTCTTAAGAAATAATTTTCTCACAATCCTGCATCATTGATGCAGGGTGCAGTAATTATCCATCCATCTTCCAACCACAGGGGTCTGCTGAAGCCAATCCCAGCCAACACAGGGCAGGAACCAATCCTGAACATGGTGCCAACCCACCACAGGACACACTAGGGCCAATTTAGAATCTCTAATTCACCTAACCTGCATGTCTTTGGACTGTGGGAGGAAACCCACGCAGACACGGGGAGAACATTCAAACTCCACACAGGGAGGGCCCAGGAAGTGAACCCGGGTCTCCTAACTGCGAGGCAGCAGCACTACCACTGCGCCACCGTGCCGCCCGTGCAGTTATTAATTTCATCCAATATTCAGTCATCCAGCATGTATTTTTTTCTGTGTGAAGCATTGCTTCAAAGAGCTGGAAAGAACAATATTTACTGATTTGGATTATAAATTGAAGCTGATTGCAGTACCTAGCATAATTACTTGTCTTGCTGTATGCATTTGGACTGATTTTGCTCTTGGACCAATATTTGAAACATTTGAGTTGTTTTTTCCTTGCAGCTGTATGTTGCTGAAAAGGTTGGACTGTTGTGCTATATTATGCAGGTTAAGCATGACATTTAATATGTTAACCTTTGTGAAAGGCTACATTGGGTATATTGGTTATATCTGAGAATGTGGCACAGTTGGCATATGCGTGCTTTAGTACCTGGCAAAATTCAGGTCTTCCAAGTCTATTCATTATTATATAAGTTATTTGGGGTTGAATTTATAATTACTTTTGGAATGTTCAGAGTCATTCCTGTTACTTATATTTTATGTCATTGATTAACCTTGTAAGGTAGTTTGAAGTTAAATATTTATTTGTACTGTATTGAATTTAACAGTAAGTATAATTGATAAAAGGAGTTTCTTGTGTAAAAACATCTTGAAAAAAGAGTGCCACTCTAATTCACTCTGCCAGATCATTCTTGCAGGATTGTTGAACCTACTGTATGCGTCATTGATTAAAATGAGCATCATAATCTACAAAATGTTATTAAAAAATGTGGAATGTACCACTACTTACCAGGTGTGAACATCATAGTAGCCTTTTGTTACAAACAGAATAAGCACACCATAGTCAATAATAGTGTTATGCCAGAGGAAATTGATTTGCCAGTTTTATGCCTGCTATATTCTAGGTTTAACTTTGCTGCATCATTTTCAAATATTATGTTGGTTTCAATGATTTTTTCTTCATTATACAAATTTCACATATGAGTTGCAGACATTGTAATTTAACTTTAGGCTTAGTATTTGAATTTTTTAAAAATTTTAATTGTAAATTTTTCATTTGTTTGTAAATTTTTAAAATTTAATCCCATGCAAGTAATTTATTATTATTCCACTTTTTATAATTTTCTGTAATAACATTGTTTCTACATTTTTTATATTTCCTAAGTTTAGGTTTAAATGAAACATACTTTATGTAAAATTAGTCCATTTGTAAGAGATGAATTTCATTCTGAGAAATTCAGTTAATATACATTATTAACTTCATGTCATCTGAAAAAATGGTTGTACTTTTAGTCTTGGGGTTCAGTGCTCAGCATCCTCTTCAGGCAGGTGATCGTTAAGACAGACGTTGCCTAGTAGCTTAGATACTGCACGTGTATAAACCACATAGCTGCTGGTTCATTCCTTGTCTCTTAGTCACTCTGTGTTTATCATGCCAATGATCCTATTATGAAAATATATGCAAGTCAAGTTTTCTCTTGAAAGAGAATCAAGTAAAGGTTGTTTGTAATTTTTTTAACTTGTTTGCTTAATTGTGCTTAAAAACCTGTTATATAGTATAAAAGTTATTTAATATGTCTTAGTTCTTTCGCTAAATTGATCTTTTTATAACATTTACAAATTTAACCTTCCTTTTATAGAATTTGAGGTGATTCTTTGCATATTTAAAACTAGAGATGAACTTATAGTACTTGTTGGTCCAAGTGTTTTTTCCAATACTGCTCTCTAGTTACACTTACTTTGAACTGGTACTGCCATATGACTTTTTAATTGTATTTATTGAGTACTGGACTTGACAGTCAGGCAATAAAAAAAAAACTTTAAAAGGGACTGAATATAAAATACTAGAGGTTGCTAAACTGTACGGTAGCTATAAGTATGTCAGTATTTGATTGAAATCTTTTCTCAAACAGAATACAAAGTGTATGTTATAGTGGAAAAACTTTCAATGATTGACTTTTTGCTGGAGAAATTAGCACACCTGCTGAGCATCCATCCATCCATTATCCAACCTGCTTTATCCTAACTATAGGGTCACGGGAGTCTGCTGGAGCCAATCCCAGCCAACACAGGGCAAGCAATCCCAATTAAACACATAGTACACTTA
>JANRMT010062836.1:3855261-3895880 GCA_026402145.1 Polypterus bichir lapradei
AGAAAGCAGAAAAAAATAACTTGATTCAGAATTATTAAATAAATAAAAAATTTTTTTTTAAACATTTATGCTTTAATCAACAACAAAGAAAATAATGCTATTCACTAATGACTCTTTACACCTAGAAAATGCTGTAATAATACTAATAATCATCCACATATTGACTTTTAAACTAATTTTTCTGCCAATTCAGTCTTAAGCTAACATGAATGCAAGTTTGTGTTGAAAAAATAAATTTGAATATTTGAAGAGCTGCCATTCTCAAAGTTAGGGCAGTGGCAGACGTGAATATGGAAAAATAGAATAACTGTCTTAGCAAGTGAATAATAAAATGTAGTGGTTTTAAGTGCAGAACAACCAAATACCTGTTCTTGTTAAAACCAAGTAGGCTCGTCTTTTGCCTGGCACAAGCATTAAGTGAGAAATAGAATATTAAATTAAAAAAATCAGAAACAATAATGAGTTATTTGTATAGGCCAACACAGAAGAAGGACTGAATTCCATTTGGGATTAAAATCAAAGTAACTTATTGAGTGCTGCAGTGCTGTCATTGTGCTGCTGATAGTGGCTTGGATAAAACTTCCAAAATTAATATCACTTGATGACACAAAACAAGAACTTGAAATCCTAATGAGAAGCTGGAGTTTCCAGATGAAGTCAATTTTTTATAACCTATGTGATTATATGATTGTCAGGTGGGTATATCTAGGTCTTTCACATCAAAGAGTAATTAACATTCAAATGTTTTATTAAAAAAATGTAGAGTCATTCAAGAAATCAAAGAGGAATTCATAATGCGGTGTCTTTGTGTGTGTTTTAAGGGTTATAAGGCTGTGAACTTGTTCTGTTTTGTTTGTTATATTTTCAGATATCGAACACTGTTTCTCTAAAATTATTACAGTTTCATTTCAAATGTTCACCAGAAGAAATCTGAAAAACTGTTAGCATCCCACCAACATTTTTTAAAGAATTTATTTAGTTTTGTATTTGTTGTTTTTCCATTTTTCTATTGCATGTGAGTTCTGTTGCCATATTTACACTGCCTGAGGGAGCCAAGGAACAGTATTGAGTACTTATAATTTGCCCTGAAATGAATGTGACAAGCGACTATTAAAAACTTATCTCTTTTTAAAGCATCTTGGATATGGTACAGCCACACTGACAGTAACAACCAGCATTCATCTGTTGTTTTTTTAGGCTGCTAGTTTTCCTTTAGTCTTGAACAAACTGTAGTTCTAAGATTCATGTGCTATTTAAAAGTTTATCTGTCATTTGTTATGTTTGTACTTTCTGGGTATTCATACAAATGTATTTTGTGTATACAGATATTTTTGTATATGTTTTTGGATCAGTTTAATAATTACAAAATAAATAATTTGAAATAATAACATTAAATAATTTTAAATAAATTATTACATAATTTTTAAATAATAATATTTATATTATTCAATAATTATTCATTAAATAATAACTGTTAAATAATGTCAAATTCTTCAGTGGTCATTATAGTATATAGCATTATGGTCAGTTGTTTTGTTCCTAAAAATTTTAAAGGCTGTCTGTGGACCAGTTTATTTAAAAAAAAAATAATAATAAAAAAAAGTTTTTCCTTTTTGTATAGAAATCTTTCCATAGCTCCACTAAGTACATACTTCTCTGCTTTCATGTTTTCCTTTATTCACTTCTGCATGAACTTGAAATCGACATTCAGATGTGATTATTTAGATTTTGGAGACTTGTGTCATGGGTTTGTTGTTCTTTCATTCATTCATTTAAGACTTTATTGGGAGACAATACAGTAATTAAATATTAGACTAACCTTGAAATGTAAGTAATGTGATTCTTCACTGTTTAGAATCATTCATAAAGGACAGTAGAAACACAATACATTTCTTAGGAGTTTCTGCATCTTCTTTATTCTAGACTTTAGGAGTTAATCCAGCAATAGAACAGTCACTGTGAGTTTGTGACACCAAATATTGCGAAGCTCAGTCATGTATAAATACACTATTCACAGTGCAGCTTCATGTTTTTTAAAATCCTTTGAAATTGCTTTTATACACACCTTTACAAAGAGTATAGGAATATAGGCAGAATTATTGTACCATTGTAAATTATTCTAAAACATACTCATAATGCACATGGTGTGCCATACATTTTATGTCTGATTGACAAAAATAGACACTTGATACAGATTATTACACATAACAATGTCATTAGAGAGGTTTTAGAAAATCATAGTATATCGGCTACAAAAAGAAACTACATGGATATATTGCGCATTGTAAATACTGACATTGTTTTAATAATTTTACCAGACACACAAATTAAGTAGAAAGTTAAAAGACTCAAGGGCCATGCTTGTACTTAATGTAATTATGTGTTTAAAGTAAAGAATGAGGAAATAACAAGGAAAAATTGTGTCATCAGTTAAATTCCTTTAACTGTATGCATGGCCTTCTAATAATAACACCTCTGTCTTATTAATTCAGTGACAATCAATTAGGGTTTGACATCTATATTTAATTCTTCCTCAGTAACAAACACAATTCTATTTTTTATTATTTTATTATTTATATTTTTTTTATTATTTTAATAAGTTTCTTTGTCAAATCAAGGTTAGTTTTTATATAAACTGATATAAATGATTCTGCTCTAGTAATGACTAACCAAAATATTAATTTGTGTGTAAAGATGGCAGTATTTTTTGGAACACATCCTGTGTGTAATAAGTATCTTTCACTGCTTCTGTAAACTATAGGGACTTTGTAATTCAAAAATCAAATATAATTTGGGAAATCAGGTATTGAATTAAAGTTTGTAATAGATAAAGCCCTATTTGCTATTTTGCCTTTTTCAACTACAGCTCATCTACGACAATATAATTAAGGAGATTAAATTGTTGCTGTCCTATAGTGCTTTGGTTTTAAAAACAAGGCAAAACCATTTGTGTTATTTTCTACAGATTCCACAGTTTCTCCTTGATGATTCCTTTAAGAATGGTATTCCATGTAGAATATTTTGCACTCAGCCAAGAAGGCTTGCTGCTATTGCTGTGGCGGAAAGAGTTGCAGCTGAAAGAGGAGAAAAAATTGGACAGACTGTTGGATATCAAATTCGGCTGGAAAGCAGGTACAGGTTCACTTCTAGAATTTCCTTCGTTTTCTTAAACTGTCTGGCATGATTTTGATTGAGTTTGAAGACAAAAACATTTTGTTTTTTCTTTTTTGGCTAATGCTGAAATCCTAATGGATTTTATCAAAGCCAAAAGTGAGATATGTACACTTTCAATTTTAAATAAGATTTAAAAAATTGATAGGCAGCACACAAACACATAGGCAAACAAACTCAGTGTAGTTTTAACATTATAAGAGGAAACTTAATCACCTCATTGTTCTTATTTGATGTAAATGTAAGTTAAAAATAATATTTATCAGAACAGACCTGTTGGCATGAGCAATAGAATTAACTGTTTTAATTTTGCAGTGCCAGTATTTGTGGTGGGTGCTGTAGTATTTATGATGAAGTCATACACATTTTACAATGATTGATAATGCTACTGATAATGATATTTAGCTCTTCTCTTCTGTATTTATATGCTTCCCTTTGGCCATATTATTCGTAGCTATGGACTGGGTTATCATTTTTATGCAGATGACACTCTGCTCTATTTCAATGTCAAAAGTGCAACTTCATCAGAGTTTTCTCAGCTCACAACTTGCTGCAGTGAAATTAAAAGCTGGTTGGAGCAGAACTATTTAAAATTAAATTGCAACAAAACTGAACTCCTGTAAATTGACACTAAAGCGCTACTTAAGAAAATGAACTCCTTTTCAGTCACTCTTGACATTGATCTCATCAGACCTTCTTCTGATGCAAGGAATCTTGGTGTAATTTTTGATTCTTCCCTTTCTTATTCAGCCCACATAAACCACATTAAGAAACTTTATTAATTTCACCTCTGTCACATATTCCATATTCGCTCATTCCACTCCTTTTCTAATGCTGAGAAACTTGTCCATGCTTTCCTCACATCCTGCATCTGTTATTGTAACTCGCTGCTGGCAGGTGCCCCTTTTAATCGTATATCACAGCTCCAGTTGATTCAAAACTCTGCTGCAAAACTCAGTGACCTTCTAAATCACTATGCTCCTGTTCGCCTACTGATGTCCTCTGATTCTGGTAATCTTGTTGTGTCTCACACTAAACTGCGTTCTATGGGTGACAGGGCCTTCAGCTCCATAGCACCCAGACTTTGGAATGACATCCTGAAATTAATTAGATCAGTTGACTCCATTCATTCTTTTAAAAAACAACTTAAAACTAATCTATTTAGGAAGGCTTTTAACTTAAGTTAAGATTCTGCCATTTCTTTCAGTTTACCTCACTGTCCAGGTGCTCAGGATAATTTGTGAATCTATTATATCACAAATTAGGTTATTTGTTAGGTTTTTCTTTCAGTATTGAATTTTGTATTTTACTGTGGTTTATTGTCCTTTATTCTATTTAATGCTTTGTTATCTGTTTCATTGTTCTATTCAGGAAAACATTTGTATCCAATGTTACATATACCCTGCAGTTTTTTTTTTCTAAGACTCTGTAAAGCGCCTTGAGCATGGGAAAGGTGCTATATAAATAAAATATATTATTAATTATTATTATTATTAAAAGAACAGCATTAGTAGTAACAATAAAAGATGCCTAGTGTACATTAACAATGCAACACTGTTAAACAGTTTTAAGCAGTATTGTTTATTCTATTTTTTAAAACAAAGTGCATAGGGTTCAAATTAATACTGAAAATGCATTATTAATGCTCTGATATAGCAGAAATAATTTTATTAGTTTAAGTGTGCTGTGGAATAATTTATATCTCCCAACTCTTAAGCTGATTTATCTGGTTCAGAGTTGAGTGAAGCTGTTGCCTATGTAGTTGCACAAGCTTTAATTAAACATCATGTTGGTCTTAGGGTGGCAGTTGTCACTCACTGCAGAACAATTTGCCTCTTTAATCTGTGTATCTTTGAAACAGGGGTTGGAAGTAAAGGTAAAAACTGACCCCATACTTACAGAGATTGGGTTGAGATTTCAACCCAAGTTTCTGAAACTGAAGTAGTAGAGCTCACCATTGACATTACCTACGTTTCAGTAGTCACTAACACAACTAATGGTGTTTAAAACCTAATGTCCTTTTAAATGTGCATTCAGTCCTTGTGTGTTATATGTTCTAATGTGTTGTATTTATTTTTGTTATTTGTTGATGATAACAATGTCATAACACTGAACCTTCTATCAATCTATCATCCTCCCATTTTCCAAAAAATAAAAATAAAAATGTGTTTTTATTATTGGTGCCAGTTTGACCTAAAATGTGATTGGTTTATCATATATTATAACAGGACAGGGCCTTTACATTTGTTTTTTATTTTCCTTGTATAAAAATGTGCCATATTACAAATATACCTTAACATTATTTTCTTGATAATTTCCTTTTCATTGTTGAATTTCTGCTTGAAACTCAGGCCTTCACAACTTTGAAAAATGTTGAATTACTCTTTACACATGCAAAAACAATATTGCACCATCCAATGAAGGTGGCAAGTCTCCTTTACCACACTGCAGATATGAAAATAAAGTTTAAAAGTATTGAAGAATTGACTGTGTTATTTTTTTTTTACATCTGATTATAAAATGTAATTAGTATAATCAGGTTTCTGACGAAAATAAAATTCAGTTAATGCAAAACAACACTGTCTGGTTCCAGCTACCAGTGCCACATAACATCATTTCCATATATCTTTCTTAAGAAAAAAAAAGTTAAACAGTTTAAAAATAATACATTATAGTGTCTGGATTGTGGCTTAGTGCCTTACATTTCTTGCAGTGTTGTTTTCTTAAATTGGGATAATCAATGTTCAGGAAACTGTGTTTTGAAAAAAATATCTTTGAGCTCTGTATCTGACTCATGCTGTAATAGGAGTTGACAGTAAATAGACTGGCAAGTGTGTTTGCAATACTAACATTAAAGAGGGTTTATGTTTAGATGTCTTTTTATCATTTCAGAGTTTCTCCAAAGACGTTGCTTACCTTCTGTACTAGCGGAGTTCTGCTTCGAACACTGATGGCAGGAGATGCCTCATTTTCAACTGTTACTCATGTTATTGTGGTATGAAACATTTAAATATTCTACATTGTCTAGGACTTTTATTAAATTAAATTTCTGACATTGGTACAGCCATTAGCTGTGAAAATGGGTATCATCTTCAGTTGATTTAAGCATTGCTTTAAACTTGCACTTTTTTTGGTGACATATTGGTGAAGTAGCTGTTCTACCAGGCATCATCGTGAAGAGTAATAAAATATATTTTACATGCATAAAATAAATAAAAAAACAGATACGACACTCATGACGACCTCCATCATAGCAGAGTGGAATGAATTGTTTAGTGTTATTTAGCATCTAGTACCTCCGAGCTTATTATGCGCTTTTTTTTATAAAAGATCAAGATTGCAAAATTTTACTGTGAAATTAAGTGCAAGATTTAGAGAAACATAAGTAATATGGCAACAAAGAACAATTTGTAGAACAGCCTTAATAAGAATTAAGTCAGTAGTTCAGTATTAATATTGAAATGTTACATTGCGCGTGGAATGCACCACAGTCATAACGTACAACTTAATGACTGATAGATAAATGAGGGTTGAGTGGCACCAATTCTAAGCAGCACTCCTAGTGGATCCCCATAAAGTGTTCATACCCTCTCACTAAAGAAGATTTAAAAAGACTTTTGCTACCCAGGCTGAAGCATGGATATTATCACAAATGGTAATTTGATAGCTTATTATTTGCCCTAGTGCAAATTAAATAGGACCTTTTTTTCTTAAAATGAGCATTCAGAAAAGGGGAGAGATATTTGATATGATCAGACATTAAACAATTATTGAGCTGCAAATGTAAAATTCTCAGTAATTATTGTGGTCAACATAAACACTGTAAGTGTGTTGCTTTATTAAGCAATCATTTCTAATTGAGTTATATATGTCATATTGTGTTCTGGAGATATTGAGGTTAAAAACGCAATGGACCAATGAAAATAGCTTTTAGTGAGGTTTTCTATCATTTTATTAGCCTATGGTCTAAGTTAGAGTATGTCAGACTTCAAAGTTTTATAGAATTAGGTGGAGTGGTTTTTGTGTGATGCAAGAACAGGCAGACAAGACAGAAATGCAATTTTATACATTTATGATATACGTCAAAATAGTTTTTTAGAATTATTTATTTATTGTATTCTGGAGGCAACATGTGTACAGCATATATTACAGAAGAAAAACAAAAACATGCCAAATTCTCATTAGGTTTTTATTATATAATTACCTATTATTTTTGAGTATTGTAATCCTTTAATATTTTTGTTTTCAATGTTCTAGGATGAAGTACATGAGAGAGATGGGCTAACTGACTTCTTGCTTACCAAGATGAGAGATTTATTACAGAAGCATCATTCTTTAAAGCTGATCCTGTCTAGTGCAGCTCTTGATGTTAGCCTTTTTAAAAGATATTTTGTGTCTTGTCCAGTTATTTATAGTAGGTATTACTTGCTGCATTATTTTTAATATTTATAGACCTCTTATTAGGGTAATGTTATTGAATATTAACTTGGAGATCTGTAACAGGTTTTAACCTAGAACTCAGTAATTTAACGTCATTTGCAGTCAATTTCAGAAATATTTAAAAAAAGTTAATTTTAAAATAATTGTCTTTTTAGCTGGCTAAGCATGGTGTCCTGTTATATAATTTGTATTCAGTAATTGTCATTTATTTACGGCTGAACTTAGGAACATTTTGAAAATTGTTAAATTGTTCCTAATGATTTGCATTTCATAAATAAATGATCTAAAAGTTCTATAGAACAGATCATTTTGAATAATTTTAGTATATGCCATACTTATTACTATAGCAGCAAGAAAAAGTATATGCATCCTTTGGAATTACCTGAATTTATGCATTAATTTCTCATAAAAGTGTGGGGTGATCTTCAACTAAGTAACAATAATAGACGAACAGTCACATCCATTGACTACAATTCCTGATTCTAACTAGTGTTTGGAAAGGTCATTAGAGGTTTGCATACCTTTTCCAACATACATTGTTAATGTTTAAACAATAAGTTCAGTATTGACATTTAGTTCAGATGTTTATGATCCTTAGTTCTACTACTATTTTTAATTATATAGAATGTGAAGCATATTGTGTGTTTCTCAAATTTATCTCATGATATAGAGTTTTCACATTTTTGATGAGAAAATAGAACATGCTGGACCTTTTGGAATTAATATTATGTTTTTAAAATGATGTTTAATGAGAATATAACTATTTAATGTTTGTCTGACTGCTATTTGATCTAATTATGATTTCTGATTATCGTATGAAGATGTATAAAACAGATATGTTCAACAGAGTGGATATTTATAGTGCAGATATATAGGAAATACATAATGTATGAAGTAAAACTGCATTTGAAAAGTCACAACCTTTACTTATTGTTGTTCTTCTTCCTTTTCATCTTTTCCCATTTCTATGGAGGATCGATGTGCTTGATCATCCTTCTCAATACAGCTCAGTCCTGCACCTTGACCCCCTTTTCTTTCAAATCTTCTTTTTACTTTATTTATCTATCTCCTCTTTGGCATCCTTTGCTTTCACTTCCCTTGTACTTCCAATCCCATCATTCCTTGCTCACATATTCATTGTCTCTCTTCATCACATATCCATATCACTTCCACCTACTTTCCTGTACTTTATTACATAACTCTCTCAATTTTGTTGTACCTTTTATTATCTAATTTCTTACTCTGTTCTTTTTTTGTAACTTCACACATCCATCTCAACGTTCTCTTTTCTGCCACATCTAACTTCTTCTCCTGCACTTCCTTTGCTGCCCATGTCTTAGCTGCTTACATCATTGCTGGTCTTACCACTGCCTTAAAAACCTTACCTTTAAACTTCATCTTAATTCTTATGTCACACAATACTTGTGATACCTTCTACCAATTGTTCCATCTACACAGCACTAAATCGGTAATCTCTGCACATAATTTTCTGTCTTGGGCTACCACTGATCCTAGATATTTAAATGTATTTACTCTTTTCATAGCTTTCCCTGCTGGCTAACCTCTGCATTCTGATTACGATTAAACCAGATTAATTAATCATTAGACAACCTTTACTTATTTGCTGTAAAATGCTATTAGTGAGGTGTTCTTTTCCTTTTAATGTTCTGAGTTTAGATGCAGATCTTCCAAACTGTATCCAAACTGTCTTATCCATTGGACACATGTATAGGACATGTTTGTCATCGTGGAAATTATTGAAAAAGAGTGTGTACTTATAAAATGTACATTTACAAATTTAATGATATAAGCAATATCTGAATTGGCAAATATCAAAGTTTTTTTTTACTATATGAAAACCATCTAAGCCTAACCTTAAGTATAAGTAATACAGGTTGAGCATGTTATAATTGGAAGTCCTCAAAAGTCCAAAACTTTGAGCGCCGACATGATGCCACAGGTGGAAAACCCCATGGTGTTTCGTAAGGCAGAATAAGCCGTGCGATAACACGGCAGTTTAAAAAAGGTTTTGCACTGCACCTGCACAGCTAAGAAGGAATATAGGCTGTGATGTGCATGATTATTAAAATTATTATGTAAAATTTCCTTCAGGTTTTGTGTATAGGGTGTAAATGAAACTTAGATAAATTTTGTGTTTAGACTTGGTTCCATTCCCCAACATTTCTCATTATATACATGCAAATATTCGAAAATATCTGAAATGCAAAATTTTTCTAGTCCTAGGCATTTTGGATTAGGATGTTCAGCCTGTAAAACATTTTTGTAGAATATCTGCATTATCGTCAGTTGACCTTTTTGTTAATTATTACAACTCTTTATTAGAACTAACATAAATTTTATCCATTTAAATATTAATGTTTACATTAATAGGCTTGGTTTCCCATCATCTCATGTTGTGCAAATATTCTTTCTTTTATTATTCTTAGTCCAAGGTAAACTTTATGAAGTAAAAGAGCTATTTCTGGAAGATATCTTAAGATCAACTGGCTATGCAAACAAAGAAATGATCAAATACAAGAAGGATAAGCAAAAAGGTATGACTGCATTACTGAGAAGTAATCACAACTTTTTAAACATTATCAATATCCTTATAGAAAATGCATTTTGTGACACATTTAAGATATTACTTACAAGGATATGCATATACGAACTCTGCAATGATCATGAGGATCTGGTTCTGGTATTGTCAGAGTGAAATGAGAAACAGATTTGGAAGGAAATATGCTATCATTCTGTAACAATGATTATTCTAAAATTGTGTAGGCAGGTTCAATAAATAAAAAGGGTAACCTATTTACAAGGAGTGAACAATGTTATTGAGAGTGTTATTTTTTTTTTTTATCCTACATTGTTTTTCCTAACAATTTATATATATATATGCTTGTATCTCTAAATTATAAGCTATAGAAATGAATCAAAATGATAATTGCGCTCTGATGGCATTCTTTTAGAGGTACAGTTGAAAATGTGACACAAATAGAAGAACATACACAGGCTTGGTCCGCAATAAAAGTAAAATCCTGCAGTACTTCTTTGTATTCCTTGCTCTGTGCTCCAATAAACACACGTTATCTGCAATATACTAATAACCCAATTGTGCTCTACTCAAATAGAACCTGGAACCAATGTAGAAAGCATTTTAAGACAGAGAAGCTTCTATCTGTGGCACCTCTGCAAGAAAACCACCTCTTTCAACCTTCGCAAACATATGCAGTTTTTAATATCTGAAAAAAATTGGAATTAACTTGCTTAGAGGTCTTTATATAGACAACGTCTTTGCATCCTATGAACAGTTACATTCCAAATTTAACATTCCAACTACACATTTCTTTCACTATCTTCAAATCAGGAACTTTGTTAAACAGAACCTTCCAGATTTTCCTCATCTTGCACCCACATCCATGCTGGAAAAAATATTGCTCAATCTCAAGGACTTAGACACAATCTCTACAATATATAAAATCATTTTACAATCCCTCCCTTTCAAAGATCCAAGAGGACACTGGGAAAAAGATCTCTCAATTAATATATCAGAAAAGGAGTGGAAAGTAGCAATGCAGAGAATTTACTCAAGCTCCATACGCGCAAAGTATACAATTATCCATCCATTTTCCAACCCGCTGAATCCGAACACAGGGGTCTGCTGGAGCCAATCCCAGGGCACAAGGCAGGAACCAATCCTGGGCAGGGTGCCAACCCACCACAGGACACACACACCTACTAGGGCCAATTTAGAATCGCCAATCCACCTAACCTGCATGTCTTTGGACTGTGGGAGGAAACAGGAGCGCCCAGAGGAAACCCACGCAGACATGGGGAGAACATGCAAACTCCACGCAGGGAGGACCCGGGAAGTGAACCCAGGTCTCCTAACTGCGAGGCAGCAGCGCTACCACTGCGCCACCGTGCCGCCCGCATGCAATTATACAACTCAAAATTATATATCGAGCACATCTGTCTCGACTAAAACTCTCCAAAATGTTTCCAGGGCATGATCCAACCTGCAAACGCTGCAAACTAGTTCCAGCCTCACTGGGTTACATGTTCTGGGCCTGCACCAAATTAACATTATTCTGGATGAAAATTTTTAATTACCTTTTTAGACAGCCTTGGTCTCACAATCCCTCCTAACCCATTAACAGCTGTGTTTGGGGTTCTTCCAGATGGGTTTAAGATGGAGAAAGACAAACAAATTGTGATTGCATTCACTACACTTTTGGGACGCAGACTTATTCTGATAAACTGGAAGAACCCAAACTCTCCTCTTTTAAGTCAGTGGGAAACTGAAATTGAAATTGGAAAAAATCAAATACTCAGTTAGAGGATCCGTACAGACTTTTTTTAAAACATGGCAGGATCTAATCAGTAATATTTTAAAATAAGCTCATAAAGCACAGAGAATTTATTAATTTAGGTATGTTTACAGGTCTTAAATTTCACGCCGTTTGGCTTGCTCTCTATCTAAGGGGTGGGGATCGATTTGTTCTTAACTCAGTTTTTCTTTTTGTAAAAACTTGATTGATTTGTATGGATTGCAATAAAATTAATAAAAAGGAAGAAAAAAAAGAAAATGTGAAGTTTTCAGCAGTTTCCTCGAAAAAAACAAACAAAACAAAAGAATTAAATAGTATGTTACAAGAATATATTTTCTGCATAAGCATTATTACTAAGACTAAAGTTTTGTAAGCAATTCAGACAGAAACCATGTGACACAAAAACATAATTTTTATTGTCTCTAGTATCTAGTTCAAATGATAATATGAAAAATGTAAATGTATCTTTATTATCTACAATCTGAGCTGGATAAGCAGCTTAGAAAAAGGATGGTTTCTTACATATTGTTAATGGTTATATCCCAATATGCAAAGATTTAATAAAAGTCTATTAGGTGTTTTGTGCATAGTTAATGGTATTAATCATTCAAAGGATTTACTTAAAGTATTCATGTATCTGAATTTTCAGAATATCATTTTATTTGATAACTAGTTGTGAAGCTGGGAAAATTCCTAAGACAACATGCCTCAGTTTTATCAGAAGTATGAAGTACTTTTCTGTATACAATATTTATCCCATCCATCCATCCAACCTGCTATATCCTAACTACAAGGTCACAGGGGTCTGCTGGAGCCAATCCCAGCCAACACAGGGCACAAGGCAGGAAATAAACCGCAGGCAGGGCACAAGCATCCACTAGGGAAATCCACACAGACACGGGGAGAACATGCAAACCACGCAGGGAGGACCTGGGAAGCGAACCCAGGTCTCCTAACTGCGAGGCAGCAGCGCTACCACTGTGCCATCGTGCCACCTGGCCAGTATTTGTATTTTTTTTTTTTTTTTTTTTTTTTTTTATCATGGGGAAATGTTAATACATCACTGGAGGGGAGGATGCAGTATAATATTATTATTATTTTTATTTGATGTTTACAATTTTCATTTGTTTATGTCAGTTGTATGTTCAAGCTTCTATTTTTCTCATTTTGCTATTATGGCTTTATCTTGAAAGCCATAGTCAAACAGTAGAGTTTTAAAACTGAATTATGTTTTACTTTAATATATTACAAACTGCAGTGACAGGATACACATTTATATAGCCCATACAACAAATTGGAGCATTTTTAATTTTGGGGTTGTTTTCTTCCTGTAAATATATTGTAGTGACATCTTTGTGGTTAGAGGGAAGATAATGTGAATCACTAATGTAGACAACCAAGGGAAGAGCTTTTTATGAAGGAGTGGGTCTCAAAACAGGAGATATGTAAGGATTATACAGAAAAGAACAGGTGAAAAAGAAATAATATTGTGAACTATGTAATAGTGTCCTCCTCCTCTCTGTTCTGGCTGTGCAATTCCTTAACTGAGCTATGCTGATATTTAAACTGACCAACAGATGCCGTTGCACTCGGCTTGCCATGGACCCTAGGATGCCACATCCTTTTCTACTTCTCTCTTATTCCGTTTTTGCTTCTACCGAAGCAACATCTGTGCTCATTTGGCTTCTGGATAAAACATGCCCTGTACCTTCTTCTTTCACAAGTCTGCTGTTTTACCAGAGAAGGTCTTATGTGCTGTTGAAAGACTAATTACAAAGTGCAAAGTAACTTTGCCATGCAACCTCTCAATATCTTAATGCAAGTCAGTTTTTGTAATTATTAAAGACTACAAGGAATAACAATATTTACATTTGTAGAGAATTCAATGTAACAAGAAATATAAAGCATATACTGTAATTCTTCATAAAATGTCTCCTGAGGAAATATATATTTTTTGCTAGCTAAGTCAGAAAGCCTACATTTGCATATTCTGAAGGATCTATTAAGTAATTAGTTGTGATATACAGTACTTTCTGTTAGTCTTCTCTTTAGAAGCCTAAATCACCTATTGTGTAAATCTGTTTCCACTTAGTATTAGAGATTGTTGCAGTTTGCTAAACTACAAAGTCAACTTGCGTGTTACTGTTTGTTCATTTTTGCATTTCTCACAGTCACAATTTCAGCTTTGCTTTATATCTACATCCCATATTATATTCTTTGTATCATCCTTAGCTTATATCTCACACATGTGCCATCAGGTGCATTTTAAGTAAATACTTCAAAAGCTACTTTTATTAGAAATGTTGTGTATTGATGTTTACTTTTTTGTTTCGTAGAGGAAAAACAACATGCTTCTCTAAATGAATGGTGCAAGTTTAGAGACCGCAGTCCAAAAGTTGAACAGCGTAAAGAAAAAGTAGCATCAAGACCACTTGAAGAGAAGGACTTTCTTGATGATGGACTGGATAGTGTATTTTGCCATCTGGTAACAATAATAATAATAATAATAATAATAATAATAATTTTATTTAATGTCTTAATGAGCCTTGTTAATTTTTAGTTTGTAAATGAAATGATACTAGGTAATGATATTAGACAATGAGTTCATTGCATTATTATATCAATCTGTAGCAAAGTTATTTTTTATATTAAGCGGTGAAACTATCCAGTGATTTTGAATAGGATGTCGCAGTTATGTTTGTTATCCCTTTAGTTTAGTTAGACATTCCTCTTAGCTTAACAAACTGTATTATTGTGGAAACGTTCCCCATCTGTTGGTCCAAAAAGTTGGGGTGTTCCAGAAACACAGGAAGAGCTATAGGCCGATGCTTAAAGGGATCAGAAATACTGCGTGCATTTTTATATAAGAATAGTTTGAGTGTTATGCAATATCAAAAAAAAGTAAACCATTGAGTGCAACACAAAGATATTTTACATTGAATTTGGTCCATTGTTGTCTTTGTTCAGAAGTTATAGAGAAAATACTTGTACAAAGGCAGGGAAATTTTGCAGTATTTATGTGTCAGTGAAAGAACTCCAAAAATGAAGTAAAAATCAATAATACTAGTTAATTTCTAATTACATCAAATCATGTGGTGCCTAGTGATCCCACCCCCAGTGTTCATATTTAATTGCTCATGTATGTTAATGATGTATGATTGAATTATTTCTGTAATTGCATTATAGCTGAAAACTTGTGATCTAAGGCTGCACTCACTGAAATGTGCTACACACAAATTAATTGAATTGAACATAATTTATGCATTTCAGTTTTTTATAAGTAAACCAAACTAAGTTAGTTAATTTTCATACAGCCTGAATGAGCACTTTTAACTAAAATTATACTCCTTCTGAGACACATAATGAAAAATGCTGTTTATTTCTTTATATTTTAAACAGATCCAGAATTTAATTTAAATAGCAATGGTTTTTAGGAGTAAATGTTATACATGAACATATTACTGTATTCGATTTTTTTTCTTAACAATATTTTGGATTTTGTTTACAATTAGACATGACATAATATTGTATTTTCATGAATGTGGTCAGTATAAATCTTAAATCTACCAAGTCTACTCAAACTAACACAGAAGAAACTTGTTTTTTGTTTGCTGTGTCACAGAGTGAGAAGGATGTAAACACTCTAGAGCCTTGGCTACTAAATGAAATGGATGCTTGCATATCTGATATCTTCCTAAACCAAGATGCCGAAGCCTTTGTGAAATTGTTTAACCTCATTTTGAGTGAAAATGTCAGTGGTAAGGCATATTTCCTGAGTATATTTTGTCTTTAGAAAATATTCAGGCTGTACATTAAAACCTAACAAATAAACAGCAATTTAATAATGATGGGGAAAATGACTGTAGAAAAATTGTGCTTTAGGAAAAAATAAAAAGAGCAATGTAATAGTTGTATGCTTCATCTTTTTTATACCTTAGAGCCTTATGAATCATTTTAACGTGCTACAAGTAACATGGCAGACAGAGATGTCAGATTGTTATTCTGTAATGCCTACTTTGCTTATTCACGCAAACCTAAACTAAAGGTGGAAGAACCACCCTTGTGCTGGAAGAGTAGCAGCAATGTATTCCATCTTTGGGAAAATGAGGTTTTGGAAGCAAACTGTCCTATGATGAATTAAAAATATTTGTTAAAAAGGAATTATTTTTCTGGTCCATAATTATGATACTAGCTTAAATAAGAAGGATGTTATTCATAAATTACTTGTTTACCTGTTTTCGATCTAAATTTGATATTTGTTAAACAATAAATGTTTCATGCATTTCTTTGCATTTTTAAAAAAAGAGTAATTTACTGTCATTCAGGAAACTGCAGTTGCTTTCTTTGATTTGCATATTCCAACAACTTTTAGGCTTATGGTAGTCAGAGCTTAGAAGTAGTTAGAGAATAATAAAAGAAAAAATGATTTTGTTGAATCAGAAGAAGTTAGTGTTTTTCACTGACTTACAGTAGTTAGGTCATCTTCATATGCACAAGCAGAGGAGTAGGAAATTGTGCAACATTTTTAAGTGTATGTACATATTTATATGCAAAGCACCTGGTGTGATAGCCCATGTCTGTTTGTCTCTCTTTCTGTCTGTCCACATGAAACAACTCAGCCCCAAGTGGACCAGTTTTATTGAAATGTGGCCCACACTTATTCTTCAAAGAAATTTGTTGAGACAGGTCAATTTTATCTGAGATATCTCAAACAGATCGCAATGTATAATGTTTGAAATTTCTAAATCTCCCATGGGGAAGCATTGGCAATTCTGAAAACTCTATCATTTTGTGTGACTTAAATGACAAATTAATTTACTGTTTCAATTTTACCTTAAAAGCATTTCCATCAACTTGTATATTGTGCATATTTTCCTCTTTTTCACCTCCAATAGTCACTGATGACGGCAAACAGATCCCCAATACAAGTTGAAAATCACTGCCACTGGCTGTTTGTGGGGCCAGGCAGGCAGGCAATCCGGCATCTGCAAATCAAACTGGGTACACGTAGAAACCTTTCCTTTAGCAAGTTTCTGCTTTATGACGTCTCCCCAGTGGCTTGAGCGCAAACAGAAGTGAACCTGTGCACCAGCATTTCACTCCTCTCAATTTTTTAAGCCAGTGTTTCTCATGGATTGGCACCAGTTCATAGCTATTTTGTGCTGGTCAGTAAAAACAATGTATGCAAATAGAAGGATTAAAAGTTGTAGAAAGAATGAAAATAGGTAGGTCAGTGGAATTGCATGGTAAAATCTTGCAGTGGAATTGCATGGTATTTCAAGACATCTGATATTCTTCTTTAATTCTTTACTGCATCCATTAACTCAAAACATGTTCTTTTAAGCACCGATTTCAATTTAGGAAAAACACACTTGCATAAGACATGCAGTCTTCCCTGTAAGTGTCAGTAAGCATTTGAAAAGATTCCGTTGGTGTTTAGTTCAGTTTTACAAAAAATTTCAAATTGACATGTTGCTCAACTTTTAAACTTGACATTATTCCGGCACACAAGGGGAAACACACTGCATTAAACCATGACTGACAGTCAGCTAAACGGCAGAGATTGTTGTTGTTTGTAATGCAGGTTTGGACAGGTTTAAACCTGCATGGCAAGTGCTCATAATCAGTTCTTACTGATTTGTTTAAGAGATAGAAACACAGTCTTTTTATTTAATAGTCAGGCCTCATATTAGATATTTCAGAAAAAAATTGATGTATGGACATGTAGCATTTGTGTTAAAGGTGTTGGGAGAAACTCAGGTTATTGGAAGACAGTATATAAAAGTTTAACAAGTATTCTACAGGAGGCAGGTGCAGCCTTTGTGGAAGGTGTACCAGAGAGATGCAAAATACTGATGTATCAAGTGTAAATTTAGTTGTACAGTGGAGTTGTTTTGGAGGAAGTTGGGCAAGTTCTGCTACTTAGGTTATATGTTGAGCCCATACTGAGGTGTAGGTACAGCAGTGATAGTGAAGGTGAAATGTATTCCAGTAAAGGTAAAGGTTTTTGAAAGCCATGTGAGAAGTAGTATGCTCTGTGGGAGCAAGACATATACTCTGTGATAATGGAACATGAAACAAAATTAAAAAGAACAAAAATGTGAATGATCAAGGGGAAGATGAATGCTGAATTAAGAGAATGACAAGTGTGGAGAAATAAATGCTTTGGGCATGTTGAACAGAAGGCAGATGAAAACTGGGTGATGAGGCTCGCCAAGGTGGAGGAAATGAGGACAAAAACGATGTGGTTGAAGATGGCTTCAGATGATATATAGAGTATGGGTCTTATTTCAAATGTTACTCAGAACTGCAGAGACTGGAAGAGACAGATTTGGGTAGAAGTCAGCTAACCTGAAAAAGCCCAGATAATGGATGTTAAATTGGTGATAATTTGTTTGTAAGATTTTATTTTTTTCCTTCCTTCAACCATAAAGCTTCTTTTTAAAATTTCTACAAACAGTAAACAGGGAGTGTTATGCTACACAGCCCAGTGTATTTGTTAATTTTTTTGCCTTTTGTTGTATACAATATCTTATTGTTTTTAGCAATCTGTTTTTATTATGTTTAAGAGTTTTTTGATTCTTTAGAAATAATTTATCTTTTATTGCTACCATAGTTGACTACAGACACAGAGAAACCAGTGCTACACCTTTGATGGTTGCAGCAGGGAGAGGATTCATTAGTCAGGTGGAACAACTTCTTAGTATGGGAGCCAATGTACATTTAAAAGCATCTAATGGATGGTAAGTAAAATGAATATCTAAGAGTTAAAAATAAAAGATACTTTACATATTTCAAAAGAAAGAAAATACGTCTTTGCTAACTTCTTCCTAAGGTATGCTTGTAAAATTTCTGCTTCCTATAAGAATAGTTTTATAACAAAGGTTACTTCACTAATTGATCTGTCACATATAGAGACTGACACACATATAGACATGCACATTCAGTCTTTTTTTTTCGATCATTAGAACAATTTAGATGAGAGCAGGCCATTCACCCCAACAAAGCTCACCAGTCCTATCCACTGAATTTCTCTAAAAAAACATCTAGTCTAGTTTTGAAAGTCCCTAAAGTGTTACTGACTACCACATTACTTGGTAAATTATTCCAAGTGTTTATGGTTCTTTTTGTAATGTAAAACTTCCTAATGTTTGTTTTAAATTTACTTTTAACAAGTTTCCAAATTGTTCTTGATGAACTCATTTTAAAATAACAGATTTGATCGACTGTACTAATTCACTTCACAATTTTAAACACTTCAATCATGTTACCTGTTAAACTTCTGTTTCTTAAACTGAAAAGGCTTGTTGAAGCAGAGATGGGCACCCTTAGCCCAAGAAGGCACTTGGAGTCTCAAGACAGGCAGCAGAATCGAGCTTTAGTGTGCAATGCACATACAGACTCAAATTAGGTGAACTGAGTGCCCAACAATAGGACCATCTTACTTGTATTACAGTTCTTATGAAGAGCTTACTCAGAGCTTAGCTCAGTTGTCACCCTCATCTGACTCCCAACATCCCATGGCCTTGCTTCTACCTCTAATTAGTTCCACCAGTATTTCCCAGCCTAATGAGTGTAGTTCTATTTATCATGGCCCCTTTTCAGGCCCTCTCCCAACCTTGCACCCATACAGTTCCTGCCACCCTTATTTCCTTTTCTCAGCTCATGTTCACCACGTGGGGAGTTTTTTTGCCGCTCTTTGCATACCTGACTTTAACTTATGAAATATTGGTGGGTTCCAGCTTGCTAAGAAAAATAAAAAAATATACAGGCACAGACCTTTTTGTTATTTAACCCTTTACCATACTAACGTGCACTAAGGTATAATGCTTATTTTCATATAAGCTCATGATTCTTTTTGAATATATGCAATTCATCAATTTTAAGAATATACTTTTCTATAAAAAAAGGCTCAGCTCTTTTAATCTTTCTTTATAATCCATCCTTTGTTGCCCTGGAATGAGCCTAGTTGCTCTTCTCTGGACCTTTTCTGTAGCCCAGAGACCAAAACTGCACAGAGTACTCTAGATGAGGCCTCACCAGTGCCTTATAAAACTTGAACATATCCTCCTTGTACACTACATATAATCTAACTTTCTGTTACCCTTCTTAATGGCTTCTGAACACTGTCTGGAAAATGATAGCATAGAGTCCATTACGACATCTACATCCTTTTCATAAGTTGTACTCTCAATTTTTGGACCTCCCATCGTGTATTCAAACGTCTAACATTTTTACTTCTTATGTGTAATACTTTACATTTACCGATATTAAACTTCATCTGGCACAAATCTGCCCAAGCTTGTATGCTGTCCAAGTCCCTGTGTAATGATTTAATGGATTCCAGATTATCTGCCAATCCATCTATCTTGGTATTATCTGCAGACGTAATCAACTTGTTACTTATATTCTTATTCAAATCATTTGTATATACTAAAAATGGCAGCAGCCATAACACTGACCCCTGTGAAACACCACTCTTAATATCAGTTAATTCTGATAAGGTTCCTCTCACCATCACCCTCTGTTTCCTGTGTCTGAGTCAGTTCTACACCCATATAAAAACATCACCATAAACTCCCATGTTTAGTTTGATGCCCTCTTTACAAGTCTTTACAAGTTGTGTGCATGCACTTTGAAGCAACAGAAGTATATGTGGAATCCCTGTGCAAGCTCAGCTCCACTTAATGTGTGTCAATGGTCGTAGACTGTAACTTCAAAGTAACACTAGATTTGATGTTATTTTAGAAGTAGTAAGTGGATAGGACTAGCAAGCTTTGTTGGGCTAAATGGCCTGTTTTGGCCTAGAATGTTCTAATGTTCTTAGAAAAAAAATGTAATTGGATTGTGAAAGTTTATTTTCTTACACTACGTGATTGTGCTTAATTTTCAGACTGTACTATTTTATATGGCAGCATAATTAAACAGTGAAACAGAGGTAAGGGGTACATACTTTATTACTAGTGTTAGATTTTCCTTTGAAACAGAGAACATTATTCAAATCAAATGTAATTTCAATTTTTTTGGATTGGAACATCACAAAGTGTAATATTTCCTAAAGAGCATGAAAAAGTATTTGTCCTGTACTGCATGTTTGGCAAAGTTTTACTATTCCTATGTTTACAGAAACTGCCTGTGAAGGTAATCAAAGAGAAAGCAGCATGGGTCATATTTGTTCTGTTTCTTAATACTCATAATGAATATAAAGAACAAAAATTCTTATTGTTTAGGCACATTAAACACAGTGCTTAATCAATGTTGCTCTTTGTCAGCTGTGCTTCTGTTTGCTGCACGTCCCTAATAAACTGGGTCACTTCTGCTTTATCTTAATATAAACTAAGGCACTTAGAGTCTTTTATGTGTTGAACATTAAAGAGATACACTAAATGTTGTATTTTAATCATCAGTAAATATTTGTTTATCATTATTTATTTAGCAGACACCTTTATTTAAAGCAATATATATAAAAAAAAACCAGTAAACTTAAAATGGCTTTTTTTATTAGTGTTGAGTGTTTATTATAAAAGTACCAAGGTAACACAGTACCAACAGATCGAACATTTTAGAGTAAAGTAGTAGAAATGCAGCTTCTGGTTAGTTTTGTAGCTGTGTAATAGCTAGCAGTCTAGACTTAAGTCTGAACAGTATATAGAATCTATGAAACCTGACTTAAAACAAATTAGCAACTGTGGGTTGGAGCAGGCCAACAAGGAATTCCCAAGTCAGCAGCAAACTAAGTAAGACACCGACTGTGTGTGAAAGTGATGACTGAGGTATAGGCCTGCAACTAATGATTGTTTTGGTAGTCGACTAATCGTTCAACTTATTTTTCGATTAGTCACGATTATTTCACGCCTGACTATTTTGATGCCTGTGACCTGTGGTTGCACATCCTGTTCTGGGCTCCAGTGCATGTCTTACCTCATCTGCTCACGTCTGTCAACCTGTGAATGTCACCCTGATGTCTCTGCATTAACACAATTAAAATGAATAATAATCAAATTAAAATAACCAGTGAAACATATGAATTTGAAAATAATCACGTTTTTATATTAGTGTGACCATCACAATAAAAAAGAAATATATTAAACAATACAAACTAAAGTGCACGTACTCTTTAAACAAAAAAAGTGCATATAACTTAACCAATTAATACATCGTTAAAACTGAAACGTTTTTCATATTTTAGTAACAAATGACTAAATATAGTTATAAACTACATAATGTGTAAAGCCTGAAGTGCAAAGATCAAATAAACACTTTCACAAAAGGTTCAAGGATGATACAATAGCTTCCGTGGTGCAGCGGTAGGAATTGCTGACTTATAACCAAGAGTCCCCCAGTTCGATCCTGACTTTCTCGTATATTTACCGTTTTGAGTGGTGAGTTTCTCTTATTGTTAATATAATACAATAAAGCACATACATTTGATTTGCATTTGATTTGCATCTGTAACAGCCACTGTATTAAATGTATAGTACTTGTAAAAGTTACCCTTTTTTTTTTCATTTTTATTCTCTCAGTCACGCTCACGATACATACTACCGCCCTCCCCCAGGGATCTGATGCTGTTACTTTTTATCTGAAACTGGGAATAACTGTAGATGTGAGTGGTGTTTTGAGACAATTGAACTGGAAATTCTCTGATCTGGATGGATAAAAGCTGACACACAAACGCTGGCGAATCTGCCTTATTCGTATCTCATTGTCACTTGATTTTTTTTTATTCAATTTTATTGAGTGTACCTGCTTATGCTGAATTAGTATGCGCCTTAAGGCCCGTGATGTCAAAGCCTCACTGACAAAAAAAAAAAAAAAACAGAGACATAGGTATATATGATATTTGGAATTATTCATTTTATGACCTTATAGTACATTTTGGAAAACATTGTGGCACAGATGCAACATTATTCATATTCATTCGCGTACCTTCTTGCGGTTGTAATCAATGACTGCGAAAGAATGTTCCTCTGCAAGGTGAGCCATGAACGCTCTTCTTTTCTCATTGGACCCCTTACATGCCTTGCACAGTACATGTGTTTTGATCATCGCTAGGTCAAGTTTGTTATAGCACAAGCAACCAGCCACCTGTGTGCTGTTGCTGGCACTGAATAAGCTCACGCCTTCTGGTGTCAGCACGCAGCACCGGGGGAAAAAAAGAAAGAGACAAATATATGTGACATTTTGAAGAAATCATGACCTGAATAGTACCAATCAGAAAACATCATCGCACTAATGCAATATTATTTGAAAACGAACAGATCAAGTGTAAATTTGTTACTTGTAAAAGTTAGGTTTTTTCACTTTTATTTTCTCAGTCTCGTTCACGCTCTCCCTCCCCTCCTGATCTGACCTTAACTAACTAACTAACAGCACCTGCATAAATTCTCAAGAGACGATGGCATCACATCTCCAGGATGCTTTTGTTTCAGATGCTTATGCATCACGATGGTGCTGCCATGAAAAGAAAGCTCCGCTTTGCATAATCTGCATTCAACTTTTTTTTCTTTTTCAGTGAAGTGCTCCCACACTTTAGAAAATTTTTGTCTCAATTTTTTTCCATCTCCTTCCCCCTACTCTATCCGACTCCCCATTGCAACCACGTTTATTTTCCTCTACATTCTTCTTCTCCTCAGACGTTCTTCTTCGTTAGTAGGACTGTGTGCAGTCTTGACAAACAATAACAGACGATACTGTCCCCAGACGTTCATGTAGTGCATTGCAATTACAAAAACCAATGTGGTTCTTTGTGACTGGAGCCTCTATTGAAAATTCTGGTTATGACGCATCGACAATAAAAAATTCGTGTCGACAATTTTTTGTAGTCGACGCCGTCGATTACATCGGCTAATCATTGCAGCCCTACTGAGGTACCTAAAATAAGTGTGGCTGATATTAAAAATAACGTTTTAAAATGGCGATTTAAAAACTATTAATATATAAAAAAGAGAAAAATAGAATTCTGTGGTTTTTATGAAGAATGTAAGGAGGTTTACTGTTGATAGGTATAGATTGTTTAATGCAGGCTAAGTATAAAATTGTTATTTGTGTTGTGATTGCTGTGGGTTATTCTATACTGCTCTTTGCAACACTGAAACTGGTCCATTTGTTGAACTAACGTTCACTACTGGACACAAGCATTAGAATGACTGGCACATTTATTGGCTGAAAAAACATACAGTTAAGGGGTCATTATTCAGTTACCAAACTGACAGACAGCCTTGTAAATGAATTCTAAACCGCATACTAAGGACGTTAGGGATACAATAATACGAATAAATAAATTAAGAAAAGGGTAAAATGAAAATAATATACAAGTATTTGGATGCCCTGGTGGGAACTTCTAATTCAATTTTCGGGAAGTAGAATCGTCAAATACCCAGATGCTACCTAGAAAGGTCTTGCCTCAAAACTCCCTTCACAAACAAGGAAACTTTTGAGAGAAAAAATGGGACCAATGATCACTTTGAAGGAGCTGCAGAGTTTAATTTTGGAAATTGAAATAAAAGTACACCAGTCAGCCATATTAAAATGTATACATAACATTACTCTGGATGGGAGTGTGGCATAAAAGTAGCTATTATTGCAAAAAATAAAGTAAAGGCATCTTGGAGTTTATCCAAAAGCACAGTTACAATGTGGGAAAAGTCTTATTTGGTCAGAGTTCTAAGACGTTTAAATGAAATACTGCTTAGAGATCATAAAACACCATACCTACAGAAAATTATGGTGCTGGTAGCATTATGCTGTAAGGCTGCTTTTTTTCACCAAGGACTGGGAATCTTCCTAAGTAGAAGGGGAAATGAATGATGGAAAATAGAATCAAATACTATAAGAGAACCTGTTTTATTCTGCTAAAAAACTGAAGCTCGAGTGAAATTTCATCTTTCACCAGTACAGTGTGATTCCAGAGTAACATTGAAGTTGCTCACAGGCAAAAAGTGAATCTTCTTCAATGACCTAGTCAAAACCCTGAGCTCATTTCAATTGAAAATCTGTGGTACTGAAAATTGTACTTTGTCAACTTGGGGCAAATCTTTGTTGATGAATGGGCCAAAGTCAGTCTTGAACAATATGAAAAACTTGTGCATGCTTGCAACAAAAGACCTAAAGCAGTTATGGCTGCAAAAGGAGCTCTGTAAAATATTAAAGCATCAGGATCTAATTTTATTTTTCAGTGGTTTTAAGTAAAATATCACAAAATAAAATATGTTCTGCAGTAAAATTAGAGAATTGGCTAATTGTCTAACACTTTTGTAGGGCATTATATATACGGAAGTGCTTTTAATATTTTACACATTTATTTTCAGTTATTTTGGATACTTCTTAATTTGGTATGGTTGCTGTTCATTTTATTTTCTTACATGTAAATATATAAAAAATGTAATTTAAGGCTCTTGCAGTTTCAAAACCTTCTTCCTGATTGGCTAGAACCAGAATGCTTAATATGGAATATACTGTATATGCAAATTTTCCATAGCACAAGCCTTTATATCCTTTTGGATAGGAATGACCTCCCTGAAGAACTTTAAAGTAGGGTTTGGAATGAGATTTGGATCACCTTAGATTAACCAAGATTGGAGTGGAGGATGTCATTATCTAGCTGTTCCATAAGTCTTAATTCTCACCTGGACAAAGCTGACAGCACTATGAGGATTATGTGTTTTGATTTCCTAAGTGCATTCAGTACCATCTAGTCCATCTCTGTTAAGAGGTAAACTAAGAGATACACAAGTGGATGTACCTGTGGTGTTCTGAATAGTGGACTATCTGTCTGGCAGATTGTAGTTTGTGAGATTCGAGGACTGTGTTTCTAATACAGGTAAGAGTAACACTGGTGCACTACAATGAACATTTCTGTCTGGTTTTCTCTTTACTCTGTATACCTCAGACTAAAAATATAATATCAATTCATGTATCTTGCAGAAGTTTGCATGATGGTTCTACACTTATGGGGGTGTATTAATAAGGGGGATGAGACAGAGTATAAGAGTCAGGTGGAGAAATTTGTTTCTTGGTGCAGAACAAATTGTCTGCAATTAATCATCAGCAAAACCAAGGAACTGGTTAATGGCTTTCACCGCACTAAAGAGCCTCTGTGTCCAGTCACTGTTTATGGAGTGGATATAGAGGTGGTGCACTGCTACAAATACTTTGGGTCCTTATCAATGACAGCTTGGACTGGTTTTGTAACACATAGAAAGTATATAAGAAAAAGAGAGGGATTTTATTTAGAAGACTGTATTCCTTTAATGTGTGGTAGCGAACACATTTGCTACAATGTTGTGGTGGGCAGTTAGATTTTGTATACTTGGTGTGCTGGGCTGGTAACATCACTTCAAGACAGGCACACTGAACCAACAAGCTAATTATGAACTATGTTGCACATCCTCTGTCTGACAGACTAACACTGAGTGGTTAAATGAGCCAAATACATGTGTATCCCTGAGAAGAAACTACTTTAGTTTGCTTAAAAACCAGTACAAAATACTTGTCTCATATATGGAAAGAAACACCAAGATGATCCCCAAGTCTTTCAAAATAATGTACTATGGAGAGATATAGTAAACCTTAGAACTCTTTGGACAACACAGGTCCAACTATATATTGCTTATAGCTAATAAAGTGTTTAATAAGTAGAATATTATTCTTAGAGTAAATAATGGTGTGGTAATGTGATAGTGCTGGGATGCTTTGCTGCCTCAGGAACATGAATTATTCTTTTTACCAAAATATTCCTAAGAAAAATCTCTGGTCTTCTGTCCGTGGCCTGAAACTAAACCCATAATTATGTTATGCAGCAGGACAGTAAACCAAAGTACAAAAGCAAGTCTAGAACTGAATGGCATAGAAAACCAAAATTAATCAAGACAAAGTCTTGACTTAAACCCGAAAAGTTGCTCCGTCAGGACCTAAAATGAGCAGTTAACACTTCCAAACCTAGCACTTTGCTTGAATTAAAGCAATTCTACTAAAGGAGTGAGCTACCAATCTCACATCAATTGTGAAAGACATATCAAATTATAGGAAGCGTTTAATTATGATTATTGCTGCTAAAGTTACTGCAACCAAGTATTGAAACTATGTGGGCAATTACTTTTTCACAAAAGAGATAGGGGTGTTGAATAACTTTGTTCCTTGAAAAAAAGAAAGCAATGATTTAAAAACTGTATTGTGTGTTTACATTGATTTCCTTTCTGTGATATTACATTTTGTCTAAATGTCCTGGGCTATTCATTATCTAAAATATTCATAAACAGAGGATATTAGGAAGGGAGCAAACACTTTTGAAAGCAATGTTTATGTTATATATGTTTAGGTATTTTTGTAGTATATTGTATTTAATTATACAAAATTTCAGATTGCATATTTTTTCTTTGTAGGGCTTTTACAATAGGCTAATTTTAATTGATTTAACTGACATACACATACAGTATGTATGTGTATATATAAAAACAATATATGTGTGTGTGTGTATATATATATATATATATTTTATTTTTTATATTTTTTTAATTTATTTATTTATTTATTTATTTTTTTTTTTTTAAAACAGGACAGCTTTAGACTGGGCCAGACATTTCAACCAGGCTGAAATTGTGGATCTTCTTGAATCTTCCCTGTAAGTTTTGTATTTATTGTAATAATTGTGTTTGTGGTTATTATTTTTCAAAGATTAAATACATAATGTTCTTATATACATTGCTTAAATAAAAACTGCTTTTATTTCTAAGAGTACTAGAACATTAATGCTTAATGATAGGATCATTTGTGAAAGATACTGTATGTTGACTTGTTTACCTTCCATATTACTAGGTTCTTTGTACAGCGTTGTTGCTTAACACAAATATAAACTGGCATACTGTGGAAATGTTGATGTATGTTCTACATATGCTAGCTTTGGAACCCGTCCAAGACAGTGTAAAATGTAGATCTTGTGATTTTTATTTGATATATGAATTGTTCATTTTGTCTGGAATGATAATACGCACCCTATCCCTTTCTAATAGTCTGTTAACTATTTTATGGCGAAAGTAATACCTTTTTGATATTATTTATAGTCAGCATAGAGCTTTTCTGCTCTTACTTTAGGAATGAATTTGTACTTCCTCTCTGTTACCTCTGGAATAGTCTTAGATCTTCTTTCTTGCACTGTACACCCCATACTCTAAGAAATGTGAACGCCATTGCCAAACCTTAATCTTTTGTTTCTGTAAGTACTTCATGATTCACTTTGTAGGTGTTTTGAGTCTTTTGTCTTTATAATTAATATCTGGACATCTCTTTTTGTAGCATTACTGGTTGCTATGTTCACCATCTGATAGCTCATTGTTTAAGAAAAAAAAGATTAAAAAGGAAGCATAGGAGCAAAAATTATATATAATATTTACAAAACTCAATAACTTGAAGTGATAAAAATGTATGCAATGACAAATGTGGTTAAATTTTCCTTTTTCTCTCAGTTCATCTTTAGAGGCTGAAAATCTTGATGAAAGCATCCTTGTTCAGTCCAACAGTGGTGACCTCAATGCAGAGGACAGAGAGCTTCTGAAAATGTACCACCATAGTTTTGATGATGAAAAAGTTGACTTGGATCTCATCATGCATCTTCTTTATAATATTTGTCAAAATTCTGATGACGGTAATTACATTCTAATTTTTTAAGCATATCTCACAAATGTATTTATGATTATTGCTTCTGTACCTTAGTTTATATGGATATTTAACTAAAGCCCATATTCATTTCTTGTTGGTATATCTGATATTAACAAGTTGTAGCAGATTTATAGGTACCTAATTAAGCAAACAGTTCTGATTTATTAAAAAAAAACTAGTTGTGCCACCAGACTTGAGATGGGTTGAAATCTAAGTTTGCATTGCACTATTTATTGGAATGTATTTTGTAAGGTTGTAAAAAAAGATGGCACATCACAACCATTAGCACTTCTCTTGCGAATTTCATAAAAAAGATGTGTAACAGAGATACAGCAACCGGACAGACACACAGATAAACACACACACAGGCACTTGTGCTTTTATTAAGGTGGAAATACCAGACTTGAAAACCAACAGCAAAAATCTGTGCAGAAGTTTGAAACCTGAAATCGATAAAGTTCATCAAATATTTATGTATTCTCTGCAGCACTTCTGGTTCACCATTAAGTTTTGAATGGCAGAGAGGGTTGAATCCAAGTGACCATGAAATTAATCTAAAGGTACTATAAGCACACCAAGAATGCTATGATGATACTGTATATGCATCAGTTGTTTGAACAAACAAGTGCGTTTGATAGGGCTAAATCTTATTTTTTGTGCCCAACTTTTTACATCATGTTTTGAGACAGTGCTTAAAGTAATGGTTTTAAGACGACTCGCATACCCTTTTGGTTAGGATTTTGAAGGCTCACAATGCAAAATTATGGCATGCTATCCTTTATCTTTAGATATAATATTTCCTCTTTAATTGACTATTTAATGTTTTGGATCAAGAGCTTTTGTCTAATTGAGATAGTGCTTAATTCATGCATTCATTTCCAATTGATTGGTTATTGGTATCTGGAATTGTTTCAGGCTCATGCACCCTTTACTGCTGTGGACTGACATCTGATCTTTCTTAGTGATGTATTGTAATTTACTGAAGCCAGTTACCTCTGGAACAAATCCAGTGCAATACAGTTAACAATATTACACTACCAGAAAAAAACAGTTGTCATGCTGTTTATCACTAGTGCTTACAATATCTGTTTGCCTTTGCTTATTAAGAACAGTTTCATACCTCTATGATCCATCAAGAAAGACTTTTCCACACCATTACAAATTTATGGGCACTTGCCTGGTGTCGTTCTCTGATGGGACAGTGTCTGATCACATACTGCTGCCATCAGGGGATGGCTGTAAAAAATCTGAAACATTCTCTCAACAGTTACACTGTAAATAGGATGTTTCAGGATGCCCACTTCTTTTCACCCTACACCTTCTCTGAAGTACCACCTGTATACCCCCATGCCATTGCACATATCTGCACACCTGTTGTTTTGGAGTGTTTTTTGTTTGTTTTTTGAAATTAGATTACAACCTTTTTGTGCAACATTCCATTGCTTGAGCCAATTGAGCAAACAAAAGTAAATGGACAGATGAAAAGTACTTATGTATGACTTAATGAGTATGTGTGCATATAGATCACAATAAAAAGCACAGCACAATGGTGCTGTCAATAATGTTACTGTCTCATACCTCACATTCCATTTTGGGCTTAGATTTCTTACAAGGAATTTTTAATGTTCTGGAGGTGTTGTTACTGATTTACAGATTTACTTTCACAGACTCACAGAATGTTTTAGGTCATTTGTTGGCTCTACATTGACAAATTGTGAGCAGTACTCCATAATCATGTGCCATCCTATCTAGGCCTGCTTCATTGTAATTGCTTGAGCCGGGTAGACCTGGCACTGGCTCACTCTAAAGCCTTTAATCTAATATGTGGCTATGAAAATCATATTGCTATTACTCTGGATATTGGCAGCAGTTAAGGGGACTAAAATATAATCATGTCAAATAACAGTTTTAAAACCTTTGGCTGGTGAAATGACTGATTTGTGCATTATTTAAGGTGAAATATTAATCATAACATAATATAGTTCTCCCCTTCATACTTAAAACAGATTTCAGTTTCTTTTGTTGCTGTGCAGTATTGTTGATATTATATATTAGTTTATAAGGAGATAATTATTCAGAGTTTTCTACATTTTACACTTTCAGTCTACTGAGTTTTTCATATTTTTATGTACAATTTAACAGAATACTTCCTTAAACTTTAGGTGCTGTTTTAATTTTTCTCCCTGGATATGATGAAATTGTAGGACTTCGTGATCGAATTCTTTATGATGATAAAAGATTTTCTGACCACATCCATAGGTAAGATTTTTGAAAAATAATGTATAGTGGTATTGGATGATGAGGAAATAATTTTTCTATGAATCTTAATGTGTCTTTGTCTGTACTTCATATCAACAGTATCAATGTTTCAGAATTCATTATTCTTCAGTAACTAATCTTATCTTAAAACACTACTCACTTAACCTATTCATTAAACACTCCTAAAAACAAAAATAATTATCTCCATAAATATCTTTTAGTACTTAATCTAAATTCTTTTCACGTTTGAAACGGAAATTACGTATGACCACAGAACATATTATAATACAGGAACTAATCACTTCGTTTGTGGACGACATTTTTATATCGTCTTTATGAATTGTTATTATTTGTGTGAGAGTTACTTTACTGATATTGAAAAGAAGTAAACGCAAACACGCCGATCTATCCCATAGAAGTGCGCCCTGCGTCGCCCTCTCCCAGCCCTCCTCTCTGGATTCCAGCGCTGAGCCATTTGCCGCCAGGCGCGTTCTGACAGAGAAGTTTTATTTATTCGTCCACATGACTGTCGCAGAAACTGCCACATTGTAACTTTTTTTTAATTGGCAGTACTTGATAGTAGAAGAGATGAGGATAACAGCTTTGCGTCTTTCTACTTTTTAACTGCGCCGAGCTGTAAACAATGTGAAGACGACACCGCCTTCAGCCGCGAGGGGTCGTGAGAACAAAGTGGACGCTCGGAGGCGCAGAATGTTGGGCTGCTCTGCCGGGTCCAGAGTTTTGCAGTTTCGGGCGGCGTCCTCTCTTCTCGCACTGTTTGTGACACTTCGAGTGCCCCGTCGGCTCCTGGGAGAGTGGAAATCATTGCGAATGAGTGTGATCGGCGCCATCGAAGCAAAACTCTCTTTGTAAATTGAGCTTCACGACTACTTACTGTCCCTTAAGGTGAGTTCAGGTCACTAAAACCCCACAGCATTCAAGGTTGCTTTTGTGATAAATTCTTTTAAGAAGATGGAGGGTTTACATCTAAGAAGATGTACCGACCTCTTCACGTTATGTTTTGGACTTGGGAATTGTTTGGACCTTCTGCCGTTAAGCACGGAAGGGCAGTGTCCACATTTTTCAGAAGAATTTTTCTCTTAAATCACAGGCACGTAGTGCAAGGTTGTCAGGCAGAAATTTACAGGATCGCATAGAAAATGTAATTTCTATACCACAGTGGTCGTGGAGCGCCCTTCACAAGGGATCTGCTACCAAGAGATGATCCAAATACTTTTAAGCTGCTGTTAGTGCTACTTACCTGTTGTGTTATAGCGCCTTTAAAATGTACTTTACCCAAAAGCACTCCAGTACTGCTCAATGTACGAGGTGCAATCCAAAAGTTCCCGGAATGCATTTATTTAAAAGCATCCACACCAAATTACAATTAATGGTGAACAGTTCCTTCAAAATAGTCACCCGATGAGTTGATACACCAATCCCAGCGAGATTTCAACCTTTCGAAGCACCTCTGGAAGGCATTTTTTATCAGTGTGTTCAAGACGTTGGTTGTTACAGCTTGGATCTCCTCCACCGTCTCAAATCTGCGTCCCTTGAGCCTCATCTTCACCTTAGGAAATAAAAAAAAAATCAGACGGTGCTAAATCAGGGGAGTACGGAGGGTGGGGAATGGCAGTAAACTTTGTAGAAGCCAAAAATTCGCGCACATCAGAGATATGTGAGCTGGTGCATTGTCGTGATGCAAAAGAAATGACTTGTCAGCCCACATCTGAGGACGTGTTCGGCAAATTCCATTTCGCAAACGCCTTAGAACATCCCTGTAGAATGCTCCATTCACCGTCTGTCCTTGTAGCACAAATTCCTTGTAGATGACACCCTTCATATCAAAGAAGCAAATGAGCATTGACTTGGTGTTGCTGTGAACTTGTCGAGCTTTTTTGGGTCTTTTAAATTACTTATTTTCACAAACAACCCTTCACAGACACAACCGAAGTTTAAACGAGAACTGCAATTTGAAAAACAACTGTGCTGACGTTATAACACGTGATGACAGCTCTCAAGGACAACGTGAACTGCTATCTATCCATCCATCCATCCATTATCCAACCCGCTGAATCCAAACACAGGGTCACGGGGGTCTGCTGGAGCCAATCCCAGCCAACACAGGGCACAAGGCAGGAACCAATCCTGGGCAGGGTGCCAACCCACCACAGGACACACACACACACCCACACACCAAGCACACACTAGGGTCAATTTAGAATTGCCAATCCACCTAGCGCCGATTGATATAACCAAACCTTTATGGCTGCAGAATAAATGCATTCCGGGAACTTTTGGATCATATCTCGTATCTTTACTTCTTACATGTTAATGTTTTACTGTTTAATAATTTATATACTACATTTTATTTTTTCCCTTGCACTCAGTGAGCAAAGCCACTGGGTAATCAGCTACTTATGTCATAAAAATATGCAGTACAACACTGATTTATTTTTTGTGAAAGTAGTTACAGTATGTAGCTGCTATAGTATGTTGTATATTTAATTTGATCTTGCTAAATTAAACTGAGATTCTAAGATAACAACAAAATGTTTTCTTCATAATATGTAAATAGTTTGTCCGGTTGAAGTTATTTCATGTATCCATTTCTGTTTCACTGTATAAGTTATGCTTCCTTAACATCTGTAATCTTTTGTTTTTCTAAATACTGTATATTCCAGTAGCCAAGGCCTGAAAAATAAAAGTGAACATATAATTTTTTCAGTTAAAAAGTTTATAAATCCAAAAGGCTTGGATGCCTAGTGACTTCCAAAAAATCTGAGTAAGTCAGAGATGTTTGGACTAAAATAAATGGTTGTTATATATGGGGCCACCCTTAGAAATGTCCCTGTCTTAAAATATATTCTAGGTAGTAGATTCATTTTGAGAATGTTAGTTCTTCCAGCTATAGTGAGTTGGAAGAATGACCACCCATTAGCATCTTGTTAAACACTTTCTATAAAATTGCCATCATTGAGATTAAATGGTTCTTTAATTGTCCTTGTAACAGTTACTTCTAATCATTTTAACTGAAGCTGTCAGCAAAACACTTTAATCTAGTTTCTGGGGAACGTTTAACTGGGAAGATAATGCTGTTGTTCAGCTTGATTTTAAATCAAGAGACATTATGAAATATAATATGAGAGCTTTACACAGAGCAACACTTTGTTTTTGAGTTTCTGTCTCATAAGTATAATATTCTAGCAACACATTTTTCTATATTCTAGATCAGTGCTTCCCAAACTCGGTCCTGGGGACCCACTGAATACTGTCAATAGGTGACTGCCTCACTAAGGATTTATGTTTTTACACTCATACCAGTTTGACTCTTTGCCTTGAATCTAAAATGACTTCTAACATTTTAACAGCTGTATTTGGAGTAGCATGAAATGAGAACTTTGTCTAAAGGGAAAAGCTATTTTAGTATTCTATACTACATTGCTTGAATTAAAACTTATTTTTCTTAACTGAAAGAATCCTAATGCACTTTTCATAAGTATTGGGATACTAATGTACTATGTTATCTTAATTTGGAAAAATGTAATTCTGTCTCTAAGGAATGCTTTAAGACTTTAGAATTTTGTAAGATGTATTAATGTTACCTTAAAAAAAAGCTTGCTAGGTCTTTGATTGACTTTTGCTGCTTTTTTAATATATTTGAGAAGTCATAACTGACAGTACACAATAGAGGCAGTAGCTGGAGGTTATGTTTTTTTGAAATGCAGTGGTTGTACTGTATTGTTTTTTTGTGAATGTATTTTTGCCTGAAATGTTTGTTACCTTCTGTGTTTTGTTACTTAAAAAAAGAAATGAATAAGTCGAAGAAGCCCTTGAACTAGATCATTGAAAATTTTCAGACAGTTGGCCTGGGCCAAACTGGTAAAACCACAAGGGTAGGTTCCTCTTCTTTGCGCTACAATTTGAGAAACCTATTTACCTTAGGTCATATTCTTTTCCCTTCCTTAGGAATGTCAATATATGTATGATTAATTCATTTTAGAATAATAAGTTGCCACACTATGTGGCACAGTTGCGCAGTGGGTAGCGCTACTGGTCTCAGTAAGGAGATCTGGGTTCATTTCCCGGGTCCTCCCTGCGTGGAGTTTGCCTGTTCTCCCCATGTCTGCGTGGGTTTCCTCCGGGTACTCTGGTTTCCTCCCACAGTCCAAAGACATGCAGGTTAGGTGCATTGGCAATTATAAATTGTCCCTAGTGTGTGCTTGGTGTGTGTGTACGTGCCCTGCGGTGGGCTGGCGCCCTGCCCGCGGTTTGTTTCCTGCCTTATGCCCTGTGTTGGCTGGGAATGGCTCCAGCAGACCCCTGTGACCCAGTAGTTAGGATATAGAGTGTTGGATAATGGATGGATGTATGTAGTACATTACTATATTCTTCTTTTAATATATTTATGTCTGTGCTCAAATGAATGAGGTAAAATCCTTTTAACATTAATTTTTGCCAAGACACAGACGTTTCTATGGTCTGAGAAGTTTTGGACCCTAAAGCCTAAGGATATGAGCTACAGGGTGACAAGGGCATCAGAGCCCTACAACTAATCAAAACTGTTAAAGCCCCTGTTTCTCACACCTATTCTTGAGAAACAGAGACAGATAGCGTGGTTCCTCCCTAAGCCTATATCTAGACGATTGTCTTTTAAAGATATCTTGGCTATATTTTGTGAACATGGCATGCCAAATTCTGTCATTTAGTCAGTCATAATTACCATTTCTTTTCAAATTTTGAAAAAGCAACTATATTTTAAATACAAAAATGTTTATGTAATTTACATTAAAATTGATTTCAGGTGCATTTTTGCAAATGTTCTTTTTATAAGAATTGAATAACAGCTTAATTCATGTCTTCTCTTGATTTTGATTTTACCTGACTTAAGAACTACTGTACCTAGTTTATATACCTTCTTCTCAGTTTAGTTTTGATTTTTGTACCCAATGTGGTGCTGTTGTTCTCAGTATTTTTTCTGTTATCAGGAACCAACATTTCTTCTTTTAAAATAAACTGATTCGTTCATATTAGATAAAGGCAGGGTCTGCTTAAAAAGGTACAGGCACAAGTTAGGAAGGTGAGAAAGTAGCTCAGACTTGCAGTAGAAGATGTTTGCTAAGAAAGGGATTTATTTTCGAAAAAGCACAATTGAAGCCAACTGCTGCCATTTTTTTTCAGTTCTTTAAGGATCTTGTAGTACTAAGCTAACTCTAAATGTTTGTCCTGCTTAATGTTGTTTTCTACTCTTTCATGGAATTTAATAATTTCCTTGGCATAGCTAACTTGTTTGGTACACATTTTATGAGCCTCTATACAGTCTGATGCTGTTCATTTCCACAGTCTTCATGTTAGCTCTTGATTATATCCTTCTTATACTAGTTTGCAATATCTTTGCATCCCATTTTGAGTGCAAAATTCAAGCTCTGCTTAAATCAGTTCAGCAGGATTAACTGTTATATACCAATAGGGTTGAATTTTATACACTGTCTTTGCTAATGCTTCCCACAGTAAGCATTCTTGTACTTTAGCACATCTTATGACTTCTTTTTGTTGGTGATACAGTCAGCAATGCTGGAATCATGTTTAAACTGACCATCATCAAAATTGGAATACTGCCATGTTCAATCTTTATATATGCCTTGACTTTTAAAATTAAAATACACACCTACCAGTATCTTTTCCATTTGCTGCCTTAAACTTCCTTAGTTCCATTACTAATAAAATCTTGGTTGTTTTCAGCGGATAATTGATACTTTAATAAATGAATGATCTAGGGAGTTTTGTTCAAATTTTTCTCACCTTTGAATGATATAAGAAGTTTTGCGCACATTTTTCTCACCCTCAAGATTTTTTAATATTGTACTGTGCTATATTATTGTATTTTTGTAGTTAAGTAAACATGATCCAAACTGCAAAAAGTAAAATGTGCAAATATTTAAGGGTCTACCTGCATTGTGGGAGAGTTACAAAATACTATTAAAGATGGAAAAAATGTATGACATAATTCATAATGATTTTAGCCTTTATGTCAGTGTAGAAGTTTGATATCCAATGTGTGCATTCAGAAAATTTCTATAACTAAATGTATTAAAGTATATAATACTGTCACAGTGCAGTGTGAAAAAAAATAATGCAAAAAATATTTTCTATAGACCCTGTATACTATTTCTTCTTAGGTACCAGGTTTTTACACTACATTCTAATATGCAGACATCTGACCAGAAAAGAGTTCTACGAGTATCCCCTCCTGGTATTAGAAAAATAGTAAGTATCTTAAAAAAAGGAAATAAACTTAACCAGTGCTCAGTAATTGCACTTATATGTAATGTTTTGTTGTGCACTATAGATTCTTTCAACCAATATTGCAGAAACCAGTATCACGGTCAATGATGTGGTCTTTGTTATTGACTCTGGCAAAGTCAAAGAGGTATGTTGTGTAGGAAAGTACTAGAAACAGACTGTACTGTCCTGATAACACAGAACTCTATTATAAACTTTTCTGATTTTTTTTCTTTTTTTGCTATAGAAATCCTTTGATGCTCTGAACCATGTGACAATGTTAAAAATGGTATGGATCTCAAAGGCAAGTGCAATCCAGAGAAAAGGAAGGTAAATTAAGTTTAAATTATATTGTTTATTTTTAAATATAATAGAATGCACTGTGAGTCTTTTTGTCTTTCACAAACTAAAGTGGACATACTAAACATTGTGTGATAATGATCTGTGTTTACTCATCATTATTTAGGCCAAATGAACATTATTCCATGCACATAGGTAAAAATCCTGTACTATGTTACCAGAGTTAACAGAACAGTTTAAAGCTAATAAATAGTAGAGAAACAAATATCAAAATAAGCACCAGAAGTATAATTTATAATTAGTTCTGTGACTGTATGAAAACTAACTTTCTTTAAAAATCAAAAAAGAGCTAGGAGACAATATAGAGTTAGAACGGGAACCAGTTTAGTGTAATCGGGGGGGCATGCTTTTAAGAAATAATATATGGGAGTAAATCTGTATTTTTTTTTTTTTTTTGTTGAAAAAATATAATACAGTGATTTAAACATTTCATTTTGGTTATGACTTACAACTTTAGACAATGTGTATTAAGTCTGCAGCCAAATCACTGTTGGCCAATGCTACCTTTGAAAAAGCTCATTAAAATTCCTATTTTAAAACAAGTACAATACCAAAAAATCTGAAATATGACGAAGTTTTTAATATAAGATTTAATATTAAATGTTACAAATATTTTACTATTGATTACTACTTAATTATGTGCTGTAGGGGACTCTATACCAAGTTTTTGAAATTATTTATAAAAAAAAAAGACCAATTAGTCAATTCTGTAGACTCTAAAGAGTTATTTCCTGCTGCTTAACACTAGAATTACCAGAGCCTACGAAAAAACTCGTCGATCCGTCCCACCTTAAATCTCTTCTTAAAACCGCTGTCACCTCTCCGCCAGCCTCCTTTGTCCTGTAAATGTGCCGATAAAAACAAACTGCAAGTAGCCGGCTATTCCATCCCCCCACCGACTCAGAACGTGCACGAACTTCTCCGAGCTCATGCCTCGATTATCTGGGAGTGAAGTGGAGTTTTAGAGTGGAAATAATAGATTGTTATTTGGAACACACGCATTTCATGTGTGTTCCGTTTCTACAGTAATTTGTGTAAACACAATGTTAAAACAGAAACTTTTTCATATTGTAGTAATAAATGTCACAAAATGTAGACATAAACTATAAAATGTGTGAAGCCTGACAGCCAAAGAGCAAATACACTTTCATAAAAGGTTCAGGACTTTTACAACAGCTTCCGTGGCGTACTGGTAAGATTTCCTCACTTAGAGCACAGCAGACTTGCTGTACCTCAAGAGATCCGAGTTCGAATCTCCGCTAGGGAGAAAATTTACTTATTTTTACCTTTGCCGTTCTGCCTGCCTGAACTCCCTGTCTATCTATATAGTAATAACAGTAATTTTATTATTATTATATAGGAGCTTCCCTGTCTGCCTATCATATAGTGCCTTTCCTTCCTACCTATCTATATATCTATCCCCTTAGCTGTTTTTTATATATCTATTATACAATGCCTTCCCTGTTTATTTATAGATCTAGTGCCTTCTCTGCCTGTTTGTCTGTCTGATTGCATATAGCGCTGAACTTACTTGTCTGTACTATTCTGTCTTCTGCATGTCCTGGAGTACAAAAGAAACACCACCATACAGCAACATGTGCGAACTGGCAAGATCGGGGAAAAAACACGCGGTCACTGATTACAAACCGCAAGATGAATGAAAGAGACAATATATGTAAAAACATCATCGCACTAATGCAATATTATTTGAAAACAAATAATAATATTTGTTCGTTTTCAAATAATATTGCATGTACTGTGCGTTGAAACTGCTGCACTGAATAAGCAGACTCCTTCTGTAACAGCGTCAGCATGTATTCAAACCCGATCTGACGCTCTTCTTTTTCAAATAATATTGCATGTATTGAACTATTTTAGAATAAAAACATACATTTGATTTCAGTCAGTCTGTAAGAGCCAGTGTAAATGCATGATAATTATAAAGGTTAGCTTTTTTTTTTAATTCAGTTCCATTCTCTCAGTCGCGTCCACGATCCCCCCCCCCCCCCATCTGACACTGCTTTTTTTCACATAAAGACGCGCTATAACTCAAATGTGATTTATTTGGAGACGCGATATAGCTCGAATGTGATTTATTTGGAGACGCACTATACTCGAATGTTATTTGTATAGGGAAGAAAGTACAATGTCAGGTGCTCATTCAGTGTAATAGGAACCATAGCACAGAGAGATGTGTACACTGCAACAGGTACACATGTCGTGAATGTTGGAAGGGTGTGTGGGAATCTATACTAATAAAAGGCAAAGCCCTCACTGACTCACTCACTCACTCACTCACTCACTGACTGACTCATCACTAATTCTCCAACTTCCCGTGTGGGTAGAAGGCTGAAATTTGGCAGGCTCATTCCTTACAGCTTACTTACAAAAGTTGGGCAGGTTTCATTTCGAAATTCTACGCATAATGGTCATAACTAGAAGCTATTTTTTCTCCATTTACTGTAATGGAGTTCAGCTCGAGGGGCGGAGTTTCATATGACATCATCACGCCTCTCATGTAATCACGCATTACGTAGAAAGCCAGGAAGAGCTACAAAACGCGCTTTAGAAAACATGCATTATATAATTAAGAAGGCAGCGAAACAATTAGAAGCGAGCGAGTGACATATAAAACCATATTCAGCGGCTCACATGAACTGACGCAGTGCGCAGACAAAAAGCAACAGTTCCAAAGAGTGCTGAACAAAAACCGAATTACACTGCTACGCTCAAATAGATAAACCACACGCCGTGGCGCAATAGTAAAGCATTCGCCTGTAGCGCCCACGTCCGAGGTTCGATTCCCGAGAGGGGATGCACTAAGTATGTATGCGCGCTTCTCGATTTATTTTAACCTTGCATCCCCTTAGTTTGAGACGTATGAAAACGCATGCAGTTAACGCAGAAAGACAGATCACCTATTGAAGCTTCATGAATAATGGATACTTTATTCGCGATTAATGATTGTTTTGGTAAAGCCATACTCAGTGTATTCATTAGATGAACGGTAAAAAAGTAAGAGCGAGGGGACGGTAACTTACTGAAGCACACAAGCAAAACCACAATAGCACGCGGGCTCGATGTACTGTAGTGCGCGTCAACTAGATCTGACTTGCG
>JANRMT010062836.1:3896280-3911994 GCA_026402145.1 Polypterus bichir lapradei
GCGGAGAGGTGAGAACGGTTTTAAGAAGCGATTTAAGGTGGGACGGATCTACGAGTTTTTTCGTAGGCTCTGGTAATTCTAGTGTTAATACCTTTTTTTGAGATGTTCCAATTCTGTGTCATTATTTTCATTTCTTCACCGCTAAAAGTCACAGGTATTTGTTACATATACCTAGGTTTATGTTGTTTACATTTATGTTTCTAAATTTAAGGGCTAAATTAAAGCAGGAAGGTCCATCAGCTTTTCTGATCTGTTCTAAATATTTAAGGCTTTCTATACAAGGTTTTCCTACTGCTTGTTGGAAATCTAATTTTCTTTTGTTATTTGTTCTGTTGTATTATTTTTTTGTTACTTTCTCAGTCATTTTGCTTGTAAGCCTTTATAGTTAGTCCATATAGTAGCTTTTCATTGTAGTGAACTCTTTAGTTTTTCAGTTTAGGGTACTCTAGCTTTGTGGTGCCTTAAAGACAATGAAAAACCACAGAGAATCTGGCAGCTATCTCTGTGATAGGCTTAGCATAAGGCTGTTATGACATCCACCATTCCAGTGGCTGCTTTTTGTCCTGCTCACTGCAACAATGAAACCAAACTAGCTCAGACCTAATTTTCTAATTTGTGGCAACAGTGCATATCAATGTTGATTCATTTTATTCAAGTGGTTGTGCTACTTTTATACTTAAAAATAAACAAAATTCAGTACATTCAAATTTTAGCCCCAACCTGTTCCAAGGTAGACTATATATAGGGTGGAGTGGTGGCTCTGAGGCTAGGGATTTGGAAATTTTAGAATGGGCCATTTTATCAGTCTGTCAGCAAACCGATGAATATTTGGTAGATTCTGTGGTATGGTGGGCAGTGCTGCTGCTTCATTAACCAGCATTCAGGTTTTGAATCAGAGGTCGTCATTGTGGAGTTTGCATATTCTGTCTTTGTCTTCATTAGTCTTCTTTTGGGTGCTCTTCAGTTCCTCCTACATCTGCAAAGACTTGCATGTTAGATGACTTGAATTTCTAGATTAGTTCTCTGTGTTATTGGGCCCTGGGATAGCATGGCTGCTTCAGCTCCTGTTCCTCATGACTCTGAATTAGTTGAAGCATCTATACTAATAAAAGGCAAAGCCCTGACTGACTGACTCACTCACTCACTCATCACTAATTCTCCAACTTCCCGTGTAGCTAGAAGGCTGAAATTTGGCAGGCTCATTCCTTACAGCTTACTTACAAAAGTTAGGCAGGTTTCATTTTGAAATTCTACGCGTAGCAGTCATAACTGAATCCTACTTACGTACATATATACGGCCATAGCCTGCAGCTCGGTCGCCATGTGAGGCGGAGTTACGTCCCTCATCGTCACGCCTCCCACGTAATTGAGTGCCTGCCCATATAAGACCGTCCATCAGCAGCAATCCAATAGACACGCTGCCGCTAAATATTCGCGGGTGAAGGACTGTGCTTATGCAAACAAAGATGAGATTGTCAGGGATAGAATAGTGTTTGGCACAAACTCAGCGAAAGTGCGAGAGAAACTTTTAAGTGCCGGGTCTTAGCTAAAATTAAATAAAGCCGTGGACATCGCAAGATCGCACGACATAGCACAAGCACAGCTGAGAACCTTCGATGCATGTATTCCGAGTGGCTCACGTGAACTGACTGTGAACGCAGTACGCAGAGAACAAGCAAGAGCTCCAAAGAGCGCTGAACAAAAAACGCATTATACGATTGAGAAGGCATCAAAAGAATATGAAGCGAGTGACGCATACAAGCATATTCATAAGTGCAGCTACTGCGGAAACAAAGCACGGTGTAAACCTTAAGTTTAAATTAAGTTCATAGACACGCTTCCGCTGGCGTTTGTCATGCCTACGACGAATACGATATTCGCGAGATACAAGTTTAATGAGAAGACACATTGCCGGGTCTGAGCTAATATTAAATAAAGCCGTGGACATCGCAAGATCGCACGAGATAGCACAAGCACAGCTGAGAACCTTCGATGCATGTACTCCAAGCGGCTCACGTGAACTGACTTTGCAAGACTGGGAAAGGTAAACCCGTGCATGCAGTGTGTGATGTCTCAGATAAAGAGGAAGACGAGCTGCTTATTGATGCAGTAGGAAACGAACAACCTTGTGAAGCTGAACAAGCCTTTGTAGACATATCAATAGGAAAGCAAGGTGTAAAGCTTAAATTAAGTTCATAGACACGCTGCCGCTAAATATTCACAGGCAAATCCACAACTTAATACCGGGAATGCCTGTTAAACATCTTAGATTCACGAGTACCAATTTGGGTAGAAATTGCTGTAATGGAGTTAAAATTGCTGGTGAAGGACTGTGCTTATGCAAACGAATAGGAAAGCAAGGTGTAAAGCTTAACTTTAAATTAGGTTCATAGACACGCTGCCGCTGGCGTTTGTCATGCCTAAGATGAATACAATATTCGCGAGGTACAAGTTCAATGAGAGGACGCAGGGTATAAACGAGACTTTTCATCACTTTGTAACGGAGTTAAAATTGTTGGTGAAGAACTGTGCTTAAGCAAACGAAGATGACATGGTCGGGGATAGAATAGTGTTTGGCACAAACTCAGCAAAAGTGCGAGAGAAACTTTTAAGTGCCAGGTCTGAGCTAACATTAAATAAAGCTGTGGACATCACGAGATAGCACAAGCACAGCTGAAAACCTTCGATGCATGTACTCCGAGTGGCTCACGTGAATTGACTTTGCAGGATTGGGAAAGGTAAACCCGTGCATGCAGTGTGTGATGTCTCAGATAAAGAGAAAGACAAGCTGTTTATTGATGCAGTAAGAAAGGAACAACCCTCTGAATCTGAACAAGCCTTTGTAGACATATCAATAGGAAAGCAACGTGTAAAGCTTAAGTTTAAATTAAGTTCATAAACAACGCTGCCGCTAAATATTCACAGGCAAATCCACAACGTAATACCGGGAATGCCTGTTAAACATCTTAGATTCACGAGTACTGATTTGGGTAGTGAACACTTCGATGAATGAAACCTGTTATCTTTACAACGGTTGACAAACACGGAATATAACTTGAACACAACACATCCTCCAAATACAAACCTGATTGAAAGAAATAATGATAATCAAATCCTTGATGACAGCAACAGTCATAACAGTGACAAAACAATTACATTGACAATCATGTTACGTTATTTTTAAAATGTTTCCTTTTCTTTTTCATAACTTCTTTAACACACTACTTCTCCTCTGCAAAGCGCAGGTATTTTGCTAGTATTTGATAAAGTTATATTATTTAATGTTATACTAAATATTTAATGATCATTAGGAGCAAATTTCTAAATTTTAATTTTAATGTTAATGGTTGGTGTGTCCCATTTAAAGTATTGTCTTTCACTGTAAAATAATTTGGTGAATTGCACATAATTAAATGTTTGATTTAATGTTTTACAGAGCTGGGCGTTGTCGACCAGGCATTTGTTTTCATCTGTTTAGCAGATTGCGCTTTAAAAACATGTTGGAGTTCCCGATACCAGAACTTCTAAGAATGCCCCTTCAGGTAGGCATTTTTGTGTCTATTTATTTTAAGGAATCATAGATGCAAACTATTTTATTCTTGTTAAATATATTACAAATGTAATGTTAAGCCAATTACTACCCCTAAATGAGGTGCTGAACCACACATTACATGTTTGGGGTTATATCCTTGAGAAACAGGAGAATTTATTGTTACATTGATTATATTTGTGGTTACTAAATCAAGTATGCAAAAAACAAGTAACATCATCTTTTTGTTTGTTGGGGGAGGAAATTTGTGAGTTTTAAACAAAAAAACTAGATTATTTGGTTAAATAAGAAGTCATGCCTCTAATTAAAAATGAGTAATAGAATGCAAGGTCTAAAATAGCAGTCATTGTGAACTTTTTGAGACTAATCTTTTAATCTTTAAATATAAAAAATTAGAAAGTTGCTGGATCTTGGGCATACCACGGTACAGAGGAAAATATATTTAAGGACGGTGTCTGTGAGAAAACTGAAACACCAATGGGATCAAAAGAGCCATGGTCATGAGTATCACATCTACCAAAAAATTCTCATTTGAGATATTGTGCTGTGCATAGGAGTGGCAATAGTAGAGTGAAGACAGTATTGCTGGCTTTATCATATACAATATTTAGGGGTAACTCCCCCAGCGCAACACACAACATAATACCCCAAAATCTCAAAAATTCTTTGGCTGAGTTTTAAAATGTGGTGACTTTACAGTTTTTTATTTTATTTATCAATATTTATTAATAATATACTAACATTCATGCTCAGTGTTGTATTGAGAGTGGACTTTATGAAAATGATGGAGGAGAAGCGACTGACAGGCCATGGGAGCAGCAGCACTAACCGTGGGGGGGCTGGATGACTGAAGAAGGCATGGTGCTTTTGACAGAAAAAAACAGATGTGATCATGTTCGGCATGGATAGTCAGATTTGAAATGGAAGGAGAAAGTTAAAATTATAAAGCTCCAGTGAGGGTGCCAAGCACTGTGGCTGTAAGTGTATGAAAGGAGAGTGAGAGAGAAGTAGAGGTGTAGGTGATGTCCTCACATAAAAGACAAGCCGGGGTCAACTGTGTCAGTTTAAACTCAGTGATTCCCCCACAGGCTACTCCATTGTAATATGCATTTGCATCTGTGGACCCTAACCTCCAAAACTGTACATGTAAATTCACAACTGCTTACTTTGAATAGGAATGCTACACCCCCACACTCAAATTTTTTTTGTACATATACAGTACATTCACATCTGTGGAAAACACATACAACTAACGAAAAAACAAAAAGAAATACTTGAGTGAAAGACATAAAAAATGAAAATAAATGAAAATGCATGATGGCCAGAGGAATGATGGGTAGAGACAACAGAAGTCATGGTACTTCATCCACACCTAAATGCCTCCTTTTTATTTCCATTTTCTTTTGGTGATTATTTCCACCTGTGTCATTACAGCTGTGTTGAATGTTAAGATAAATCGGTTCTGCCAGTTTATGGCCATGGTTGCTTTGAAATGATCACGATAACCACAATTTAAAAAAAATCTATGTCCAAATACTGTACTGTAGTTATATTTAAAAAAGAAAGCAGATGTACTTAACAATGAATGATCAGCCAAAATACTAAATGGTTATAAAGAATAGTTATATTAACAGTTATATAAACAAACCAGTTATATCAGATACTTGTGTTTGTTTTCAAGGATAGAAAATCCAAGCTAAAATGGAGAATCCATCTAAGTATAGAATATGTCTCAAAAGTGCTCAGACTTGAGCTAGTGAAGGCAACCACTACATCCAAACTCCTTACACTTGGCTTAAGTTGGGTTTTGGTTTCTTTTTTCTTTTATAAAATGCAAAAGCAGGCTAACTCATCAAGGCCTGGCAGCATGAATGATTACACTTAAAAATCCAGGTTGCTTGAATTTGCAACAAATTAGTACCAATGTCTCTTTCCCAATGTCCAGTTTAACTGTTTGTAAAAAAATGAGTGTTTCATTTAAGATATCATGTGATTTTTTCCCCAAAATTATGTAGGCACAGGACGTTGAATGGAGCCAGCGTGAATATTGCTTTTATTATTTCACAAAACTGTTTCTGGCACCATGTTTTTCCAATGAAGAGGAATGGACAAGGGCAAACCTACATGTGTATTATATTCTACAGCACCATAAAAGGAGACATTTTAAAGACTTTCTAAAGAGATAAAATGTGGCAATTTTCTTCCTTATTTTGTCTTAAAAATTCACTAATTCTGTGTTATGTTTTCAGCTATTTTAAGAATGTCATGTATTTATCTGTATTTTAACAGGAGTTATGCTTACATACAAAACTTCTAGCGCCCGTCACATGTCCAGTAGCAGAATTCCTTTCCAGAGCACCAGAACCACCATCAACTTTGATAATCAAGAATGCTGTACAGATGCTTAAGGTACATTTACATTAATTGTCTTTGATGAAAAGTTCCGTTTTAAATGCTTTATGAAAAAATGTTTTAGTTTACTAATACTGTCCCTTTTTAGACCATTGACGCCATGGATTTTTGGGAAGACTTAACAGAACTTGGATATCACCTTGCAGATCTTCCTGTTGAACCACACCTTGGAAAGATGGTTTTGTGTGCTGTAGTTCTTAAATGCCTTGATCCTATTCTTACTATTGCGTGCACACTTGCCTACAGAGATCCTTTTGTTTTGCCAGTGCAGGCTGCACAAAAAAGGGCAGCAATGCTTTGCAGAAAACGTTTCTCTGCAGGAACCTTCAGTGATCATATGGCACTGTTAAGGGCTTTTCAGGTATTTTTTGAAGATATAATAATCTTTTTTTTATTAGTTGTATTTCCTTTCCTTGTTTGAGGCTTACAGATATTTCTTCTTTATAATTAATAAACAAATGTCATAACAGCTACTTTGCGATACAGTAATTACAGTCTTCTCACCCTCTGACTACATGCAGGAATTGTCAGTACTTTTTAATGTATATTTGTTACTTTTTGTATTACGTTTGTATTTTAATGATACGGTTGTATTTCTTATGTTATGCTCCGTAAAGCTACAAAAAGCCAACCTAAAGTAGTGAATACTATTTAATATTTTGTTCTGTTGATATTTGCATTAGTTGTTCATTTTTCAAATCCTAGACTGTTTTATTAGTTATTATTATTTTATAGGCATGGCAGAAGGCTCGTAGCGATGGCTGGGAGAGGTCATTTTGTGAAAAGAATTTTCTTTCCCAGGCTACAATGGAAATTATCATTGGGATGAGGACACAGTTACTTGGTCAACTTAGAGCAATAGGTGTGTACTTTTGCTTGCAAAAGAAGGAGCCTCTACTGTAGCTTTCTTTCTTAAACATGCCATACACCACCTTAGTTTACCATCCTCACTTCTTATCCAAAATTGTCAAATCACCTTACATATTTCAGGCAATGTCTTCTCTAAGGAATGCTCTTTCTGGCTAAGTTAATTCTTGTTTACAAAATAAAAAGTATATTTGCTATCTTTTTTGTAAAGTTCTCCTTAACCTTGGTTCTTTTATTACTGATGTTAAGCAGCAGTTCTGAGCGGTACCCCCATAAATAGCACCTTCAACCCACTATGCTGAAATCTGTCCCTTTATTCACATGTATTTTCAAATCATATAGCCTTATCTACAAAATGTACTCATTTGTGTGCAAGGTGCTAAAGGATTTGTAGTATTCTGTTATTCCTTGTAAATATGTATTGATTGTTTGTTTTTTAAATTGCAGCACACTATTCAACACTTTTTTAAGGGTTAGCCATATGACCTGTCATTCCATTACATCCCAATGGAATTCATCATCATAAATATTTTGTGTATAACAATGTAATCATTATAATCCAATCTCCAAAGCTGTGATGTTATATTGCCATTTAGTTTCATAAACTCAGAATGTTTAAGGTCTGCTTATCTCTTAGTACAATGTCTAGACTCTCCTTCTAACATTATGAAGGCCTCTTTTTCATCTTGATAACTTAATTCACCACTGGTGTTCACCAGCATGACCTAGGTTTACTACGTTGACATCAGCAACCTTTTGGTTACAGCTTCTTGCATCTGCCTTGACTACTGAGGTCTTGGACAGGATCTGTTTAGATTCCATATCCCCAATCTCTCCCAAGATGCATGAAAAACATCTCCTGGGGTGAGTGTTGAGTTCATCCTGAACAGATGCATCCGCTGTTTATTCCAAGCACAACTTTAGTACTTGTATGAGTCTTTCAGCTCATTTTAGATGGAGCTGTACCTCTCTAAGCCAGCTGTCCACCAAGGTATTGATCATTTGACAGCCCACCCCCTCTATTCAACCACAGTGTATAAAATATAACAACAAACCTGATTAATGCTCTTAACAGTAGAAACATGGCAGGTCACAAATGGCCGTAAATAATAGTAGAGGATGAAATATAAGTAAATAACGTGCCAAGTCAAAACCAATAAATCTAGCCTATTATTCTACAAAACCAGAACTTAAACCAAAGTCATACTCAAACACAATCACTGGTCTGTTTGCCAAAAAACTCAATACTTGTCACAGGACTTCCAAAGAGTATCCACAAACTTGGTGAATAAGTCAGTTGCAGCACTGTCTTACCAAAATAGTTGCAACTCATAGAAAAACAAAATGGCACTGCATTATAAATCAAAATGTAATGAATAATTAAATTAAAAATGGGAAAATAAGATTACAAATAGGAAAGCATTTTTAAGTGCTATATAAATATGTGCATTTTTGTATTGTAATCCATAAAATGCAATTGAAGCAGTAGCCCACATGATGAGTTACAATTTAAAAAAAAAAAAACTATACAGATATATACTACAGAAATTTCAAAAGGTAAATTAAAACGTGTAAATGTTCACAAACACTAATTGATTATTTCTTTTTATTAATGCTGTTTAGTAATGTATTATATGAATATAATGAAGCTGATACTTTGCACAGAAACTCAAAGCATCTATTGTGAATTTTGACTGAATATTTTTTTATTATAAAAATCAATGGCAATTTGTGTGGTATATTTTACTTGAGGGTGATGATTGCTGACAAGTTCTATTGATGATACAACAAAGGAAAGTAAAGTAACATTAACTGGAAGACCATGTAACAGACAGAACAATGACAGTTCCCTTTAAAGGTAGCATGGGCTTATGTTCTTGTAAAGTTAAGGTTTTATAGTGAAAAATGCTTTATTCCCCTAAAATTAATATTTGTTGTTGGCATTAAGGTAAGCATGCAATCTCTTAAAGGTTATATTATTGAAATTTTTAAGCAAACAAATATTTATTTTGATGAAGATGTCAATTACACTCTTTGTGACAACAAAATCTGTAATCAGTCTAGGTCAAAAAGCCTAATTTATGAGTTATGGCTTTTTGTGTTTTATTAAAAACATTTTTAAGCATATTTATATCTTCAGAGGAAGTAAAGCTCAGCTAATATACATAATAATAATAGGGCACATAAAATAAAATACACAATTTTAATACTTAATATAGTTAGGAAATTTGGAACTTGCTTGATATGCAGGTTAGAAAATGTATGGTGAAAGAAAGAAGTCATTGTTTTTATTCTTTCCTTTCCTGAGCATGACTATGAACACAAGCCCAAGAACAAATAAGAAGAGCTTGTAAAATTAAACGTAGGAGCTTTAATATGTAGAGTTCTTGTATTGCATTTAACATGAGTTTTTGCAGTTATATTGTGATTTATTCTTTAATATGGTATAGAGTAATAAAATGCATTTTTACCCAGTATTTCGTGTAATATATTGCAGTAAAATTAATTATCCAAGTTGCATTTATCAGATCTATTTTCCTCATTTAATTCTGCACATACAATTTTTCAAATTAAATCTAAACAGATATTAGAGCAATTGCTGAGGGAAGTAAAACAGGAAATGGTATCAGTGTTTTAATTGTTCTGTGTTTGGGCAACATTTTTTAAAGAGTTACTGCAAATGTGCCCTTCTTGTGTTCAATCATATGTTACATTTAGGATAAAATTTTTAAAAGTGAATAACTAAATAAAGTAAAAGAATGTACTTGTGTACTAATGAGTATATTTTGTCCTTATAGGTTTTGTTAGGGCTAGAGGTGGAGGCGACATTCGCGATGTGAATCTCAATTCTGAAAACTGGGCAGTGGTGAAAGCTGCCCTTGTTGCTGGCATATATCCCAACCTCATCCATGTAGACAAGGAGAACTTTAAGCTAGTGGGTGCAAAAGAAAAGAAAGTCAGAATTCATCCTACCTCAGTTTTGAGCCAGCCAAATTTCAAAAAGGTAAAGTTTTATAAATACTCTTTTAGTTTATTGACCTTATTGTAACATTTACTAAACTTTACTGCCATTTGCATTATATTGGCAATTATTCCCATTGTTTGTCAAAATTAATTTTCTTTACTTAATTTACATCTTAGCGAACAATAGGAAATATGGAAATTTAGCAATATACAGTATTTAGTCATACTTAAGAATGTTATCTGTCTGTCTTGAAGAGTATTAGATATTAATGATGAATTGCTTTTATTGCTGAAGATTAGTAGAGGAAACTGCAATTGCGGCTCATTACCTGTATTATATTGCAAGTTCCTATGTAAGGTCCTTTTATAAATTTTTTGCCACAGTTGACTTGTACATACAGGATTTATTTACACATTTCTAAATGTTTCTGTATGTGTGGCTTTCTTAGGAACAGAAGCACAACATTCAAGGTTAGATAGCTATTAGATTCAATGAGACCAAAATCACACAGCATCTGTCTTTACTGCTTCTTACCTTTTACATTGACAGCTAAGCTTCCAGGGATCCATCAGATATAAGATGTGTAGTTTGTGCATGACACCATTCTGATAGGCTTGATGTCGGAAAGTAATGAGATTTTATACCAGATGGAAATTAATTAGCTGGCCAGCTGGTGTGCTGTCAGTAATCAGGAGCTGAGCATTATGACACCAGCATGAAAGAGCAGAAATTTCAGATCCTCCGTTTTAAGTGGAAACACTATTGCTAAGATTGGTGTCATTTAATTTTGCCATCGCCTTTGCCCTCAGTTCCCACTGGAATTAAAATGTCACTATCTTTAAATTGCATCTTTGGCAATAAATGTTTTTCTTTGGTAATATATTCAATCATTCCCAATTTATCCCTTGTCCATCTTCACATTTCCATTAAAAATACAGCCAATGGCAAATTGTCCAAACAACAAAAAAAAACTGAAAAAATGAAGGCCTTGCACTTCATTCCAGTCAAGACTGATGCACAGCAAGCCATATAATCAAAGACCACACTCCGTTGGATAAATTGTTTGTCAATTTAGTTAGTGAGTGCATGATATACGTATGAATAGTGGTTCTTCTTTTACAAGACCTACGAGGTGTGGCAGAAAAGTAATGAGACTGATTTTTTATTTACCAAAGTTTTTATTTTTTTCAAACATCAATGTTATCCCCTTCAAAGTAGTTCCCTTGGGCAGCTACACACTAATGGAGACGTTCCCACTGTTGGTAGCAGCGCTGGAAATCTTCAGCCGGTATGGTCTTCAGCATGTCCGTTACACTCTTTTGGATGTTTTCTAAAGTCCCGAAATGACGTCCTTTGAGGACATTTTTCAGTTTAGGAAAAAGGAAAAAGTCACACGGACTGAGGTCAGGTGAATAAGGGGGCTGGGGAACCACAGGAATGCGTTTTTTCGATTGTCCTTCTGCTCAATTGTGAGGTTTTTCGGCACCATTTTGGCACAGACCTTTCGCATGTGCAAATGTTCAGTCAAAAGTTCGAAGTTGAAGGCCTCCCTGAAAAACTTGAGCTCGGGATAAAGACTGTTCCCCATAGGCCTGTTTTAACTTTTCAAACGTCACACTTGCCGATTCTCCAAGCTTAACACAAAATTTAATGGCACAACGTTGCTCCAAATTCTGCTGTTCCATTTTGCGTGACGCACAACCAAAAACACAACTTCGCTAATAGCAGTCACAAAAATCACATAGTTAACGGAAGGAGTTGAAACTCGCACTGAGCTATAGGAGGGTACTGATACACGTGTTCTATCAAGGACAACAGCGCAGCGTTGCCAGATCGCTTGCAGTGTTGCCAGTCTCATTACTTTTCTGCCACACCTCGTAAATCTGTTCAAATTTAATTGTTCACTCAACATTCTTAATGTTAAACGACGGTCTGATCTCACAAGAGTGTTCACACGTTCGATGTTTTCATTGGTTTTCGAAGTTGAAGGCCTCCCTGAAAAACTTGAGCTCGGGATAAAGAATGTTCCCCATAGACCTGTTTTAACTTTTCAAACTTCACACTTGCCGATTCGCCAAGCTTAACACAAACTTTAATGGCACAACGTTGCTCCAAATTCTGCTGTTCCATTTTGCGTGACGCACAACCAAAAACACAACTTCGCTAATAGCAGTCACAAAAATCACGTAGTTAACGGAAGGAGTTGAAACTCGCACTGAGCTATGGGAGGGTACTGATACACGTGCTCTATCAAGGACAACAGCGCAGCGTTGCCAGATCGCTTGCAGTGTTGCCAGTCTCATTACTTTTCTGCCACACCTCGTATATGTAGTTAATTTCCTAAAACGCTCAATGTGGTAAATCAAAATTGACTATGCATTGAATACTATATTGTCTTTTGCTGTTTTTGCATGTAATGTTTGGTACTATTTATTTTATGTTACCATTGAAATATTTATGGTTTGTAACTTTAAGGATTCCTAGCAACTTTGTTCCATTACATTAAAATTTTCAGTTTAATAGAGTTCTATTAAACTATACATATATTTGATTTAATTAGCATTCGTTTTGTGTCTGTTTGCATTTCTTCAGATCCCTCCAGAAAATGGTCAGGCCACAGCTATCCAGTCACTACCCACAGACTGGTTAATATATGATGAAATGATCAGATCGCACAGAATTGCCAGTATACGGTGCTGTTCTGTAGTGACACCATTTACAGTGGCTATTTTTGGAGGAACAGCTAAGCTGCCAAGCACTGCTTTACAGGAGCCAATAGTGCAAAGAGGTACTATGGTATTAATTATTGCAAAAATATTAATTATCATAGACACTTGCTTACAAGGTCATGTTGACTATAAGTAGACCATTGTGCTATTTCCATTTTGGGATTTTTTCCTTTTTATGTCTTTTTACCAGTCAGATATACTTTTTCAGAATTCAAATGTATGTTTAGCTTTGCAGTTGTTTGTGACATTTTTGCGTGATGAGCTGTTTTTAATTTAAAACATTCTTCCTTAGATGCTAGGTTTTGATTTACATCAGAAAAGGCAGATTGAAATATAAATTTCTTCAGTGCAAAATAACAAACTTTGTTTAATTCAGAAATAGGTGCGTGTATGCTTAGCAAGATTTGGAAATACAACAGCAGTTTTGAATCTGAGCACAGTGATAGAGGGTACATTGTTTTGTTCTTGAGAGTGATCTTAGATAGGACATTTCCACTGTAATGATCCTTAAGAATTCATAGTATAATGTGGCAAAAGAGGGAGGGGAGTGGATGGGTCATTGGTCATCTGGATCAATGACTTTAGAACACAAGAGGAAACAAAAAAAACATTACCTCTCTTGCCTTTTCTAAAACTCTCCTCTGTTATCTCTTCGAACAGTCTCATTGGGCTTAATGAGTTAATAACAAGTATGACCATTTTTATCACCACAGTGTAAATTTACTTGTACTGATCAGTTCTTTAAATGCTAAGCTAAACATGCAGACTGGTTAACATATTGTAGGACAACTGGAAGTTTCAGTTAATGATTTTGAATAAATGATTCACATATGAATATTTGGTTGTTCTGCTCCAGTTAAGTTTAGAATTATATATTTTATTAGCAAAGCAGGTATCCTCTGGACTTGTAACTTTTCTGTTACCTTTCACTCACAAACTATAAAACAAGTAGGTTTTGTTCAATTAATATATTTTCCTACAAATTGTTTTCTAAAACTTTGATGTGCCATGATTCAAGTTAAAAGCAGCAAGCAGTGTACTTGTAAGAATGTCCATCTCTGGTATTAAGAAAGCTGTTTACTTTATTAACCAAAGAAGACTGAAATTTGTAAAGCCACAGTTTTACTACAGAAACTTTATTTTGGATTAAAAAACATTTTGCAGTAATACATTGAAGCACTAATTCAAAATACAGTGTTACTTCTCCTTTTTGATAGATTTATTTGATAAATATATATTGAGAAGACTTGGGATGCTAGCTGAAGTATTGCATCTTTGGTTCATTGAAATAATCATTCTTTACTTGCTACTTTGTTGTAAAATGTGGTTTAAATCTATAGATATCTTTTTTAATTGTTCGATTTATTACCTGTTATTTTGAATATCATTACCTTTTTTGGGGTTAGTGTTTCTGTACTAGTACATTTATAAATGAATTTTGTGCAGTTTAAATATATTTACTCTGTCATAAAAATATGAGCCAGGTCTCCCTTTTATTATATTCTCTTTTTGAGGCATATTTTGATCATTTTTAGTCCTAAACTTATCATTTTTAATAAGTATTTTTATAACTACCTTACAGTTGATGGAACAAATGATAGCAGTGACAGTGAGATGGAAGAACGATCATCAAGTAACTTGGCTACTCTAAAAATAGATGAATGGATGCATTTCAAATTAGAACAAGAGGTACTTAAGTGAGCCAGTTGCTTTATTTTATCACTTACCATTTTTCACTGCAAAGTATGTAGGGATAGTATTTGCTAATAATTTGTAAGTTTTCACAGTTAATATTGTTGCAATTGGAAAACTTTATGTAGTATTGAAAGTCATGATTTATATGAACCATTTCTGTTTAAACTGATTTTATTCAAATTCAAGTTTAGATTTCACAGTGGCAGCTGAGTATTAATCAGGTAGACATGTTAAGTCTGTGGGTCACAAAGCTTTTAAGCTTCCTTTTTAAGCTTGGAAATGCTAAACACTTGAGGGTTTTAATATAATCAGTGGCACTTGGTCCTTTTATGACCAACAGTATTTTTTTTTTCTAAGCATGAACATGATAACCCAAAATTGTTAAAAAGCAAACTACACTTTTATGATTTTTATTGGATTGTGTGATTTTTTTCAGTATTTTTAACTTGTTTAAGGTTATGATTATAGATTTTAACAATCATCTCAAACGTTTTCTTGACACAAATGCTAAATGCTAGAAGACCAAAAAAGGCATTTGACAGTAAAGACCTTTCCTGCTTAATATGTTACCATGCCATTTCTTTTGCAGTTTATATTACTTAATATGAACTCCTGTATATGGTGATCTGATCTCAGTGATCTGAGGTCACTGTGCATTTGAACTGTTTGCAGTTGTACTTTTAGTCATCTTCAGAAAATGTTAACTACATTTTAATGTGGTTACACTGTAGATTTTTACTGTTAATAAATTATTTCTGTGTTTTCTGTTATTTAAAGACTGCCAATCTGACCTTCCAGCTAAGACAAAAATGGCATAGTCTCTTTCTGCGTCGAATACGAGCACCTTCAAAACCTTGGTCTCAAGTTGATGAAGCTACTATGAGAGCACTTGTATCTGCACTTACCACAGAAGAGCATGTCACAGGGCTGCAACAGCCAACTGGGATTGGTCAGCGCCCAAGACCCATGTCTTCTGAAGAACCACCACAGTTGTCATCATGGAGAGCAACCAACAGTCGAAAGAGTTCTGTTGACAATGAATTTGTAGATGAAACTTCAAATACTGAAAGGTTAATATTTACAGTTACTTTAAGGATTTATTTGTGGTTTTGAAAATATTCTTTTGTTATCATATACAGGCGGAAAACATTGTTATTTTTTAAGTCATGTAGGATTTATTATGCATTAGATTAAAAGTTTTGTTTCACTAATGTTTTGAAGCTTTGTGTGATAAAAAATTGTAAATCTGAAGAATCTTGCAAAAGAGTGAAAGGAAATTATTCATTTGAACAGATTAGCTCCAGTACTCTTCTGACATCATGTTTATCTGTAATGTGGGCTCAGATTAATTGTCTGCGTTAGAAAGGTAGAGTAGCATATGTTGTTTTTACAGGATAAGATTTTGTTTTGTGTTTCTCCTTCAAATAACTCTCTTTTCTCTAGCAAACAAGTTTAAAATTGCATTATTTCTTTTGATAAAGGTTTTACAATTTTAC
>JANRMT010062836.1:3928023-3951695 GCA_026402145.1 Polypterus bichir lapradei
TGGTGGTTTTTGTATTACGGATTTTTCAAAAGTTAATTTTTCAGTTCATAGCGTGAATTGTTGCAATGTTACTTTTCTCTTTTTTCAAATGTTTGCTTTTTCCCTGTGCTTAAAACTCATTAAAGTGTTTACAGATGGAGTTGTTCATAGCGTGATTAGTTGCAATGTTACTTTTCTCTTTTTCCAAATGTTTCTTTTTTTCCGCTGTGCTTAAAACTCATTAAAAAAAAGAGTTTACAGCAATCGGGCTGTAAGGCTAATAGCGTGATCTCCTGCACTGTTACTTTTTTGGCTGCTTGTGGTTGGTTTTTAAATAAATTTCGGATTTGTTCTAATGTTCCTTTTTTTCCGCTGTGCTTAAAACTCATTTTAAAAAAAGCGTTTACAGCGATCGGGCTGTAAGGCTATTAGCATGAACTCCTGCAATGTTTTTTGGTTGCTTGTGGTTGGTTTTTAAATTAAAGTTCGGATTTGTTCAAATGTTCCCCACTGTTCAGAGAGAGAGAGCGAGCGCGTGCTGCTGACAGTTGGGGGGTGGAGTGCTACAGAGAGAGAGAGCGCAAGTAGCTGAGCAGGGAGCCTGGGTGTTTTGTGTCAGTGTTATTCAATGTTTTTACATTAGTTTACTATTACACTGTGCATTCTATGGTGCAATTAACAATATTTGTGCTTAATCTTTACATATATTTACATATTTACATACAGTTCGTACGGTCTGGAACGGATTAATTGTATTTACATACAATCCTATAGGGGAATTTGCTTCGGTTCACGACCAGCTCGGTTTACAACCAGAGTTTTGGAACGAATTATGGTTGTGAACCGAGGTTCCACTGTATATATATATAATATGTTAGTTCCCTCTTATTTTAACTGTTGTGATATATCTAATACTAAGTTCTTACTATAAGAGTAATTTTCATCCAAACTCTAAACTTCCCTTTATGACCAAGATTTTTGAAAAAATTTTATCTTGTCACTTATTTAAATTTATACGTTTAAATCAGTTGTTTCAAAGGTTTTTGTCTGGTTTTCAGTTGTCAGTATAGTATGGTAACAGCTGTGATAAAAATAATAACATTTGTGTGGACATTGCATTGCTAGGACCTTTTGTTTACTTCAATTGGGAAATTAGTTGAAAGGTACAATTTATCATATTTTTTATGCAGACACAGAACTTTATCAATATAGAGGTTAATGATAATAGCACTAATAATTATACCTCTGACATTACGTTTTGGATCACAAGCAGTTTTTTTTATCTTAGTGATAATAAGCCCAAATTGTGTATTATTATGTGCAGAGATCAGATTAAGATTAATTTAGTGAATTTTAGTGAAAAATCCATTGTAGTGGCACACAGAGCCAAATTTATGAAAAATGTATCACTGTCCAAATACTTATGGACCAAAGTGTATATACTGTATAAACATATATAAATATTTGATTTAACTTACAGATGCGGGACAGCTGGGAACATGCTTTTGATACTAGATTATAGCAATGCTGTTTTTACTGGACTGCACAAACATTTTTCATAATTCTGCAAATGTCAATGATAATTCAGCTGCATTTTGAGTTACAGTAAAATAAACCAGAGGACATCACTCCTGTGAAATTGCATACAGTTCCTGTGAATTTTAGAATCTATTTAAGGTTCTTTTAGTAGTTTATTCATGGCTTAACTCCTATATGTATCAGAATGTCTGATCCTATAATTGTTCAAAATGGTTCCTTGTTGTAGCTGTGCTACTTTTTTCTTTAAATAATACCATCTGAGACTGCTTTTGCCTATTTTTGTCCAGATTATGAAGTTCATTTCCAAAACAGCAAACAGTCATTCTTCTTTTTAGAAGTTGTAAATCAAATTAAAAAAATTACTATAGGATTTTTTTGTAATATAGTTAACCCCCAGCACTTGGTAAGAAAACAGTGACACACTAGGCATCAAGCCCCTATTATGCAACTAGATATTGGACTTCCTCACTGACAGACCCCAGAGAGTGCATGTTGGAAAAAACATCTCAGAAGCCATCATCTTGAACACTGGGGTCCACAGGGCTATGTTCTGAGTTCTCTGTTATTTACTTTGATGAGCCACGACTTTCATGCCAGGCATGACTCGAATCATATCATCAAATTCGCAGATGATTTTAATTGAAATGTTATTCAGTTTTAAAATTATATGCATTTATTTCATTACAGGTCTCAAACAATGTCTCCGTCTTCAGCATTTTACTTACCAAAGGCATATAAAGACAGAAGTGGTGTCCACCCTAAAAGAATCCTTGATGACAAGTCTGATCAGTCATCAGTAAAATCTACAGATAGTAACAGTTTCCCAAGTCCTTGTGCAAGTCCCTCACCGCCATCTTCAGGCAAGGTATTTTTCTGTTGAGGTATTTAATATTTAGCGTTTTGTTCCAGTTAAAATTAATGTAATCAAGTTTATTGATTTGTCAGAATACTCAAATACTAATTTTCCCAAGTGCTACAGGTCTTTTATGGCTGCTTTGGTCTATGGCATTCTGTTACACTGCAAATGTTCAGATACTGTTAAGTCTACCTGTGCTATTAAAATCTAAAACAGAACACATCATATATGGAGCCAGCATAGCTTAGTAAGGAAGCTGTGGACATTTCAATTAATTCACATACTGATGTATTTGTTTAATATTTATTTAAAGCCTTTAATGCAATTTTGTAACATTAAAATTGGAATATTTAGATTAAAACAGTTATACATACTTAAAGTGGCTAATAGTGATTGGCCTTCATCACACATAATGACACATTTTATAATGCACATAATTGAGAGAAAGCTGTGTTTATTTTGCCTGTTTGTTTACATGAATAGTGTTAAATGTTTAGAAAATACACTTATATAAAGACATGTGCATACACATTTTCCACCTGCAGTGCTTTAAAGTAGTTTAATTTCATATATGGGCAGAAGTATGCATTGTAACTCAATTATTTAAATTCAAATTTGAAAGTCTTTTTAATTTCTACATATATTTTAGAGTGGTTGACTTGTTTGTTGTTTCTCCATGAGCATAGTGCTTAAATAAACATTTTTTGTAAATAATTTCATTCAGCTCTTTAATTTTTGCTGTTTATTTTACATGATGGCTAAGAATTGATCTCAGAGAATTAGTTAATTATGGACCTGTATTATGTGAATTTAATAAAACAGCCTAGTGCAGTCAGATTGGTTAATGGTGAGAGACGAAAGTAAGTCAACAGTCTGATCAATTAGCAGTAAGTAACAGCAGCAGTAAGACATTATGCAATTTTGCAGTACGCAAAACTTTTAAAATAAACATGGCTTGGCAAATTGTTCCTTTCTTGTTAATTGGAATAAGCAGAGTAAAAATAATGGTTATTCATAATGACAAGACAACATGAATTCACACCTGTAAAGTCTAAATCTCATCTTTTGTATAGTGTACTCTATTCTGTAAAATAATTATCAGAGGTATAGAGATACTGTATCCACCTTACACATAATGTCTGGCCATACCCAGAAAAAACTCTATTATTTTGTGCTTAATGTCCAGACTACAGATAGGTAAAAGCTGCACTAAATCTCGACAGAGAAGGTATAACAACAACATTTCAGAAATGTATTGATATTGAATAATTTGATATTCCCAAATCAAGCCTAGTTATGAGCTAGATCTAAAATAAGCAAACACTTGAAACATCCACTGATATTTTTATTATTGTTTTCTCCCTTGCTGTTGGTTTGAATCATAGTAAGAAATTTCAAGCTGAGCAAAGCATATCAGAATTTTCCCAGTTTTTTTGGTTAGGTTAAATCTTTTCCCTGCTACATTTAATGGATTTAATACAGTATTTCTGACTCAGTTAATTTAAAGACAGAATCAAACAGTCCGAGTGCTCTTTTCAATAGTTGGCTGTTGTGGAAACAGTAGTATGCTCCCGTGTTGCTGGCCAAAGACAGTTATGTAACCATGAAGCTCTGATTCTATGAAGGGTGGTGCATTTCATTTTTAATTTTGCTGACACAATGTATTTGCACTTGTTTTTTTACTTGTATTTATGTGTGCATATTATTCAGAATATGTTATTATAACCATACACACATTTTGTAAAACTACATTTTTTAAACTAGTTCAGGAATGTGGGAATTATCATGTAACTATAATCCTGCTTTTGAATCCAATGTATTTTCTCTAGTTAAAGTTGTTACTTTAGATTTTATAGTGTCAGCTTTCTTTGCCAGTGTAAGTTAAACAACTTTCCAAAGCACCTTTGTATTCAAAATAAATGAATTAACTATAGTCAGAATCAGTATGTATAGAAAAAGTATGACCACAGCCTGCTTAAAATGTAATATTAATTTGAACATTAATTAAAATAATTAATTTTCTCACTTCATTGTTTAAAATATCCTACTGGCACAACATATGCTTTATATGCATTCTCCGTATTATGTTAAAAACATTTTTAAAGACCCAGCTGTCTATACTATATTCTTTGTACTGCAAATAAGTTGTTTTTTTCTATTTTTGTTCCTGAATGTCACACGTAAAACAAACACATCATTCCACAGTAACATCATTATGTCAACTGTTAAACATGGTGGTGGTGGTAGTGTGATACTGTAATTCAATAAACCTCTGCTCTGTATCAGAACATTCTTAAAGAGAATGTCCAGTCATCCTTCTGTAAACTGACACTGAAATATAGTTGGTCCATCCAGCAAGACAATCATCCAGAACACTGTATGCACTTTATATCAGAATGTCTGGAAAGAAGCAAAATAAAAAAAGTTTTGTAATGGCCTAGTCAAAGCCAAGACTTAAACATAACAGAGATGCTGTGGCAGAACCTGAAACAAGCAGTTCTTGTTAGATAATCTACCAATATTTCTTAATTAAAGCAGTTATGTGAGGAAGAGTGGGCTGAAATTCCTCCCCAGCAATATGGAGGGCTGATACTAATAGGAAGTGTTTGGTTGCACTCACTGCAGATAATATGCAGCATAACCAATTATTAAGTGTAAAGGGACAATTACTTTTTCACAGGTTTCCAATCGGTGTTGGATAATGTTATTAATTAGGTAAATGACATTAACAAATTTGCTGTTCATCCAATGTTAGATTTTTTGATGGTGGCAAGAAAACATTAAGATCAGAAATGTATGATAGTAGAAGAAATACAGAAGAGGCAAATACTTTTTTGACAACTCAGTTGATTATAGCTTAATGTGCATTTTAAAAAGTTTTATTTCATCATTAACTTACATTATAGTAGGTATTTTGTTTATTCCTTTCAAGAAAAGACAAGTGCATTAGCAGTGGACAGAATTTTAAAATATAAATGCTTGAATTATTTTGAATACTACAGTTTTTCCAAGTTGCTGAAACACATTTCACTGGAGGTACCATCATTCCCTCCGTAATTTAAACATAATATCAGAAAATCTCGCTCATCTGTGCAAATCCCAGACTTCTAGCCCAAAAGCAAATCATCAACTCATAACCATTCACTCTGTCACTTAAAGTAAACATTTCACTCAGATGACACACACAAACAAGCAAATATGATCACACACACAATGACCACAAGACACAACAAGGATCAATTCAGAACGCTACTCTAAAAACTTGATATAACCAGGAAACATATACAGTATTTCAAACTTTTCAAGGTTTCCATTGATAGTATTCAACATACAATAATGAAAGTATACAGATACAGTGCATCCGGAAAGTATTCACAGCGCATCACTTTTTCCACATTTTGTTATGTTACAGCCTTATTCCAAAATGGATTAAATTCATTTTTTTCCTCAGAATTCTACACACAACACCCCATAATGACAACGTGAAAAAAGTTTACTTGATGTTTTTGCAAATTTATTAAAAATAAAAAAACTGAGAAATCACATGTACATAAGTATTCACAGGCTTTGCTCAATACTTTGTCGATGCACCTTTGGCAGCAATTATAGCCTCAAGTCTTTTTGAATATGATGCCACAAGCTTGGCACACCTATCCTTGGCCAGTTTCGCTCATTCCTCTTTGCAGCACCTCTCAAGCTCTATCAGGTTGGATGGGAAGCGTCGGTGCATAGCCATTTTAAGATCTCTCCAGAGATGTTCAATCGGATTCAAGTCTGGGCTCTGGCTGGGCCACTCAAGGACATTCACAGAGTTGTCCTGAAGCCACTCCTTTGATATCTTGGCTGTGTGCTTAGGGTCGTTGTCCTGCTGAAAGATGAACCGTCGCCCCAGTCTGAGGTCAAGAGCGCTCTGGAACAGGTTTTCATCCAGGATGTCTCTGTACATTGCTGCAGTCATCTTTCTCTTTATCCTGACTAGTCTCCCAGTTCTTGCCACTGAAAAACATCCCCAGAGCATGATGCTGCCACCACCATGCTTCACTGTAGGGATGGTATTGGCCTGGTGATGAGCAGTGCCTGGTTCCCTCCAAACGTGACACCTGGCATTCACACCAAAGAGTTCAATCTTTGTCTCATCAGACCAGATAATTTTGTTTCTCATGGTCTGAGAGTCCTTCAGGTGCCTTTTGGCAAGCTTCAGGTGGGCTGCCATGTGCCTTTTACTAAGGAGTGGCTTCCATCTGGCCACTCTACCATACAGGCCTGATTGGTGGATTGCTGCAGAGATGGTTGTCCTTCTGGAAGGTTCTCCTCTCTCCACAGAGGACCTCTGGAGCTCTGACAGAGTGACCATCGGGTTCTTGGTCACTTCCCTGACTAAGGCCCTTCTCCCCCAATCGCTCAGTTTAGATGGCCGGCCAGCTCTAGGAAGAGTCCTGGTGGTTTCGAACTTCTTCCACTTACGGATGATGGAGGCCACTGTGCTCATTGGGACCTTCAAAGCAGCAGAAATTTTTCTGTAACCTTCCCCAGATTTGTGCCTCGAGACAATCCTGTCTCAGAGGTTTACAGACAATTCCTTTGACTTCATGCTTGGTTTGTGCTCTGATATGAACTGTCAACTGTGGGACCTTATATAGACAGGTGTGTGCCTTTCCAAATCATGTCCAATCAACTGAATTTACCACAGGTGGACTCCAATTAAGCTGCAGAAACATCTCAAAGATGATCCGGGGAAACAGGATGCACCTGAGCTCAATTTTGAGCTTCATGGCAAAGGCTGTGAATACTTATGTACATGTGATTTCTCAGTTTTTTTATTTTTAATAAATTTGCAAAAACCTCAAGTAAACGTTTTTTCACATTGTCATTATGGGGTGTTGTGTGTAGAATTCTGAGGAAAAAAATGAATTTAATCCATTTTGGAATAAGGCTGTAACATAACAAAATGTGGGAAAAGTGATGCGCTGTGAATACTTTCCGGATGCACTGTACACCATGTGCAGGACCAAGTTTCAAATTTTAAATTTTTTGGAAATGCACTGCTCCAAAATGCAACAGTAAAGTCATGTACAACACGTCATGATCCACGTCACACAAGATGTTTGCTCTTCTAAGGCAGCGGGGGAAATATGCTCGACTGTGTCTCATCCAGGCTTAGATGGACTCTTAAGTGATATCCCACAGGCTTCCTCCATGACCCACTGAAGATTCCCTGCTTCATAAGGATTTCAGTCATAAACCGCCATGCCATGGAGAATTCTCCTATGGGGTTGAGAAATGGAGAATATGCTGGCAAGAACAAATTGGAAAACCTAGCATGATCAGTGAACCAATTATTTATGGCTGCAGCTCAGTGAAAACTGACTTTTTTCCAAATCACAATGTATTGTGACAGCATCTGCCCTTCTAGCTTCATTTTGTTGCTGTCATTCAACATTGTCAAAGAGGTGAGCTAGGAAATTTAAAAGATGTGCTTTATTGTAAGGACCTTAAATGGCATAGTGGTGGAGAACCCAATATTTGCTGATGGCTACACACATGGTCACATTGTCTTCCCGCTGCCCAGAGATTTACACAATGGCACGCTGCCCACTAATGTTGTAGCCTCTTCTTTTAGTGAGGTTAAATCCAGCCTTATCAACAAAGATATATTCATATGACGTGTCACAGGCTTCAAGCTCTAAAGATCTCTACAATGAAAGGACAGAGATAAGCACACTGTACAGTAAAATGTTTGAACTTTTTTATGTACACTAAATCAGTATTGTACATTTTATTGTATCATGACCTGGTACTACATACTGTATGAGGTTGTAATGATCCTACCTGTATATATTGCAAGTGTTGGATCTTGATTTGGTCTGAATTCCTTTCAAAAGGATTTGTATACCTGCTTCATGTACAGGTTGTTACAACATAGTATGCGGTCAATAGTAGAAGTGCCGGTTTGATTTACACCCTGGAATGTTTATTGGTCTTCTATCACTCTGCTTGGAGTTTCCCATAAGTGAATAATGTTGTTGGCCACAAACATATTCACTATTTTTTGTCTGCCTCCACTATGATGTCAACTAAAAAAGTGCTGTTGTCCGTTCTGAAGGTACTAATTTCCTAGCTTGTCTCATAGTCGAATTATGGATGAGCACACGCTTAACCACAGTAGCACAAATATCATCTGATATTACAGTTATTTGCTTTGCATTCGGCTCCTTGTCTATTATCCGTTGTAGGTTCATCAAGAAACAACCACAGTAAACGCACACACAGCTTCATTTATAAGTAGTCAGTATTTTAGCATCAAGTGTGAATGAGTTTGACATACATTGTTTTCAGCTGGAGAGCTGAGTGCTAATTACACTTACATTTTCAGACCTTTTGTTTGATTAGAGACAAGAGTGTTTTCAGATTGGTTGTATGACTTGTGTTTGAAGATCTATTCAAATGGTACAACCAATATGTGATATAACACTAACAACAGGAGCACAGTTAGTTATTCTGGTTACCTAGCGGACTGTTTAAGATATATTTTTTGAGCAATTGGGAAAAACTGTAAATCATGTATATTAAAGCTTAGATTTTAATTTTGAGGTGAGAAGATTCTGGAGCTTTGTGATACGACGGAAACTGTTGTGTGTAATGCCATTTTTAAAATGGAGGAAAAAGAAGTTGGTGATATTTGAATAGAGTGACGTAAGGAACATGATAGAATCTGATGGTGAGGAGAGGCTAAAGAGCAAAAATGTGAATGTAATCCCCAGAAAAGTGTGTGTAACACAACATTACTTAGCTGAAGGAGATATTTTAGTCAGAGGCATGAAACAAGGTGAATGGTGAGTGGCAAGAGCATATGGTTTGATTATTTAAAGCCTTGCTGAAGATAACAGTTGGACAAAGAGACCTCCAGAACAGCACTTCCTTGGTTTTAAGGAGACATGATTCTTGAATGCTGAGGTAGCAGAGAAGAGGAGATGCTGTATGGAATGGCAGGAAATAGAGGAAGCAATCTACAAGTAAACAAAATGTAATGCTAGAAAAGCAGTTGTTAGAGCACAAGAAGCAAAGAGGTAGTAGATTACAAGTGAGCTGAAGATGGAGGGAAAGAGGAATGTGCTGAAGATCATGAAGCTGATGGCAAAAGAAAGACAGGGTATACAGGTTGAGTATCACTAATCAGAAATTCCAAAAGTTTAAACTTTTTGAGCACCAACATGATGACACAAGTGGAAAAATTCATACCAGGGATCTCTTCTAAATAAATATGCTTATGCCAAAATGTGGATGTGACTAACATATGTGTGGATTCAAAAATGATGTATTGTTCCAGGGTGTCATAGGGATTGGGGAGGAGTCACCCATGAAGCTTATATTGCCAAGAAGCAACTAAAAGCATCAAGTGCTGTCAGGAAACTATGCATGATTGATAATGCAGGAATGGGGGGATACCTAGTGAAGCTTCGAGCGCTGGTAGGAAAAAAAGCACAGTCAAAAAGCTTTCGGCTTTGTCCCCAGTGAAGCGATAAAATAACACCTGCCCTGAAAAAGTGCTGTACAGCACAATTAAAATTGCAGATGTCATGTGCTTTAATGGAATGTCACTATTTACAGTTAACAGAATGCATCTTAATTATCTCTAGGTATCCTTATTGCAATATGAGCTAAGTAAATTGCTTCAGTTGTGTAAGGAAAATTGTTCGACTCATTGGTTGGTTAATGACTTGCAGCACAGTGAACGTGATGAAGTGAAGGCTAGCTGAGATATTCCTGATCTATCGGACAGTTCCCTGTGAAGTGACAATAAGACAGCCAATATAAAATGACAAAAAAAAAAATCTTCAGTGTATTTACACATCATTGGTTCTCTTTAAAGGGAACTACTGTAAATACAGTCTGTTTATCAAATTCCATCACTTTTGAGGTTTAATATATTTGGACTTTAGAGTAATGGATTGGTGATATGAAATATTACATGTGTGAGTTATCATTTAGCTGGTTTTGTTGCATTTCCCTACTTGATCACATGTATCCCCAAGATATCTCCTTATGCATATTCAAATACTTCTTGTCCCAGGGATTTTGGATTATGGATACTTAATCTATAGTACGATGGACTGCTGGAATAATGCTGAAAGAAACATTGTGATCAATATTAATGGGATTAAGGTTACATGGAAGAAGTAATATACGTGGTGAAGGTTTTAAGGAGAAAGAATAGGATAATGATGTTTGTTGTGAGGAAAATAGAAGGACCAAGGGTCTCAAAAACACTGAAGAAGATGAAAATGGGTAAGGCAGTAGGCCCAAATGGAGTGGTGTCAGAATTGCTGAATCCAGCAGAGGATCCTAGAGTTGAATGGTTGAAAGATACATGCCACATGATTGTGTGTGAAGGCTCCTGAAGACTGGAAAAGATCTGTGCTCATAACAATATACAAAGGGGAGAGTTGTCCATTGGAGTGTGGATCATATTGAGCGGTGAAGCATTAATGAAGGTGGTTGAGGGAGTGCTAGAGAAAAGAATCAAGGAAGTTCGCAAAACACAGTTTGATTTCATACTGGAGAAGGGAACAATAGATATGATCTTTGTTACTAGACAAATGAACAAAAAGTGTCAGACGAAGGAAAATAAGTTGTATTACACATGTGAAGGCAGGGCTGTGGAGTCGGTAGGTAAATGCTCCGACTCCGACTCCTCAGCTTCTAAATCTTCCGACTCCGACTCCCCGACTCCGACTCCTCTGTATGTATATACTATGCTAATGTATTTTCTACATCCATTGAAGGAAAGGAAGGCAACATACATGTCATTTCACCACAGAACTACTGGCTAGGAAGCCAACACTCTACTATAATGCCAGATTAAAGACAAACACAATGAAAACAAGGTTTTGTTTTGGCGGCCGCAGATTGCGGGTGTCCACATGGACGGGCAGATCAAGCTTGCCGAAAATCTCGACCACCGCCCCCATCCAAAGTAATGTGATGCCTCTGTCTGCTGCAGTGGCTGTCTCCTCTGTCAGCCAGCCGGAAGTTTAGTGCATTGTGTCACTCACCGGCCAGCTGATCAGCAGAACGAGCCTCTGCTGGAGGCAGGTAGGGAGATCTGTGTTCTCGGCTACTTCGGCCCCCTTCACTAGCGCATAGCGAAGGGGAGACGACGGAGCTGAGAACACACCAGATGATTTTTCAGGCGTTTGACGCGTGATGACTCGTTGAACGGCCGAAAAATCGGCAGTGCATCTGTAAATGTATGGGGGGCTTTAGGCTAGGTTCACAGTTCCCTGTAACAGTGGAACACGACACAATGGAAAGCGGTGCCGCACCTTACCTGTGCATTACATCCCATATAGTGACGCATACAGTCAATGAAAAGCATGCTTCATGGTTACTTGACATGTTCATTTTGTGGTAACATTATGCACTGCATGCATTGGGCTTTATTCTTACAGCAGAGAAGTAGTTCATTATGACTGTTTGTGAATTGGGACATTTCAACTTACTTTTTTAATTCCCATTTAAATTTAGTAGGAGTCGGAGTCGGTTAACTTTTTGCCGACTCCGACTCCGACTCCAGGTACCCAAAATTGTTTCCGACTCCGACTCCTCGACTCCGACTCCAACTCCGACTCCACAGCCCTGTGTGAAGGTCTGGTATTTCATAAGATACTGTGAAAGTATAGTAGAAGTAGATATGAGCAGTGAAAATTTTGAGATGAAGCAAATGCTGTACCAGGAAATCATTGCAAGTCTTTTTATTATACTGATGGAGAACGATTGCCATAAGAGCGATTTGCTGGTGTCTAAAAGTGATGTGGAATTGAAGGAGAAGGTACTGAAATGGAAAGGTAGATTGGAAGTGAAAGAGCCACAAGGTGATGATTAGTTCAAAAGGAGTAGAGTTATGAAAGAAGTAGATGCATGGGCATGCAGTGCATGTGGTAGAGGTGCATCAGTCTAATGCTTGTGTCATCATAAGCAGTCTCCTGGCAACAAGCAGACCTTTGTTTATCGGAATTGTGCAAGTGGTATAATGAATTCTTATCTATTAAGTGGACTTTTAGATACCTGCAACAATCCAGTACTAGAGAAAGTAGGGCATGTCTGAAACTTAGCTGACTTGAGTACAGGCAGGGTTGCTGACATAGCAATGACAGCAAAGGTTAAAAGTGCATAGAAGAAATTCTAGAAGATGGTCCCACATTATGACTGCTAAATGTGCCTCTCTGGCATTGTGAGGAAAAGTTATGAAAGCTGTTTGAGGAATACAATGCTGTATGGAAATAGAGCGTGGTCAAAGAAGGCAGAATATAAGGCAAACTGGAAAAAAACAGATGAAAATAATCAGATATGGAGGTGTAAGAGAGGAAGACAAATTCTAAGTTCATAGAAAGACTTGGTATGGAGACGATAGGTGTGGTGCTGAGAAAAAACAGACTGAGGTAATTTGGGTATGTGGAGCAAAAACAGAGGAAGATTTGGTAAGGAGGTGCATCATGATGAAAGTGGAAGGGATGAGGCCCAGAGAGAGGCCAGAGAAGATGAGGTTGAAAGTAGTGTCAAATAGCATGCAAAGAATTTTTCTCATTCCAAAGGGATGCTTATGACTGCTGAGAATAGAGGAAAATGATTTGGAGGATAACCTCTGTAAATCCAGAAAGTGACTGGTAGTTAAACCAATGATAATCGTTTGTGGTGGTTAAATATGCATATTTGTAAAAATTAAAAATACAGGTTTTTCCTTCTTATTCCCTAGGGTTCATCGTCACCATCACCCAGACCAAATAATCCATTACGTTATTTTATAATGAAGAGTAGTAATCTGCGCAATATTGAAATCTCTCAACAAAAAGGAATTTGGTCTACAACACCAAGTAATGAGCTTAAGCTGAATCATGCATTTCTTGAGAGTAGCATAGTTTTTTTGGTGTTTTCTGTGCAAGGCTCTGGACACTTTCAGGTACGTTTCTCTATTTAAAATCAACCAATTAATGTTTCAGGATTTCCTAAAGACCACTTAGCTACATTTGTGGCTAGACAAGTATTACTGATTTAAAATTATTATTTAAGTTGCATATGCTTTAAAGTATTATTCCAGATATATCCCTCCATATTATATGCCCTAAACCAAATTTTATCATTCATTCTGATAATGGTTGGATGGCTAGTATTGTAATAGTAGTAATCTATCAAAAACAAGTATTACGGTTCCTTGTAATTTAAATTGTAAAGGTATATTTTCTTTATAATGTACAATCCATGTTACTGCATATGTAATATAAGAACGAGTGCTAAGCAACCTGAAGTATTTTGTTTAAACAAATACAGTAATGCAGGTTTGGTTATGATTTCAGGTGGAATTAAACTCTGCAAATAAAATTCTGCATGAACAGTGTTTATTGAAAGGTGAATGTTAATATTTACTGTTTTGACATATTTGGTTCCATAAACCAGAGAGAGATTGGCCATCAAGTCAAACACACATTGATTCACAGTGTATTCAGACCACTTTGCTTTCTGCACTCTGTTTAATTTTAAATAGATACATTTTCCATTTTTGCCCATCAGTCTGCACTGAAAAACCCATATTGACAAAGTAAAAACATGTTTTCAGAAGTGTTTGCAAATGTATTAAAAATCAAAAGCTGAACTGTCTCATTCATAGAAGTATTCAGACCCTTTATTCATTCAGTCTTCGTGGATAAGACTCTATAAACTTTGTACTCCTGGATTTGGGTAGTTTATGTTTTTCTTCCTGGCAAATCTTGTGAAGCTTCATTAAATTACATGGAAAGCATCTGTAAACTGTCATCAACATGTTTCTCAACAGATGTTTTATGGGGTTTAAGCCAGGGCTTTGGCTGTACTACTTAAGGATAGTCAGAGATTTGTCCAAAAGCTACACCAACATTTTCTCAGCTGCATGCTCTGGGTCATTCTTATACTAAAAAGTGAACCGTCACCCCAGTCTGAGGTTGCATATAGTCTGGAGCAGGTTTTCTTCAAGGACATCTTTGTATTTGTCTGCATTCATCCTTCCCTCAGTTCTGACCAGTCTCCCTGTCCCTGCCTTTGAGAAGCACCCCCACAGCGTAATCTGTCACTACAATGCTTCACAGTAGGGATGGTAATAAGCAAAAAGTGAGCAGTGCCTGGTTTTTGCCAGACATAGTACTTGGAGTTTTGCCCTAAGAGTTCTGTTTTTGTTTCATCAGACTAGAGAACCCTCATCCTCATGCTGTGCGAGGCCAAGTGGGCTGTCATATGCCTCTTATATAAAAGTGTCTTCTGTCTAGCCATTCTACCATAGCCACTTGACTTAAAAGAGTGCTGCGTGGATGATCATCTTTGTGATAGGTTCTCAAATCTCAGCAGAGAACTTCTGAAGCTCTGTTAGAGTAACCATTGGGTACTTGGTCACCTTCCATTCCTGATTACTCATTTTAGCCAATCAGCCAACTCTAGGAGTAGCCCTGGTGGTTCAAAACGTATTCAGTTTCACAAATTTTGAGGACACTGTGCTCCTGGGAACACTCAAAGCTTTAGAAATGGTTTTATCTTCCTGCCTTGATCTATGCCACACCACAGATTTATCACAGAGGCCTACAGAAAGTTACATGGCTTGATTTTTTCCCTGACATGGAATGTGAATTGTGGAACTGTATATGCCCAAGTATGTGCTGCTTTAAATCAGTCCAGTCCATTCAGTTTGCCACAGCTGGACTTCAGTCAAATTGTAAACACAATTATAGGAAAATTAAAGCAAATAGGATGCAGCTGGCCACAGTTTGAAGTGCCACAGCAAAGGGTCTGAATACATACATGAAGATTTTGTTTTTTGACCTGCAAACCTTCCTCGAAATATATTTCCTCTTTGTCATTACAGATTGAGTTTAGATTGGTGGGAAAAGTGTAAAATGTATGCATGTAAAACTAAATTTACAACACAGTAAAGTGTGTTGAGAAAGAAGGGGTTTCAATACTGTTTTAAATCCATTGCATGTGGAATATAATGGGGACTTTACAAATGGCCCTATTGTGTTCAAGTAAAATTGCAGTGCTGGAGTGCTGTCTAGATTTTCAGCAATACTGAAAGGTGAAAAACCTCTTTATTTAATTACTAATTGAATCAGATTGACCTACACTTACTTTGTCATTTCACTATAAGTCATTTCTGAAAAATGTGTAATGATTGCATTAAATTATTGAAAAAACATTTTGTGTCTTTAAGGGTTATGCAAGAATGTGCTCAGAAATTAGCCAAGAAAGGAGTCAGGAGTGGGGTTCAACTGGACTTGGAGGAGTTTTCAAAGTTGAATGGATCAGGAAGGAGAGCCTCCCCTTTCAACACACTCACCAATTACTTAATCCTTGGAATGATAATAAAAAAGTACAGATAAGTAGGGATGGACAGGTAAGTGAAATACACACCAATTATAATGAAAAGTAGAAGAGTGAAACGTCTGTTAATTGAAATGGACACAATGGTAGGTCCGTCTGTCTCGGTCATTTATAAACCTCTGTTTACCAGATACTGTATGCTGACCTTTATGTCCCACTTACTTAGTGTGTCTTGCTGCCTTTGCTTTTTGAACATTGCAGCCCTCTTGTGAATGCCAGACATTTTGACATTTTCTAGATAAGAGTAGTTAAAATAAATTTATGTTTTTAAATACTTGATTCACTCAAGATATTGAAACTAGACTAAGAAAAGCTAATTGCACAATGTATAGTCTAATCTATACGTATGTCAATGGCAATTTATTTATAAAGCATATTTAAAAAAACAACAAATATTGACCAAAGTGCTGTACAAGTAAAGTAAAATTTAAAAAAAAAAAGTAATATAAAAATTGAAATACGACAAAAACAGTAAAACGTTTGGAAAGTTTGTTTAATATTATAAATTGTACAACAAAATATGTTACACTTCATATACCTTTACTACAAAATAGGTTTTTAAACTGAAGTTAATATTTAAAGCCTAAAATAAAATCTCCAAACATCCACCATAGAGGAATGAAAGCATTTCAGTTTACTTTTTTGCTGAAAACATCATAATCATAATTTTTTTTCCTCTATGAGCATTGAGCTTCATTTAACTTTTGCAATAATTTCTGGCAAACAAATAATAATTATATGAATCTTGGCTCAGTATCAATATTTGAAAGTCAGTCCATACTATACTCTAACTTGATTACTTTTGTCATTATCAGAATTGCCCAGTGGGCCATTTTTGTGTGCTTAATCTAGATACCTCAAAATGTCTAAAAATTAGCTTTATTTGGTTGGCTGGAACTTACACTAATCCATAGTTAGCTCTGAGATAGTTGAGAGATGTGAAAGAAACTCTTCTTATATAAAAAGGTCTTCTACCTCTTTCACACTTACAGAGCCACACAACTCACCGAAGAAGTGCTTTACCTGTGAGCATTCAGGAGTTCAGATGGCAAAACACACCCACATAAAATTATGCATCTTTATTACAATGCATATTTTTGTGGTGTTCCTGTTGCTTCTTCATTAATTTTATCTCTGATGTTATTTGATCTGAGTTGTGGTAAATTCCTGTAGGAAATATAGCAGATTACTATATGCAGTATGCCATTTTGACCAAGGCCAAATCATGTTTCACATAATACATAATTTGCTTTTTTCTTCAGAGTTGCCCAATCAAGGCATTGATTTCAAATACTGACAGTAATTTGTTTGCCAAGTCCTTTTCTTCTGTATGCACACAATATACAAATGAAAGCAGTGAAACATTTCACTTCCTAGTCAGTTTTCCACAATACAAGTTTTTTAAAAAGAATGTTTGGTGATGATTTTAATGTATTAATCATATATATATAGTATCTTTATGAAATAAGAGTGGGAAAGCTGTTGAGAGAGTTATGTACTCCTTTGGACTTTATTCATGTGAGAGCAGACGGTACAACAGAAGGGGAAAACACAAGCTTCTGCTTTAGTGTTAGTAGTGGACCTCTGGACTGTACTTACTGTACCAGTTCATCTGAACTGTTCATATATCAGTGTATTGTAATCAATAGGTAAATTGTTTCTTCTTCCCTAGAATGCCCAAACAACCCATCCTCAGTGGCTTAGCATAAAGTAAATCTGTATGTTTCATGCATAACATAAAGTATGCTAAATTTGTATATGTAAATATGAATAATAAGAAGCAAAATGTAATATTTTTGTATCTTGTTTACAGGAGCTTGAGCCTCAAGTAGGAGCACAACTACTACAGCAATGGGAGCGTTTTTCTGCAACTGACAATCACTACAAATAAATTTCAGAATATGCTTGAACAGGCACGTATTGATACATATATTTACTGATACATACATATATTTATTTTGGGCAAGCAGTTTGTGTATGTATTTTTCAGGATGTTTTGAACTTTGTATCACAGTGCACATTTTGGGTTTCTGAGTCATATGGTGGCGCAGAGAACTTATCATTTGTCTGCAACTTGAAGGGTCATCCTTCCTTGTCTACCTAGTCATAAGATAGTGACTGTCATGTTGTCATATTGACCTCATATTATTCTGAAAATCTGGTTCAAGTGGGGAAATTATTTAGCACATTCTCACATACTTCATATACTATAAGTTAAATACATAGGTGATTTTTATAGCAGTTTTCATCCTGTGATTTTTAAATGTGGTCAGTGTGTTCCACTGTTAGTACTTTGCTCCTGGCAATTTTAGGAATATGCAGTAAATCATATTTATGAAGAACACAGCTGCCTTTCATCATGTTACTCCACTATTCACATTTTGACACTTACTGCGTAGGCATCAATCAATACTAAGAGTAAACATCAGTTTAATAAAATAGATTAAAAAGTGTAGCTCTAATTAATTTCTTAGTTGAAGATACTTGTATTAGAAAAAAAGTATTGCAACTCTAAGCTTATACCATCTGAGCCAAGAAAACAAGTGGAATGAATTTATGCTGCACTGGTATTACATTGGTTTAATATATGTATTTTGTTGGCCACCTGGAAATAGTTTATGTGCTGTTGTTTATTTTATAATATTGTATATATAACAAATACAGATAAAATGCTGTTATTGTAAACAGATCCTTTTTAAAGGTTTTTACAGTATAACAGTACAAGTGTCATTACCTAACATTAATTTAAAAAAATGCCCCATCAAAATGCAATTTAAATGTCAAGGAAGAATAGAAAATTGTTTCAAATTCAAACATTGAACAGTACAGTTAAACAAGTATCACTGCAGACACCAAGTGTTGAGGGGACTTAAATATACCTGACATTATAAATAGTGGGTGACAAAATAAGAGCAACTACATTAGGTTGTGCCTGGTACTTATAGACAAACATTTGGAAAAAGATGCACATACTGTAGCTATCACAACTCTAGTATAAATCTGCAAAACATGACAGATGGATAATAGCTTACATTTAGTATTAGTAGTAACATTACAGTCTTTTTGGAGAGTAGGAACCGTTAAAAATTGAAAATCAAAGGATGGCAGTTAAAAAGCCAGGCAGAACAAGTTGGTTTTCAGTCTGAAATTTAAGTGTAGTAGCAGCAACAGTACAAAAACCAGCATTATAAGATCACAAACAGGTTTATATTGTGTGAGCAATATAGATACGTTTTTGAAGGTTTATCACTTTTATCATTACAAAGATATTTAATACACAAAAATGTGATATATCTGTCTTTGATTAAGTAAATTAACAAAAAATAAAAATGCTCCAGATTTCCCTAGAAGTCATGTTTGAACCTGTTTAAAATAAGTTTCAATTCTTTGTTTCTCTGCCATGTTCATTGGTGGATGTATTTTAATGTTTCACTTTCCATGATGTGTGCTTGCTTTGTTTTGGTTTTTTTTAACATTTGCTTTAAACATATAGAGCTGCTGTAATATTATTTGTTGGGGTTTATATTTCAATATATTAAAGTAACACTACAGTGGGGTTTTTGTTAAAATTCCAAACTAGGGTTATTTTACTAAATGATTTTAAGAGATTACAGCATATATCACTTAAATTAAGTTATTGATGAACTTAGTTACTTTTTATTACTTATTATGAAGGATGTCTTTTTAAATCAGTTTTAACCAAACTGAAGAAAAGGTTAATTTGTAGGGCACACATTTTATAATTATATTACTTTTTTGTTTCCTTATTTTTTTTTTCAGATGCCTTTAAGATTTGCGCTTTTTCATGAAGAATGATTGAATGTTGGATAATGCTGCAGCTGTTTATTGTGAAAGGCCTGCTCCTATGAAACATTAGATATGATTTATGAGTAGAATAAGTCACATCTTAGCATTTGTGAATAAAATTTAATAACTATGCACTGTCTGTGATTTTTTTTATACCCCTACACTGTAATGTTCCTTGTTTTATGGTTAAGAATAAAATTTGTTGGTTTATAGGGCAGGAAATGTAGCCTTTCAGAAATGTTGAATTGAAAGTAATGAAGCAGAAGTGTTACTTTTCATTTTTTAAGATATGAGTGTTTCAATTTTGATTAAGATTACTTAAAATGATTGTTTATTAACTACTTTTATTTTTCTTACAATTGCCTGAGAATAATTTATTAGGAATTCATTTTTATTTGTCTTTGTCCATACAGTATTTGTAAACTTTTTTTTTGTGGCCAACATTGCTGAGTGTGTTACATTTGTTAAAGCCATACAGAGGACCACTAAGTAATTGATCCGTGAAATGTTTTTCTTACTTTATATGTTAGTTGTACTTTTGCACAGTTTTATTTCATTGTTAAAATGTTTAAATAAAGCACTACTTCTGCATTTTGAGTTTTTTTTTTATATTTATGATTTAATATGGGGTTCTTTATATGTATATTTTATTATATGCGATCTACAAATTACACAAATGCATAAGTGCCGATACACTTTAGACTCAGTTTTGCACACAACTTTATAAATGTAATTGTAGAGCCAAATCCATAAAGCCATTCCTCTCCTCTGAAATGTTTTCAACTTGAATTATCCAAAATATGTTCTTATCTAAAATAATTTTCCTTTATGAAACTGTAGCGCGCCCAATATGTATGGTAGTTACATTTATATGTAAAACTAGCTAAGATGTCTGGAGTTGCTAAAGTTAAGAAAATTGAACGGTTGAAAGATAAAAAGAAATTACAAATTGTATACTACCAAACTTTATTAGCCTTAAGTATGTTCTGATGTAACTGTAACCCTGAACAGAATTAAAACAGATTCAATAACTGATGAACAAATACAATACAGTAATAAAGTTCAGAATATTTGTGAATTGTTTATAAATCCTAGTAGCCAGATTCTTCTACACCTGATTCTCTTGTATTTTTCTAAATAATTTTTGCGTGCAGTAATAGTAGTAGTATGGTTATATGTACAGAATATAATAAACCTTGGTACAAATGTTTACAATTGTATGTTTCAGGATTAACACTGATATCGAAGTGAGTTGCTCAGATAAATAAAACTTCTTTTATACAGTGCCTTTCTATGCTAGACAACAACCTCTAATATATGCTGTGGCACTCCTCAAATTCAGTTATAATGGCTGTTTCAGTAAGCACAGATTCAAATTTAAAATAACCTATGGGGTGACTTCAGCTTGAAACAAGAAAAGCAAAAATATGTAATCAGACTGAGTGCCCTGCACTCAGACTCTCCAGGTCACATTTTAAAAACAGTATTTCAAAGATTTAATTCATTTTTACATTTTAATAATTGAAATATCTTTGTTATACAAACAGATCCACTGATTTTTATGAATTGCACTAATACCATAATGATTTATTGATTAGTAATCATTCTGAATTCTGCAACCTCCGCTTGCATATAATGTTTCAAAATTTCACATTTTTATATAAATCCATTGCCCGTTTAACTACAATTCTGCTCAAGTTCAAATGTCTTTGCCAGCAGTGTCAGGGGAAACGGAGTTTCTTGAGACAGGTTAAGGGAAAGACTTCATCGCATTTAAGAAAATCAGAATTGGAAAAGCAGTGAGTCCTGGTATAGCGTTCTGAATTATAATGGCATTCTGTTCATTTTTTTCTCTGTCCCTTCATCAGGATTAACTACTTTATACCGTATCAAACCAGTACTAGTGCCCTGAAAGGTAGATGTGTACTGATTCAACATACACCTTTGTTGAGCCTTTGCCAGTCAATAAAGCAATGAAAGTGAAAAATAGGGTTTATTTTGATGTAAATGATATTGAGAATGCTGGCCAGACTGCATGGTTATTATAGAAATGCCTGCAGGTGTATTGTCTAAAGCATGCTCTAAAATATATAATGGCAGTCTTAAATAAATTTTCCTATCTGTAGCCTGTTTTTACTTTTGAGTTGTCCATTTTTATAATGTAACTTGAACTGAGTCCAAACTGATGACCAATTCAGTTCAAATGTACAGCCATAAAGCTTAAATGATATCAAACCTTACAGATCACTTCATCCCACAATCTGTTATTAAATAGTTTGTTATAATTTAGTTATATAAAATAATAAATATTAATCATGAGGTATCATTTACCTGTGTTTTCAATATACTAAAGTTTATAATGTGGGTTTCCAATCCCCTTTTTAAACTCAACACCATGTTTCCCATCTAATTCCTTTCTTATATTTAATAACATAATTAAAACCTTGCTTAGATTCCATACTAAAATTTTGCTTACTCTCTGGTAAACATGGTGTATGCACAAAAACAGTTGGCTATGCCTGGTGTTTTATCTTGGTAGAGTAATATACTGTATTACTGTATTTTCCCCTTTTGTATTATTAATATGTAGCCTTTGTCAGAATGCCTCAAATCTCATAGACTTACCACGGTTTATAAGGTGTTGTACCATATAACTTCTCCCCACCTTACCTTCTACATTTTATAACCTCAGGCACGTAGGTGTAGTAAAAGACTTACACTTTAAATAATGTATTATTGATAATATTCATAAATAATAACAATATGCAAAGTAAAAGTGAATACTGACAACCATACAACATGATAAATTCTGATGTGTAGTTTCAGGCAGCACACAGGCTTATTAGTTACTTAAAATGTCTCTACTTAAGGCATAATTCTTTGTTCAGCTTTCTTCAGAACAGGCTGCATGCCTGTCTCAGTATGACTGCTGAGTTGTGCTCCTCATGGCAATTGTGTGACAGAGAGATGCTTCTTCATTGTGTTGTTTGTAAAAGAGAGAGAGGGATGGATAAAGCAGGCAAATTTATAGACTCTGTCCAAACCAAACAGCCAAAAGGTCATCGTAGTACTTAATGGCTTCAGACAACTTTAGACCAACAGAATTCTAGTGCGACACAACGGTTTCACATCTGCCCCAAATACTATTGCCAGCTAGGTAGTTTGGCTTTCCTATGGGGGTTGACTAAGAGAGTCCTGCAGAGGATCACTTGCCAAACTGGTTTGAGGCACTTCCCCCAACCCTGTCATAAAATTAGAAAGAGGCTCAGTCCTAAAAGGGGAGGGGTTCTTAACCATCAAACCATTGCTGTTCTTATCAATGATAGATATTAGTGTTATAAGTTACAAATAAAGACATACAAAATATTTATCAACTTGTGGAACCTCGGTTCACGACCATAATTCGTTCCAAAACTCTGGTCGTAAACCGAGTTGGTCGTGAATCGAAGCAATTTCCCCTATTGGATTGTATGTAAATTTAATTAATCTGTTCCAGACTGTATGAACTGTATGTAAATATGTAAATATATGTAAAGATTAAGCACAAATATAGTTAATTACACCATAGAATGCACAGTGTAATAGTAAACTAATGTAAAAACAGTGAATAGAATAACACTGACACAAAACACCCAGGCTCCCTGCTCAGCTACACGAGCAGGCTCGCTTGCTCTCTCTCTCTCCCCAAACCCTCCCTCCCTAACCCCCACTGTCAGCAGCACGCGCTTGCTCTCTCTCTCTGAACAGAGGGGAACATTTGAACAAATCCGAACTTTAATTTAAAAACCAACCACAAGCAACCAAAAAACATGGCAGGAGTTCATGTTAATAGCCTTACAGCCTGATCGCTGTAAACACTTTTTTTTAATGAGTTTTAAGCACAGCGGAAAAAAAGGAACATTTGAAAAAAGCGAAAAGTAACATTGTAACAAATCGCACTATGAACAATTCCATGTAAACACTTTTTTTTAATGAGTTTTAAGCACAGCGGAAAAAAAGGAACATTTGAAAAAAGAGAAAAGTAACATTGCAACAATTCACGCTACGAACTGAAAAATTAACTTTTGAAAAATCCGTAATACAAAAACCACCA
>JANRMT010062836.1:3998627-4026327 GCA_026402145.1 Polypterus bichir lapradei
TATCTATCTATCTATCTATCTATCTATCTATCTATCTATCTATCTATACTGTATTTAAATGTTGAATATGTAGTTGCTGTTAACTTGTCATAGAAGAACAATAAAATTACTGCTAACCACACTACCAGTCAAAGACAAGCAATTGAATAATTTAAAAATATTTGTTATCTCTATATATACCTTCAGCACCTTCCCTCAGCATCCATGTGCGTCTGAACCTCGCTTGACCAGCACGCCCTCTCTCAAGCTCTGCGCAGTAAAACAATTTTCTTAGACTCTGTCATTATTTTCAAACCACCTTTCTCACCTCCAGTCTGGTTTTGTACTTCCTGCTCTTAAAGGCGACTCTCTCAGCGGCGCTTCCTATGACTTTACTCCTCCTTATGGGTCCGGAACTCAAACATTCACTTTCTATTGTGTCTCCAAAGCCAAACTGACCAATCAGATTGCTCTGAGGGACTGAACACACATACACAGACATGTTAGTGTTTTATTATATAGGGTCATACCTAAATAAAAATAGATACACTTGGGTCCCAAGACCAAAAAGGTTGAGAACCATAGCTGTAGTAAATAATATGAAAGTCTGAGCTTAACCTGTAGTAAGGTGCTGTGCTGTGGGTGGATGAAAACCAGAATGAAATGTTGCATAGCAGTTGCATTTCTGAAGGCTCAATGTCGGACACAGACACTTTTGGAAACATTTTGAAGTATTGTACTGATCCTTGTTTTTTTTTTTTTTTAACTAAAGTAAACAAAATGTGTAAAGGCTTGGGATACTAAATAACTTCATTTATTTATTAATAACTAGGGGGCTTTGCCCCCTGCTCACTTCGCTCACCAACCCCCGTGCCTGCGCTACGTGCAAGCCTTTTTGTAGTTCTGCCACTCGCGTATGGGTGGCAGGAATGAGGATGTACAATTTACTAACTATATTACATTACAGCGAGTATTTAATCATGTTAAAAGATAGTAAAACGTAATAATTTGAAAGTAACTTATGTATCATGTTGCGTTAGAGTTATTCTTTGCGTAATACGATTTTGTTCTGTTTGGCTTTGAAATTAACATGGAAAACCTTTTTAGACTTAAACCTTTACAGTAAAACTTCAGTAAAAACAATTTTTTAAATTAAATTTTCATCAATATCACATTGAATTTTGATTCAATGTTTGGACTTTTATCGTGACAACGCAACATATAACTGCCCGTGACTGAATTTCGTGTCTTTCTCTCTATTAAATAAAACGACTTTTTCGAATGTTTGGCTCTGAGATTTGTAAAGTGTCTTTGCAAAAGCTATTCAAACAGGAAACTGTTAAGGTTTTAATACGAATGGCATTTCAAGATATCCTTTGCTGTCTAATGTTATCCCTTGAAGATGTACTACATTACCTTTCTTGGATACATCCTTCTTTCTACAGTAATTCATGCGGAGGAAGACTGGATGGTGTTAATGGTTGTAGATATTCTTCGGGATATTGTAAATTGATGTTTTCATCTTCCACACGATCCACCATCTGTTTCAGCATAGTCTATTGATACTAATTTGACCAATGTGCCGTGTAACCGATCAACATTTTTGCCGTTAATTCGTTTGACTTCATCGTTTCTCGTGCCCGTGTACTCATTTTTAGTGTTGATAACCCTTTGTGATGAAATTCTTCAATGAGATTTGGACTTAATACTTCTTCTTTAATTGGGAACTTAAAGTGAGGAAAACGTTAAAATTTATAAGAGCTGAGAGAGCAAGCACTGTGTCTGTCAAAAGCATTCACACGAATAAGAGGTGAGAGTACCGTGTGCATGGTTGAATATGGTTGAGAGGAGGGCATGACTTGAAAACATCTCATGGCCAAAGTCTTGACTCGCAGGACTTGAAAAAATCTTCCAAAAAGTCTTGTTGCAGGATTTTTTTAAATAATAGAGAGATAAAATAATATAAAAAACAAATTTGCAAAAGCTACATATTCTAGGCTTCATATTTAACTATTGCCTGGATTCAAGAAATCAAGTTTTGTCATCTCTTTGCATGTTTCATTGCAGGCTTGGATTGTCCACTAGGAGAAGTCGGATTTTCCCAGTGGGCTGCAAGTTGACATTCACACTTTATTATGTAAAAACAAATGTAAAAAAATAACCTTTGAAGAAAAATAAAATCATAATTTTAATATAAGAAAATATAAATGTATTTACTTTTAAAGATAAGCACATACAGTAGCTTCATAGGTCTACTATATCATCATATTCTTTCCAAATTAAAAATTTAGATTGTTTTTAAAGGAATATGGATAAAAAAGAAAGGGTTGTGAGAAAAGCAACAGATTAAGTGATTCATTAATCTGCAGTTAGCTGCATTCAGTGTTGTCACTCATGTGTGCCTAGGCACCACTTTCCAAGCTTTGAGACAAATAGCAGTACCACCTGGGGACAAAAGAGGGCACTGGCACTAACCCCTTCTTCTCTCTCCACTGCAGTTCTAAAGAGATATCCAAGGATGGTACCAAGCCCCGCCTATGAGGCCCAGAGTAGGTTCCACCCCTTCTGCCTGGGACCTCATAAAAACAGAATTAGGAGTTCATTTTGACCAGGACCTCAATCGACACAGAGCTCCCGCTGAAGTGCCATAACATATGCTGGAAAGCCTCACTAATCGAGTGCCAAGAACACAAACCTTTTGTGGCTTTTTTTTGTTTTTTTTTTACTTTTCATTAAATTGGGCTTCCCAGTTGGCATCCCAACTTTTCTTCTGCCATCCTTGGTCTGTTCAACTGGTCACAATGTATTCACCCCAACATCTTCACCTAGTGAGAGGGAACAGGAGCCAGAATATTTGATAGAAATAGCCAAGAACAATAGCAGAATAACTACCTCTAACTAACTCTACCTAAATAACGACAAAACTACAGTGAGCACTAGGAATTCCCAAATTGCTTTTCCATTGCACACTGTGTGAGAGGGAGTTGCAATCTCATAAAATTCTGTTACTAATATAAGAATGTAAGAAATTTGATAAATAAGAGGAAACTACTCAGTCAGTGGTTAGTTTGCCCTCCTAATACCTCATCCAGACAGTTTCGCTTAAAATACATAACTTTGCTGTTCATTCATTTTCCTAAGCCATTTCATATGAAGAAATGATTTTAAAGGATTCAGCTGGATTAGATTTATCAATGCTTTTGATAATTTTGAAGAACCATATTGGGTTCTCAGACAGCTTTCTCCACTCAAATTAACAAGTTTATTTCCCTGGTCCTTCCGTGAGTCAGGAGCAATGACGAGGAAGAGGAAAAGTTTTTTTCTGGTTTTAACAGTAGACTTATTTGTTTGGTTTTGTGTACTTGGAGAACAGAGGTGAAATGAAAAGTGTTGGCTGTGAGCTGCACTGACACAGAAAGCTTGTCTGTAAACTGAATCTCTGCAAGGCAGTAGCAGCATTTAGTTATTAGTATTACATGTCAAACTATAGAACCTATTAGCCAGCTAGCAATTCATGTAATTTACAGAAAGCAAGTAAAGAGTGCCATGTGATCACCAGGAATTCTATTCTATTAAGTGTGATTTTCCACCATCTGACCATTCCTGTTAGAAAAGAACAAGAACAAGGTGTAAATGAAATGAATGTTTAGTCAGAAGCTTTTCTTGATGGTAAGTTGAGTAAAAAAATAATGCAAAAAGTCTCATTATGATTTATTGAATTTAGTATTTTTCATTAAATGTATACCAACTGATATAAGTACAATTTGTAATGATAATGATATCAGCAACAGTTACATAATTTTAAAGCTGATATTATGTAAACATGTCTAAGAGAAAGTCTCTTAGGCTTTCATCTTAACATTGAAGTCTGCTGATTTCTTTCCCAGGTTATGAATTTGTATTGAATTCACAATAAATCTCTTGTCGCACAGTGTTTTACAAAAGTATAAAAAGAAGAGCAATAGTCATATTAGTCAATGAGAGAATAAACCTTAGGCCTGGTGGAGTGTGAAACACTGCACTCCCAACGGAAAAACAAATTTCATGGATCACAAAATTTAATGTCTGCCTTTCCTTAACATACTGTTTTCTAAGGCCTTAAAGTATGAGTTTCAAGGGGCTTGTATAATTTGGAAATGATCAAGTTTGCCTTTTCCTTTTATATGGGATGCTACTATTTCCAATTTAATTTTGGCATCCTAAATTTAAAAGAAAGGTTGTTTTTTTTTCACCTGGTTTACTGTGCTGCTTTTGCAGTTGCAGCGTGTAAATTCAAAATTATGTATGCAGTAAAATGCAATTGTATGCTTAACACATTGACTGCTGGTCCATTTATTACCAGGACACTGCAGTACAGGTCTATGAATATATGATAAATAATGAACCTGATCAAAACATCAAAAAAAAAATTTATAAGAAATGTATTAGAAACCAATGGTTTTATTATCAACAGTAACTCTGTGTTAGCCAGTAACGTGTCTAAAAGTCTCCTTTTGAATGAGAGTCCTAGAAGCATGGCAGCCTTGCATGATGCAAGGTTAGAAGAGCATCTGCCACAAATATAACACCTTTGTTTATATTGTCCACGTTTGTTGCACACAACAGTTTGGGAAGTTTGTGACTGTTTGGGCTGAGTGGGCGGCAGAATGTCCATGTGTTGTCTCGTGACGAGTTGGAAACCTTGTGATGAAGAAATGCCTTTGTGACAGCTATCCACATCAGTACCAGAGCCTACAGGGTCCACATCATCCAACTGATTGTCACTATCTTGATCACTGTCATTATCATCAAAATATTTATCTTGCAGCAAATCTAGTTGTTTCAAAATATCAGCAGCTTTATACCATTTTTCGTGACAATGTAAAAAATGGACTGTTTATAGCACTATTTTCCACAAGTTGTTTCCACCAAAAAAGAAATAAAATTCTTGGCATTGCCCTAATTATGTTGTTAGACTTAAGTGCAGCATTTGACACCATTGACCATTCTATTTTACTGCACAGGCTAGAAAATTATGTTGGGCTTACAGGCACCATGCTCGCTTGGTTAAGTTCTTATTTATCAAATCGATTCCAATATGTACAGAAATGTGCTGACAGTACTCCATCGTTATACACAGAAGTTCAATATGGTGTCCCGCAGGGCTCAGTACTAGGACCTTTACTGTTTTCACTTTACATGCTTCCACTGGGATCTCTCATTAGGAAACATAATGTTAATTTTCACTCGTATGCAGATGACACCCAGTTATACCTTTCATTTAGATCAAATGAAGTTTCCCCAATGTTTTCTTTAATTAGTTGTGTTAGTGAATTAAAGGAGTGGATGGACGAGAACTACTTGTCTTTAAATACAGATAAAACAGATGTTAATTGTTGGAGGAAATGACATTGATCACAACAATATTTAATTATCATTTTTTTTGTCATCATTATTGGAACCCCCATTAATTTCACTGAATCAGCCCAAAATCTCGGTGTTATCTTTGACTCTAGTATGTCATTTAAAGTGCATATTACAAAGTTGTCCAAATCATGTTTCATCCATCCATTTTCCAACCTGCTGAATCCAAACACAGGGTCACAGGGGTCTGCTGGAGCCAATCCCATCCAACACAGGGCACAAGGCAGGAACCAATCCTGGGCAGGGTGCCAACCCACCGCAGGACACACACAAACATGCCAATTTAGACTCTCCAATCCACCTAACCTGCATGTCTTTGGACTGTGGGAGGAAACCGGAGCACCCGTAGGAAACCCACGCAGACACGGAGAGAACATGCAAACTCCACACAGGGAGGACCCGGGAAGCAAACCCAGGTCTCCTAACTGCGAGGCAGCAGCGCTACCACTGCACCACCGTGCCGCCCCCAAATCATGTTTCTTCCATCTTAAACATTTTAGGAAATTAAGGCGCTTTCTAAATAAACAGGATTCTGAGAAATTAATTCATGCATTTATTTCTAGTAGGATTGACTACTGCAATGTGGTGTTCACTGGATGTTCAAACTGTTCTTTATACAGCCTCCAGTTAATCCAAAATGCTGCTGCAAGAATTATTACAAGAACAAGAAAATACGAACACATAACTCCAGTTCTTAAATCCTTACATTGGCTCCTGGTTAAGTTTAGGGCAGATTTCAAAATCGACCTTTTAACATATAAAGCATTAAATGGCCAAGGTCTGGCTTACTTGTCTGAACTTATCATGACTTACAAACCAGAGCGCACATTAAGATCTCAAGATGCCGGTCTGATTAGGATTCCAAGGATTAATAAAATAACAGTGGGAGGTCGAGCTTTATGTTACAGGGCCCCTAAACTGTAGAATGGTCTGCCTGCTACTATAAGAGATGACCCTTCGGTCTCAGCTTTTAAATCCCGGCTGGGGACTCACTACTTCAGTTTAGCATATCCTGACTAGAGCTGCTGATTAACTGTACATACTGCATCTCTGTTGTTAGTCATTAGCACTAAAACATAAGTAACATGATAGTTATAATTTGATACTAACCCTCACCTATTCTGTTTCTCTTCTCAGTACTCAAATGTGGCACTTGGTGCCACGGCCCACCTGCCAAGTCGTTTTGCCTGCCTAAGGTAAAGTCATCCCTGATGTAGGATCACAGGAATCGTGGGAAAGAAGGGTCCTTTCATCGGATTGGCTTGCCCAGCACTGTTTCAGCCGTGGAATGGCCAAATGGGGAGGCAGCTTGATGGATGAGGTCTCCAGGACTCTAAACAAATCCAAATCATATTATGGGATATCATCTACTATTAAATTCTGCTACGTACTTCTAAAATTTTTATTTATATACTGTATTGAGAATTTGCTCTGGTCTGTGCATTGTATTGTATTGAGACCCTTCTTTTTGACACCCACTGCACGCCCAACCTACCTGGAAAGGGGTCTCTCTTTGAACTGCCTTTCCCAAGGTTTCTTCCATTTTTTCCCTACTGGGGTTTTTTTTGGGAGTTTTTCCTTGTCTTCTTAGAGAGTGAAGGCTGGGGGGCTGTCAAGAGGCAGGGCCTGTTAAAGCCCATTGCGGCACTCCTTGTGTGCATCACTCCTTGTGATCAATTGGGCATTCCACAATTACATTTATTAGTGACGTCTATATTATATACCTCAAAGGCTTAAGTATCTAAAACAAATTGCAATGTCCATGTTTGCTTTGTTCAATATACTTTTTATTTTTATTATAACCATTAAGAATGGGTTCTGTCAGTTTTCTCTTACGAAATATTTTTGTTTTGGTAAAGAAAATGTTATGATAACAATGTTATCTTTCATGGCTATTTCCACTAATTTTTAAAAATCTTCAAAGGTTTTTTTTTCCTTTTCAAAATGATTTTTAAAATATAATTTTCTTCTGCTAGTGATAATAAAACTCAAGTTTTTTTTTTCTATTGGGAAAGAAAGAATGTCAAAACTGTTTGTTACTTGTTGCTTAGAGTTTCTGCAACACATTTTGGTATGACATTGTGTTCGGAAGGAAAGTAAATCAATAATATCAGTGTCATTACTCAAACATGTCATACTTTTATTTATAAAATTTTGAACCCCTAATATAGACTCATCAGATGCTGGATCCAAAACTGGAGCATTTTAACTATATCAACATATATGCTTGTTAGCAGCCACAGTGCTAAAATTCAGATGGGAGTAATATTGTTTCCCATTTCACCTGTAAATGGTAGTTAATGCACAGAGCACAGGATCTTCTCTTAACATACGAAATATTTCTAGGTATTCCATATTAAGTGTCTCATCTGATGATATATTTTCGTTTTTGACTATTTTGACAGAAAGTATTAAATATTTTACATTTGCCCAATCTGCGCTAATTCGGGTTGTTCATAAGAAATTGTGGCAGGCGGCTGGGTTCCATGCCCGCCTGGGATGCCCTGCTGCATATGTTCTGGGGGAGCAACCATGGGCAACTCAATACCTCCCCCGGGACGCTTGGTGGCAGCCTCCCTGGCCGGCAGTGATGCCTCAACCTCCCGCAGGGATCCATGGGAGATGGAGTATGCAACAGACCGGTTGGGAGTTGGGGTGGCTGCCAGGGGGTGCTGCATGGATTCCACAGCCCAGCTGGACAACTCTACAGCCCCACCCAGAGGTGCAATCAGATGCAGGTGATCAAGCACCTGGAGCACTTCCGAGTGGGCTGTAAAAAGGGCCATCAACCACCACTCAGGGCCAGAATCGAGAGTATGAGGACGAGGTTGCCTGGGAGGAGTGGTGGTGCCAGAAGAAGGGTTGGTTGTTTTGATTAAGTGCTTTGGACTGTGTTATGCCTGTGGGGTCCATGGGGAAGACGTGCCCCACTGGTGAAGAAAAATAAAAGTCTTTTGCGTTTGACACGTAGCACAGTGTGAATCTGTGCCGGGTCGGGCGGTTATATACCACTTTATTTCACAAAATGTAATGATTTACTTCATGTGGCATAAGTAGAACAAGAATCCCCATTTATTTCAAGGTTTTGTGAAAACTTCGCCTATTGTTCATATTCCATTAAGGCGTGAACCTCTGGGGTCTTTTGATTTGGCATGCAGAACTTCATGTCCTTCTGATCATTATAAGGGTGTACTTTCCTAGCCAAAATATTGCCCAAAAATGACCTAAAAATTGTTATTTTTTGTGTTTAGAGTTACAAAAATAAGGGGTAACCCCAAAAAATCTCAACATCTTGCATAGTTAGACATCAAGACAAGTCAAATGGTATATCATTTGTGGAGTTTTCTCGTACCAGTTAGTCAGAAGGTGTCAGACAAAAGAACTGAAATGTTTTGTAAGTAATTCTTATCAACACAATAACCTTTGGTTAAAAATTCAGTGGGGAGACCGTATTATCTAGTTACAACCAACACACATTTCTTTTCATTTTCTCAGTGAGCTCATGAGGTCCTTTTAAAAACTTGTAACTATTGTCATGTGGAATTAAATTTGAAACAAATTATACACATAGAATGTCCCTTGCCTTTATGTTGAATCTTGCTCCTTAAAATTTGTTTTCCTTCACCACCATTGTTGTGTTTTGAAAGCTTGTTTTTGAGTTTTGTGAACCAGAATTCACAAATGGTGAGTTAGTGATGCAGAGGTAACTCTACTCATGCCTGCACAAGCTTCAAGCAACAGAAGAAATGAGTTTCTGATGCAGATATTCTCACCCGTTCTTTAGGCATTTCAATAACTTGGATTGGGGATCTGTCTTGCTATCAGAAGTGGCTATTGGATGATTAAAAGGAACATATTTAAGTTGAAAAAAGTTCTTGAGGTAAATTGGAAACAGTAAATGAATCAGTAATAGTGGCTGCACAAAATGTTTCCCTGTTTTTTTACACATAATTTTGGAAATTGGCCACCAAAGTTCGAGATATCTCAGTGAAAATGGAACTTTCTTGACCAGTTTCTTTGGTCACAGATTTCAGCTATATTGGTTCACTGAGAGCCAGTTTGTTTCATGCATACAGACAGACAGACAGACCATGATGATGACAATAACTGCTTTTCAGATTTTAAATTGTATTTTATGTTTTATTTAGATTTACGACTAAAAATTAGTAACGCAAAGTATTAGAAGCAATTAAATACAACAACCAACAATTATGAATGAAACTAATTTAAAATTCAGAGAATGTAGAGTGGGATTCTTAATATAAGCCATCATCCAAATGTATTCCCTTATTCATGAGCTATTAGCTGATTTGACAGTTACAGTACTCCAGAGAAAGCCGACATTGTCAGATACTTGGCTTTGGCGGAGGTAATCACTTAAAGTGCTTTTTCTACAAAGAATATGCAAATCTTGGTTATATGAAAACAAGGGAAAATGTTTTACTTGTGCATTTTATGATACTTTCAGAGATTTAATAAACTAGATGGTAAAAATCTCCAGAGTGAATGAAGCCAAAATGATCTACTCTGAAAAACAATGAACACGTCCAGAACTGAGAGGTTGTATAGATTAACGTCAAATAGTTCTGTTTGGGCCCAGGCCAATATGGAATCCCTCCATTTAATCCAAAACAGCATAATGTATTAAAGTCATCTTAAATGAAATCATAAATAATACCTTTTATGTTTCAATAGGCCAAGAATAACCAATAATCAGGGCAAAGAGGATGAGGTAGTCCTATAACATCTATGAATATGTTGGTTTGAAGAGGCATAGAAAGTTCAAAGTTAGTTCAGTTGTAAGGAACAGTTTGATAGTACATACTGTCATGCACACATTACGGGAATGTGTGGGAGGCTCTACAAAAGAACTAAAATAAGGGTCAGATTTGAGTGAGACACGGGTATTAACCTATCTTCCTCTTCCAACCCCAGAATGGAGAAGTAGAAAACACAGAGCTGTGTCATCACCATATAAGAAACAAAACACCCGGATGTTTGCATTTATGAACCTGCCCATGCTTGAGCCACATCAGCCCACAGAAGAAGATTTTCTTGTTTTTTTTTTATTTCTTTTGAAATAACATTTGGGTCTACTAAACAGGGTGCTCCATGAGACTCCATCTCTTTATGTTTGTCTTGGTTTAGTTCATGATAATATATCCATTCTCAAATTCACAAAATTATTTTTTTTTATCTTTTATTGATTGTATTAAAAGCATGTAACATTCCATACAATCAAGTCGAATTTAGCCAAAACTAAATTCAATTCAACCGCCACCCATGAGAAAGAGAGGAACGCCAACAGCCAGAGTAAAACTTTTGAGAGCAGTAAAGAGGGAAAAGGAGTCTTTCTCCCCAATGTATATGCTTATTCTAAAATGTCATTGATTAGATCCTGCCAGGTTTTAAAAAAGGTTTGAACAGATCCTCTAAGTAAGAATTTGTTTTTTTCCAATTTCAAATGGTATATAACATCAGTTACACACTAACTTAAAAGAGGTGGGCTAGGATTCTTCTAGTTGAGCAAGATAAGTTTACGTGTTTCACACTAAGGGCTTAAGTGGGAGTAAAACACAGAGTGTGGGGTTCATTCATTGTACTAATGCCTCTTCTCCCCTTCCTGCAGACCTCCAGAAGAAAGACTGTATCCAGCAGGGGGCGCTAGCTCCCTTGTTGGAATAAGCTATTTTGTAATTGTGGCATGTTACATAACCCAAAACTATATAGATATAATATAAAAAGGCGATACCCCTCCCTTAGTGATACAGCAGTAAGAAACCATATAGGAGAAATAACTTAGCTTTCTTTAATGATGGTTTACGTGGCATAACAGACGAGGAAGTCATGACAAGACCTTTCTGGTAGTGGGGGCCTGATGTATAGAGTCTGCCATTTTCGCTGCTGCGCTGGAAGTATTTTGAGGATTGGATGACATTATCTCCCATCCGTCTGTCAGATTCAAAGGTGTGCCGGGCAATGTTCCAAGGACTTATACTCTTTCTCCATGTGCAGGCTCCTACTTAGGTAAATCATGCCATTCCAAACAAGGAAAAGAAGATCCAATGTCATGCTGACTCTGACACACAGAAATAGTACAATGCCCATTTTGCAGTTGTCCTTAACTTGTCTGGTCCCCTGTGCTAAATCTGGCTTTGTGTTAGCTGTACATGTGAGAAGAAAAGAAAAGCAGATTTAAAATATTTGCATTGAGCACAGTGACATATTAAACTTATATTTGATTACACAGACCAACCTAAATCTCCTCCCACTTCCAGCAGCTTTTCACAACCCTGTTCACCTCACCTCCGCTCGAAGCCACACCTCTTCCTTTCCCTAAACTATAAAGCCGGAGCATTTGTTTTAAGTTTCAGTCTATGTTATGCTTCTTCTGGACACATTTTTAATACCATCCCCTGGGTTTATTATCTGGGTGTATCATCTTAATGCACTAAAATTGCTGAAGACTATATATATATTTTAAGTGTAAAACTCTTTTTTTTTTATTCTTAGAGATATCTCTATCTTTTAACCCTTAAGCGCCGCTGCATTGGAGCTTGTTTTGCTTTGGACGTACTCTGTCTCTGGGTATGTCAGAGGATTGGGACTGTGTGAAGTGGGTTTTAGCCTCACTTGGGGAGGCAAAAAGGGAGGGTGGGGGGTTAAAGGGGGGGAGAAAGAGAGCAGGCCTGATCTATACCTAATCTATCCTCTCAGTCTTTATAATTATAATAAGACTATAAAATGACATCAAAAACTCAGAATCAGTGTCTCCATGATGGGACAGTTAACTTCGTAAGCTGGAATGTTAAAGGCCTGAATCACGAATTAAAGAGAAAGAAAGTACTCTCTCACCTAACAGGTCTAAATGCTAAAATAGTATTTTTACAGGAAACTCACTTAATAAGCAAGGATCAGTTCCGGCTGCAGAAAGACTGGACTGGCCAAATGTTTCATTCTAGCTTTACGAAGAAAACTAGAGGTGTGGGAATTCTCATACATAGAACTGTTCCATTTGTAGCATCAGATGTAGTATTGGATCCTGAAGGGAGATATGTAATGGTTATGGGAGACTTATCTAACTGTAAAATGATCTTGATAAATGTTTATGCACCTAATGTTGATGATAAGGAATTTATACAAAATTTGTTGGCATCCATTCCCAATCTGAACACTCATAAAGTTATAATGGCTGGGGATTTTAATTGTGTTATGAATCCACTTTTAGATAGGACCTCCTCCACAGGGGGAACGGCATCTAACACTGCAAAAATAATTACAAAGTTTATAACTGATCACAACTTATCAGACCCCTGGAGGTTTTTAAACCCAAATTCAAGAACATATTCTTTCTACTCACCAGTACATCATTGTTACTCAAGGATCGATTACTTCTTTATAGACAATAACTTCTTGCCTAAGATTAAATCTTGCAAATACGATGCTATTGTTATTTCTGACCATGCACCTATGATCTTGGAGCTAAAATTACTAAGCCCCATGCACTCACCCCGCAGATGGCGCCTCAACCCACTTCTATTAGCTGATGAGAATTGTACTGAATTTATATCCAAACAAATCAAATTCTTTCTAGAGACAAATACATCCCCCGAGATCTCTGCAGGGATACTCTGGGAAACTCTTAAGGCCTTCTTAAGAGGACAGATTATCTCATATCTTTCCCACAGAAATAAATCCGAGGCCAAGAAAGTAGCAGATATAAAAAGCGAAATTACAAAAATAGATGAAGAACATGCCAGACTACCAAGCGAGACTCTACATAGGAGAAGGCAGGCTCTACATTCGGAATTAAACCTCTTGACAACTAAAGAAACTGAACAACTAATTTACAAATCCAGACATCATTACTATGAACATGGGGAGAAAGCGAATAAGCTTTTAGCTCAACAAATTCACAAGCAAGAAGTGCGCAACGCAATCTCGGTAATCACTAGTACGAACGGAGATAAAATCGTCGAACACCAAAATATAATGCACACTTTCAGAGACTACTATAAATCCCTATATACTACTGAGTTTAAGGAAGACAATACACAATCTAATGCATTTCTGGATACATTACAGATACCACAAATAGACGCTTTTAGTGCGGAGGAACTTGATAAACCTCTGATGTTATCAGAATTACTAGATGCTATAAAATCACTCCAAGGCGGGAAAGCAGCAGGCCCTGATGGTTACCCTGCAGAATTTTACAAGAAATTCTCCGCTCAGCTAGCCCCCCTCTTATTAGCAACATTCACAGAAGCCAGAGATAACCAATCTCTTCCACAAACCTTTCGCCAAGCACTAATCACTGTCTTTCCAAAACAAAATAAGGACTTATTACAATGTGCATCATACAGACCAATTTCACTTCTGAATAACGACGTTAAAATACTCTCTAAAATCTTAGCCAGAAGGGTGGAGAAAGTGCTCCCCTCGGTAATATCACAAGACCAAACTGGATTTATTAGGGGCCGGCACTTATCTTCCAATCTTCGACGCCTGTTTAATGTAATATACTCACCAACTAAATCAAACACCCCAGAAATATTATTATCATTAGATGCAGAAAAAGCATTCGACATGATTGAATGGAAATACCTTTTTACTATATTGGAGAAGTTTGGGTTTGGTCCAAACATCTGTGCATGGATTAAATTACTGTATACTAACCCAGAAGCTTCAGTTTGCATCAACAACATTTGCTCAGACTACTTTAAACTAGAACGTGGCACTAGACAAGGATGCCCCTTGTCACCGCTGCTGTTTGCGATTGCCATTGAACCACTGGCAATACATTGTCGAAATACTGATCAGATAAAGGGGATTAGCAGAGAAGGACTGGAACAGAAAATCTCATTATATGCAGATGACATGGTACTGTATATATCAGACCCAGAAAATTCTGTACCTGCAGTCTTAGCAGCACTCACAGAATTTCAAAAGATCTCTGGTCTCAGAATTAATCTGAATAAAAGTGTACTCTTTCCAGTGAACTCTCAAGCATATAATATTAGATTAGATACCCTACCTTTTATCATTGCAGAACAGTTTAAATACCTAGGGGTAAACATCACAAGTAAACATAAAGCTCTATATCAACAAAATTTCGCCGTTTGCATGGAAAAAATTAAACAAGACTTGCATAGATGGTCAACCCTTCATCTCACACTAGCTGGAAGAATTAACACTGTTAAGATGAATATTCTTCCTAAGCTCCTTTTTTTATTTCAAAACATCCCAATATACATTAATAAATCATTTTTTAGGCAATTAGATTCGACAATAACCTCATTTATTTGGAATTCAAAACATCCACGCATCAAAAGAGCGACCCTACAAAGACAAAAGGCAGAAGGCGGCATGGCTCTACCTAACTTCCAGTTTTATTACTGGGCAGCAAATATACAGGCGATAAGAACCTGGACACAAATAGAAGAACATACACAGGCTTGGTCCGCAATAGAATTAAATTCCTGCAGTACTTCTTTGTATTCCTTGCTGTGTGCTCCAATATACACACGTTATCGGCAATACACTAATAATCCAATTGTGCTCCACTCACTTAGAATCTGGAACCAATGTAGAAAGTATTTTAAGACGGAGAAGCTTCTATCTGTGGCACCCCTGCAAGAGAACCACCTCTTTCAACCCTCACAAACATATGCAGTTTTTAATATTTGGAAAAAATTTGGAATTAACTTGCTTAGAGATCTTTATATAGACAACGTCTTTGCATCCTATGAGCAATTACATTCCAAATTTAACATTCCAGCTACACATTTCTTTCACTATCTTCAAATCAGAAACTTTGTTAAACAAAACCTTCCAGATTTTCCTCATCTTGCACCCTCATCCATGCTGGAAAAAATATTGCTCAATCTCAAGGATTTAGACTCCATCTCTACAATATATAAAATCATTTTACAATCCCTCCCTTTTAAAGATCCAAGAGGACACTGGGAAAAAGATCTTTCAATTAATATATCAGAAAAGGAGTGGAAAGTAGCAATGCAGAGAATTCACTCGAGCTCCATATGCGCAAAGCATACAATTATACAACTCAAAATTATATATCGAGCACATCTGTCTCGACTAAAACTCTCCAAAATGTTTCCAGGGCATGATCCAACCTGCGAACGTTGTAACCAAGTCCCAGCCTCACTAGGTCACATGTTCTGGTCCTGCACCAAATTAACATTATTCTGGACAAACATTTTTAATTACCTTTCAGATAGCCTTGGACTTACAATCCCTCTAAACCCATTAACAGCTGTGTTTGGGGTTCTTCCAGATGGGTTTAAAGCGGAGGAAGACAAACAAATTGTGATTGCATTCACTACACTTTTGGCACGTAGACTTATTCTCATAAACTGGAAGAACCCAAACTCTCCTCTTTTAAGTCAGTGGGAAACCGATGTGTTATATTATTTGAAGTTGGAAAAAATCAAATACTCAGTTAAAGGATCCGTACAGACTTTTTTCAAAACATGGCAGGATCTAATCAGTAATATTTTAAAATAAGTTCAAAAGGCACAGAGAATTTATTAATTTAGGTATGTCTCCAAGCCTTAAATTTAACGCCGTTTGGCTTGCTCTCTCTCTCAGGGGTGGGGATCGATCTGTTCTTAATTTTTCTCTTTGTAAAAATTTGATTGCTTTGTATGGATTGTAATAAAATTAATAAAAAAAAAAAAAAAAAAAAATAAAAAATAAGTTTCAGTCTATGTTATGACTCAATGCTTTATGATTACTCATTGTTTGAGTTATTTTGTGCAAATTGACACTATACGTGATGGAATCCCCAAATTTTCATATTGTTTCTTGTCTCCTATTACAGTGCTAATAGTGAGGTAAAGGCAATTTTAAGCCTACCAGGAAGTACATCTAACACAGCTTTTAGTGGAGTAGGAGTGATTGTAACACCAAGGCTATCTGATAAGCATTTAAAAATTTTTGTCCAGAATGATGTTCATTTTGTGCACGGTTTAGTGAAGCTGGTACTCAATTGCAACGTTAACAGGTTGGATTTTTCCCTGGAAACATTTTGGACAATTTTAAATGAGACAAATGTACTCGATAAAAAAAATTAAGCTGAATAATTGAATGCTTTATGCATATGGAGCACGAGTGCAATCTGTGCACGGCTGCCTTTAACTGCTTTTCGGAAATATTGAGTAAGAGATCCTTTTCCCACTGAACTCTGGGATCTTTAAAAGGGAGGGACTTTGTATATTATAGATGTGCTGTCTGAGTCATCATGATTGATCAATATTTCTTCTAGAATAGAAATAAGTGGGAGTTGAGGAAAATTGGGCATATTTTATTTAGCAAAGTTTCTAATTTAGAGATAGTGGAAAAATGGTGGAAACTAAATTTGGAGTGTAATTGTTCATATGATGCAAAGACATCATTGATATACAAATCTCTAAATGATTTAATCCCACATGTTTTCCAAACATTAAAAAACTGTGTAAATTTGAGTGGTCGGAAAAAGGTGGTTATCATGTACAGGTGCCACAGATAAACTATTTTCTAACTTGAAGTGCTCCCTACATTGGTTTCATATTCAGAGAGAATGAAGTACAATTGGGTTGTTAGTATATTGATGATACCTTGTACTTATTGGGGTACAAAGCAAGAAATACTGTATAAAGAAGTACTGCAGGATTCAATTTCTATTGTGGACCAAGCTTGTATCTGTTCATCTATTTGTGTCAATGTCCAGGTTTTATAGCTTGTACGTTGGCCGCCCAATAATAAAACTGAAAATTACGTAGAGCCATGCCACCTTCTGATTTAGGTTATTATATAGTCACCCTTTGGATGAGTGGATATTTCAAATTCCAAATAAATGGACTTATGATTGAATCTAATTTCTTAAAAAATTATTTGTTAAAGTATATGGGGATGTTTTGAAATAGAAACGGAAGTTTAGGGAGGACATTCACCTTAATAGTATTAATTCTCCCTGCTAAAGTAAGATGGAGGGTAGACTATCTATGCAAGTCTTGTTTAGGTTTTTCCATGCAGACAACAACATTTTGTTGAAAAAGAGCTTTGTATTTACTTATGATGTTTACCCCTAGATTTTTAAACTGATCTGCAATGATAAAAGGGAAAGTGTCCAATCTAATGTGCGCTATAGAATTCACTAGAAAAAGCACACTTTTCTTCAAATTAATTTTTAATACAGATATCTTTTGAAATTCTTCTAGTACACAGAATTCAACTCATAATCAGATGGCACCAGAACCTATCCTGGATACTCCATGTACAAGGCAGGAGGGGAGCATGGACATTATGTCAATCTATCACTGGCCATACACACATGGACACCATTGGGTTCACACTGGGGGCAGTTTACAGTCACCAGTCAACCTGCATGTCTCCTGGAATGTGGGACAAAATCCTAAGGACCCAAAGGAAATCTCACAGAGAAAGCAACAGGGTGTAAGATTTAAGTCAAGGGTTCTGGATCCATGAGTTCCACCATGCTTCCCTATAATTAGAAAATGAGAAGCCAGTGGTGGTTTTGTAATCGATGTGTGTGATTTGACGCCAACATTTCATATGATGAAGCAGGTGTAAAGAAAATTGTAAGAATATTTACCAGTTTTACTTTTTGTTATTTATAGAATAAAATTCTAACAATTTTGTTATACTTACTTCCATTAAAGGTGAAGTAGGCAACAAACTGAAGTGCCTATTATTATAACAATAATATTAGTTTTATCAATCAGTAATTATACATGAAGTAAAGTAATGCAGTTGCAAAGTCATAAACACAGGCATGTTTATTGGAACACTGTGCACATTTCTGGTGTGAAAATCTTAAACTTATGATCTGGCTGCACATTAGTTCCATATTAACTGGTATCGTCTGTACCGGTTTCTGTCTGACAATTTGTAAGGCACTCTGTTATTACATATTGTTGGAATAAAATTTATGATTATTTTGGGGCCAAATTTAATTGTTTAAGGGGCAAGAAAAGCAAAAGGTTTCATTTCCTTGTATTTTGAACAGTAGGCAACTGGATCTATTACCAGTTTGTTAGAAGAACATTAACATAATCAGTGGGACAAACAATGACTACTGTATATACTCGTGTTTAAGTTCTCCCACGGATAAGTTGGGGCTTGATTTTACCGTATAATTTCCGGTATTTTACAATGTCAGCTGTATAAGGTGAATGTGGAAAATTCATGCTATTGATCCAAGAGATTATAATGTGCTAACGCCCACCTAAGAGAGTAACCATGGAGCACACTGCATTTTTTTTCTATGTATTGTGCCTACATGACCACACAGTAATACCCAAACTATTCTGAAGCGACGTTTGCACTGTTTTGTGTTTTTTGGATGTCACACCCTCATACACCTTTATCGTAAGAGCATCCCTTATCTACGATGGAGAGTTTGATCAGAAGAAAATATGAAGCTGGTTTTAAATTAAAAGTCATTGAAGTGGCAAAAGAGTTTGTTAACTGCAGTGCTGCAACAAAATTTGATGTCTCTGAGAAGCTGGTGCGAGTTTGGAGGAAGCAAGATGATGTAAAAATAAAAAAAATTAAGTGTCGTATTTTTCAACGGGCATATAAGTCGGGGTCTCTTTTTATGATTGACTTTTCGGGTTTCAAGACCCAACTTATATGCGAGTATATACAGTAAATAGTTCACAGTGTTTTTGAGGAGTTAGTGAAGGGCTGTGCCGGTGTGTATCTGCCAAGGTACAAAAAAGGATTGAAGGTTAATGCCATGCTGGAAAGGACATAAGGTAAAAGACATAGTGTTTTAGCTGTGTAGTCTTCATCAGGTGTGTAACTGAAAACCGAAAGGCAGGTAAAACAAAGAGGAGAGGAAGTAGAGAACATATCTATAACAGATGAAATGAGAAAACACTGCCATTAGATCAAATGAAGAGGGAAATTAAAATGTTAGATGGTCATTAAAACCTGGAGAAATATGTGATCCCAGGCTGAGAATGAGCTAAGCTTCTTCTGATTTTCTTTGAAAAGTGTCTTTGAAATTCTGTGAGAGAACACAGACAGAGCAATCAGTGTGGCTATGATCAATGGATGTGAAGTGATCTACAATAGACTAGGTGCTTTGTGAACTACATTTCCTTTATTTTATTCGTATAACATGTGGTGGTATACTATGTCTGTTGTTTGGAGCTCTCCAGCGCCCCCTTGTGGTCAGTAGGTTAGATGGTTGACGGAAGGAGATCATGGGAGGGTTAGGAAAAAGGCCCCTGTAGGAGGAATAGTCTGCAAAATTAGGAAATTTTGTTTAATGAGCTGTGGGAGAAGAAGAGAGTGTTAGGGTATAAGAGGAGGATTGGAGGGATTTATATTTCATTACTGAGGATCCTTTTGAAGTGGTTGTTACATGGTCTACTCCTGGATTGACTGAGGACCGGGTCCACAATATCAGAAGGATATCCTGTATTAATGAAGAAACTCCTCATTAATGGCTCATTAATGCAATCTATTCAATCCCAGTTTCCCAGGTGCCATCAGGCCTTCCACAATGTAATAAAGTACAAGCCAAAGTGGATGATTATAGTATGATACATCAATGATGTAATGTAAGATCTATCATTGATGATTATACATGGACCTTGAGGGGTCTTTCCAAAGTAAGCAGAGAAACTGGCTAGAGAGATAGTCTTTTAAAACTGATATAGTCTTACTTCATTCATATTTTGTTTGCCTAATCTAGAAATAAATACTTACAGTACATGTAATCAATAAAGGATCTAACAGTTTAGAAAAGCAAACTCTACTTGAAGACTGACTGAACTGGATGAAGTCACCAGCAGTTTTAAACATTGTGCTGAAGAGACATCTGTTTTCTTTATATCTACGCTAAATTAATTGGACAAGATTAATTAATTAATTTTAGAGAATCCTGGTGAAGAAGATTGGTGAGTTTCTTCAGATGAATGGTTTCTTCATGTCAGAATTGTTCTAATGTTCTAATTGTTATTTTGGCAACACCTTATGTCACTGGTAGCATTACTGCCTCTCGTTGTTGGACTGCAGCTCAATCCAGGCTTTTATGCTAGGATGAAAATCATCAAAAGGCTAAAAGTAATAGAGAAAAATAGAGTAAAATTAATAGCAAAGCCTTTACTCAAGTACTGGTCAAAACACACAGAAACCATGAGACAATCAACTATCAAAAATTTAAAAGGAGGCAGAAACGAATGAGTCCTAATATTACATTATTCTCTCAAAATAGTTAAGTAGTTGTGAGATTTTATCTAAGCAAATCCAAAAACTGGATGCATTACAAAGCACATTGCCCTCTTCGATGGGCATGATTAGAAAAATTAGAAATAATTTGCCATCATGGCAATGTTATAAATACTAGGGGGGAAACCAGCAATTCCTGGAATTGGTCAATAACATTGGAGATAGATGTAGTTCTTCAATATTGTGTGCCCTACAAATGTGGTTAATCAGTCCTCTGAGTGGCATCATGCTGAATTGTCCAAGTTGCTATTTCTGGTGTTTATTTTACAAACTTGCAGGTGACTTTGGTGATTTTTGTTCTTCAAGCCACCATGGTAGATTTTCAAGACACAAAGATGATCGTCTTTTTCGACACTGACAGACTTGTTGAATGATATTTTAATCAGTGACAAGAGGCATCTACAGGAAACCAATCAGGTAAAAAACAGATCAATGGCACACGTAAAACTACAATTTATACCATATCAGCGCACATGCATAACAGCATTATTGGTAAACAAGCTTTTTGTCAAAATTCAAAGTGTTTATTGCTTTGAACCCCCATATTCACCAGATATGGCTCCCTGTATATTCTTTTTGATCCCAAAATTAAAATTGAGGCTGAAAGGAAGAAGATTTGCTTCTGTGGGAGAAATATGGCAACAAATATACATCAGGGGCCTGTAGACACAGTTAACAGAGTATTTTGAAGGTGACTGAAAGGGAATTTGTACAAGTTTTAACATTACTGTTAATGATAATTAAAACACAATCAAATAATATTAGAATGATAAATAATGAAAAAAATTAACATTAGATGCTAAAATGCACATGTAACCCAGACAAAGCCTTCTCTCTTGACCTAGAATATTGTTGCATTGATTTTGTGGATTTCTTACAGGATCCTTGCCCTTACTTTTCACCAGTTTCAAGGCACCTCATAAAACCAAGCGTGTTTTGTTAAAATTTGACATTCTTTGTTCTCAATTACACAAGTGTAGGAATGCACTGTCCCTTACTTTTGTGTCAGTGGGAACCCCATCCTACTGATCAGTGAAAGTGCACAAGAGCCCATCATAAGCCCAACAGTTCAAATTCAAGTTCAGATTTCTTTACTATCAGCCCATCTAAATACATAGTACAGGTTGAGATGAAATTGTGCGTCTTCAGGTCCACAGTGCAGTTATACAACATGTAGAGCAACAAGATAATGTGCAAGATTTACTGCAAATAAAACATACAGTGCAAATAGACCAGACAGCGTGCAGTAAATTGACGTGACAACGGTAGCCAATCTAGAACTGGATCAGTAGCCTCTTAACATTATAGTAGTAACATTATTTTTTTAAAGTGAAATATAAGTAGATAACAAATGTACATCTGGAATGTACTCTTTACCACTCATAAAGCGTATGCATTTGATTTATAGTTTTCAAAGGTGTCAATAGGTGTGTGAGTTCACAGTTCAACAGCGAGTAGTGGGGAAGTGCTAAGACATTGAGGAGTCCAACAACATGGAAAAAGGAACTGGTATACAGTGTGGATCATCTGGCTCAGATGCTGTGATACTGTCTGCTAGACATCAGGAGCTCAAAGGCTTAAAGCCTTGCCTGGCAGAGGTTGTGTATGCTGTGGGTGTCTTGTATGGAAGGGAGAGACACACCAATCATGTCCTCAGCTATCTTAACATTCCTCTGTAGTAACTTTCGATCCGCAGCACTACAGTTCCCATACCAGACCATGGTGGAGCTAGTCAGCACACTCTCTACAACACCTCTGTCAAACACGGTGAAAAAAGGGCTGGGGAGACTTGCCTTTTTCAGTCATTGAAGGAAGTAAAGCTGTTATTGGGCTTTCTTTGTGATAGATGAGCAGTTGAGACTCCAGGTTAGGAACCTGGAATTTGCAGTCTTTTCAATGGTGGAGGCATTTACCATATATACACACGTATGTATAAGTCGGGTCTAGAAACCCAAAAAATCGATCATAAAATCAGACCCCAACTTATGCAACCGTTCAAAAATACCACACTTACATTTTTTTTTTATGTTACATTTTCTTGCTTCAGATCTCGCATCGGTTTCTCAGGCGTATCAAAATTTGTTGCAGCAGCACAGTTACCGACTTCTTTCACCACTTCAATGACTTTTAATTTAAAACCAGCTTTATATTTTCTTCTGATCGAACGCTCCATCGTAGATAAGGGATGCTCTTACAATAAAGGTGTATGAAGGTGTGAAATACAAAACACACAAATCAGTGCAAACGTTGCTTCGGAATAGTTCAGGTATTATCGTGTGGTCACGTAGGCACAATAGAGAGAGAGAGAGAGGTTTGGAGCACGCACTGATACAATGCATTGCCGCACCCACATAGAAAAAAAAGGCAGTGTGCTCCGTGGTTACTCTCTCAGGTGGGGGTTAGCATATCATAATCTCTTGCACCAATAGTGCGAGTTTTCCGCATTCGACTTATACGACCGACATTATAAAATACCAGAAATTATATGTTAAAATCAACTCCCGACTTATCCGCAAGTATATAGCGTACGTGGAGTGGACTATGAACTGGATGTCCATCCATCCATTATCCAACCCGCTATATCCTAACTACAGTGTCACGGGGGTCTGCTGGAACCAATCTCAGCCAAAACAGGGAGCAAGGCAGGAAACAAACCCCAGGCAGGGCACCAGCCCACACTAGGGACAATTTAGAATTGCTAATGCACCTAACCTGCATGTCTTTGGACTGTGGGAGGAAACCAGAGCAAACCCACGCAAACACTGGGAGAACATGCAAACTCCATGCAGGGAGGACCCAGGAAGTGAACCCGGGTCCCCTAACTGTGAGGCAGCAGCACTACCTACTGCACCACCGGAACTGGATATGACTTTCTAAAATAAACAACCAAGCAAGTGTAAATTTGCAAGGGCCCATTTTATTTCAAATGCTCAGTATGTATATTTGAAGTATTGAATATTTAAACAGCAAGTGCCATCAATAGAGGAATTGAGTCATTTGTGGATGGATACCACTGGCCTTCACTGGCTTTCTTGTGAAATTGTGTCTACTGTTTGAAATATGTGATAAACTAGGTTATGACACCAGTTTGGCCTGCATGAGTGAGCGTGGATATGTGTTTGAGTGAGTGAGTCTGCTGTCTCACAGATCGGTGCCCTGTCCATGGTTGTACTGCCCTGTGCTTGATGATATCAGAGTAGGCATAGGACCTCATGACCCTGAATTATATATGGAAAATGAATGAATACATAAATGAATGAGTAAGCACCTGCCTGCCTGTGAATGCACACCACACTTTTTTTTAAAAAAGTAAAAAAAAAAAAAGTTGTTTTAAATGGTTTAATTATTATAGCTTGGCTGTATTGCTCTTGATTGCTTTTAAGAGTGTTTGTGATAAGACTCACTGCAAAGAGCACTAGATAATGATCTGCTGATTGACTCATTCATACTTTTAGTAAAATTACTCTTGCAATCATTCATTCCATATTATATTTTTGCAGTAAATTATCTGTGGTGTTATTAATATTCATTCATTTTTACCACAGCATGCTTCAATAATTCTTTCACTTCCTGTGTGCTAGTGTGTGATTATTTTGTTTATTTTATATAAAATGAAGGAGTGAAAAAGAGTACAGGCATCTAGTCCAGTTATACACTGACAATACCACTTAGCCAAATTCCCCAGTTAACTGGGAAGAAGAACCTATAATGTCCCCTTGTACTGTAGGTGTCCCTGATAATGCCTGAAACAACATAAGTGTGACAACCAAGAGAAGATCATTCAGTCCTTCAAGCTCATTAGGGTATCTGCTAGCTATAATGTCCCAATATCTTAAACAGATTTTTAAAGTGTTTTAAGGTTTCTGCTGCCACTGCATGACTCAATATTGTAAAGTAAGATTTCTGGTTTCCATCATAAAATCACTGCCCCTTGATTTCCACAATTGTCCTTAAGTATGTGGTTCAACATTTAATTTATTTTGTGATCAAGTTTTCATTGATATTGAATAGTAACAAGTGTCACGCATGTGCATCAGTGGATCACTCTCTGGGCTAATATGAGATATGTACTACCTCCGTAGGTTAAGACAGGGCACTGGTGCTAACCATGTCTTGTTCTGTCCCCACCACAGCACTGAGAAGACGCCTATTGAGGGAATTTGACTCCCCCTTCTGGTTCCCCAGCTATATATCCCGAAGCCAATGGCAGGAGGTGTCACTCTGTAAAAGAGCACACTGCAGGATGGAGCTCCTAGTTAAGCTACTGGACGGGCATCCCAAGCCTAAAAGATATTCCCGACTGTTTTTGGAAGCTTTTCTGTTCCTTTCTAGTGCCATCAAGCCATCCGGTGTTGGCATTCCAAAAATTTCTTCTTGAGGACCTGTAGTACTTCATTTGACCACACAAGGAATGAGAAACAGTTCACGCTTTGAAAAAAAACAATTAAAAATTTCAAAATCAAGGTCCCTCACCCTTTCAAAGTCAACATCAAAAAAAGCAAGACAGTCAAAAATGCTGGACCTAAGTACTGAGAGAGTCTCTAAGATTGTCACACGTTGCAAGAAGGATTTAGAAAAATAAGAAAAATGAAGCATGAAGGTCAATGATGCGACACTGGAAAATTGGAGCCCAATATTGACCCATTAATTCATCTGTGGAGAGTTCAAATAGAAGCACATTGTAGAAGGAAGATTTGGTATCACTTTAGATTAGGTGTCCCTAATACACTGTACTTACCATGTAATTACCTATATAATTACAGAGTAACTAGGTGTTATTACCTTGTACTTACTGTGTAATACAGTGTAATGCTATAGTTAATTGTTATTTCACAATTTTTAAAAGTACATATGTACATAAACTATAGAATAACAATTACAACAGAGTGCTTAACCACAGCATTACATTGTGTTACACAGTAAATACAAGGTAATAATACTTAGCTACTCTGTAATTATATAATATATTTACATGGTAAGTACAGCGTAATTAGGGACACCTAATCTAAAGTGATACTGAAGATTATAATGTGTGAAAGAAGATTTCCAGCCAGAGACTAACGCAGATATTGCAACAATAGTTCTTAGCAATAACAGAAAAGAAATGACAAAGGGAGAGGAAAAATCCAAAAGAAGGAATATTTGAGGCAGTAGAAGTATAAAGAATAAAGAGAATGGATATTAGAAAACTAGCGACAGCAGATCAGAAAACATTTACTGGTGGAGAGACCCAGAACATATGCATAAATGTTCCCAGTGCATTTAGCAGTCATAGATGACAGTTAAGAATTCATAGCCAGATCCATCGTATTATATTTTTGAGTAGTAAGGTAATGAATTTAATTGTAAGAATTCCTCTGGATCAGCTTTATTAATGTTTTTGATATTTGTGAAGAAAGCAAGAATAGATTGAAGTTCATCAGAATACCCAGCCATTATCCAGCCCCCAGAAAAAAAGAAGATGAAGCTTTCTTGGTGGCATATACAGATACACCAGAAAACCTAATGCTGTTGTATTTCCAGAGCCCATCTATAAACAGCACTGAGACACCCGTCCCAAAAGGCAACCCCCAGATACCCACTGATGACATGCAAGTAAGACTTTTACCCTACTATGATCACATAAATTGAACTTGATACAAACTTTTCTTCCTCTACATATATGTACAATAATTAAACCATTTTAACGCCTAGGTTACAAGCCATAATAATTAATTCAATAATTAAATAATAATAATAATAATTCTTTGCATTTATATAGCGCTTTCCTCACTACTCAAAGCGGTCAGCAATTGCAGGTTAAGGGCCTTGCTCCAGGGCCCAACAGAGCAGAGTCCCTTAATGAAACATATCTCTCATTTTATGTCTATTTTATACGGTGTGAAACTTGAGAACATAGAATACTATTCATTAAAGTTTCCTCAATTCTTTAGTAAGTTTAGTTGGTTCAGGACAAGCAGTTGTGAATGACATGCTGGTAGACAAAAAGAAGAGCAATGTAGAGCAGGAACAGCGAGCAGCATACTCCATTCACTCCATACCCATCTCTCTTGCACCCTTCTGTTCAATACTGATTTTTAACATGGAATATCATTTACAGTATATATATCACTTTCACAAATGTGAGAGTAAAGTAGATGAAAAACACATAGAAGATTACGAAAAGCATGATAGTGCCTCACAGTTTGCATATTCTCTTTTCATTCCACATTTGTAAATTGTGCATGTTAGTTAATTGCTAGCCCTAAAGTGCCCCTATATGAGTGAATAAGGGTGTTAACGAGTTTGAGTGTGCCCTGTGGTGGACTAGCACAAGGCTCAGGGCTGATTCGTGCATTGTGGTCGACTTTAACAGGACCCTGAAGTTATTGAGGTGTGCTAGCGTGACATCAGAAGTACTCTCTGGTCCAATATAAAATGAGCCATCTGTCCTCACTTAGGTGAGTCAGGGAGTCGGGAGAAAGAGGATGGCACTCACTGTTAAGGTGGAAGGAGACAAAGGCATTTGATTTATTAGATTATACTGTGTGGACTGAACTGAAAGCCTCTTATAGTTTTGTTCTAAAATAAAATAACTTTGTTTTAACTTGGAACTGTGTCTGTGTTTCTTTTATCTGCTGTTTGGCGTTCACCAGTACCCCCTAGGATCCATTATATATATAGTCCCACATGTGCCTGAGTGGCTATAATTTTCATTTTGTTTATTAAAACGGGTTACCCAGCTGGCATCCCACCATTTCTTCAGCATAATGTGGTCTGCTTTATCAGGCCACTATATATACAATGTGTCTCAGTGAGTTACCTCCGGGTACTCCGGTTTCCTCCCACAGTCCAAAGACATGCAGGTTAGGTTCATTGGCGATTCTAAATTGTCCCTAGTGTGTGCTTGGTGTGTGTGTGCCCTGCGGTGGGCTGGCGCCCTGCCCAGGGTTTGTTTCCTGCTTTGTGCCCTGTGTTTACTGGGATTGGCTCTGGCAGACCCCCGTGACCCTGTAGTTAGGATGTAGCGGGTTGGATAATGGATGGATGGATATATATTTTACTATATATA
>JANRMT010062836.1:4026427-4049829 GCA_026402145.1 Polypterus bichir lapradei
ATATATCCATCCATCCATTTTCCATCCTGCTGAATCCGAACACAGGGTCACAGGGGTCTGCTGGAGCTAATCCCAGCCAACACAGGGCACAAGGCAGGAACCAATCTTGGGCAGGGTGCCAACCCACCGCAGATATATACTATATATATATATATATATATATATATATACTCGAGGAACATCCAAAATGGTGTAGGCAGGGAAGTAGTAATTGGTTGCGTCTGCGAGTGTCATGTGACTAGTTCTGTCTGGCAAGCCGGCTGCCCTGGCAGTTTAGTATAAGTGTTGTCACCCTGTGGTAAAGATGGCTGCAAAACGTATAAATTGCATCAAAGAGGAACAGCATTCTGTCATATGCTTTTTGTGTGCAGAAGGTGTGCTGGATGCACAAATTCATCTCCACAAATTTTTCTGTCGTAGAGTCGTCTATGAGTGGATTGAAATGTTTGAAAATGGCCGTACTCGTGTGACAGATGCAGAGCGCTCTGGACGTCCAACTACAGCCATGACCATGAGAAATGAAGAAAGAACCCTGGAACTGATTTGCGAAAACAGAAGAATTGTTTTGCTGATGGCATTAAAAAGTTGGTATGATGTTGGAAAAATTGCATCGCAAAGGAAGGTGATTATGTAGAAAAGTGATATCATTTGCTTTTGAAATTCTTAATAAATAGAGTTAAAAAAAGTGCAGAAATGTTTTGAACATCCCTCGTATATATATTATATATCTAAATATATATTAGCTGTCCCCCACGGCTCCACCCGTGTAGTAGTGAAACAGAACAGTGAGGAGGACCCTGCCTGGCTCCCTACTCCTGATGTCACGCTTCCCCCTCCCCTCGGACCGCAGCCTCTGTCTCAGATTAGCGCAAATATATCACTCCTGCAAGCGAACTATGATTCTTAGCGTGATGAGAGAAGTCGCTAAATCAACTGGAATGTTCAAGTAAATTATAAAAAAAATGATCTAAATCCATGAAGTAGTTCTCTTGTTCACTAGCTAAGCTAAGGTAAGGAACATCCCAAGGCTGGTGTGTCAGTAAGGTGGGCCCTGCCCTCCCCTTGGCCCGCTGCGTCTCTCTCGGATCCGCGCAAATAAATTGGTACTGCAAGCGAACTATGATACTTAGTGCAATGAGAAAAGTCGCAAAATCAACCGGAATGTTCAAGCAAATTATAGATAAAAACCCGATCTAAATCCATTAAGTAGTTCTCTTGTGAAAAGCGGACAGACAGACAGACAGAATGGTACCATATATACTGTATATCTATACTAATAAAAGGCAAAGCCCTCACTCACTCACTCACTCATCACTAATTCTCCAACTTCCCGTGTAGGTAGAAGGCTGAAATTTGGCAGGCTCATTCCTTACAGCTTACTTACAAAAGCTGGGCAGGTTTCATTTCGAAATTCTATGCGTAATGGTCATAACTGGAACATATTTTTCTACATATACTGTAATGGACTTTAGCTAGATGGCAGTGGGGGGCGGAGCTGCGTGTTACATCATCACGCCTCCCACGTAATCACGTGAATTGACTGTGAACGCAGTACATAGAAAAGAAGGAAGAGCTCCCAAAGAGCGCTGAAGAAAAACGCAGAATACTTTATTCGCGAGATACAAGTTTAATGAGAAGACACGAGGTATAAACGAGACTTTGGATCACTTTGTAACGGAGTTAAAATTGCTGTAGCGAGAAACTTTTAAGTGCCGGGTCTTAGCTAACATTAAATAAAGCCGTGGACATCGCAACATCGCACAAGAGAGCAGCTCACGTGAACTAACTGAACGCAGTACGAGTGATCACTTCCATGCATCAAACCTGTTCAAAAAACGCATTACACAATTAACAAGGTGGGAAAAGAATATGCTCCGAGCTGAGCTCCACAGCTAACGCGGTCTTGCAGAAGCAACTTCGTCACGCTGCCACCAAATACTCACAGAAAAATCCACAAGTTAATACACACGCTGTCTCTAGATTCCTCGCATCCCCGTTACACCCTCTTATCTCCCATTTCAATTCAGATGCCTCCAATTTCCAGTAAGGCTCTGCTTCGCGATGAGAAGTAATAAGTCTCAGGGACACACCCTACAAAAGGTTGCCATTGATTTCAGGCAAGATTGCTTTTCTCCTGGACAACTATACGTTGCATTCTCAAGAGTGAGCTCGCGCAGCTTCGTCATATTACAACCAGAGTGCTGAACTGACAACGTGATATATAAAGAGAACTATAATAATCATAATAAACGAACAATAAAACAGCGGAGAACCCGTGGATTAAATAAAAAGGCAGCTTCCTTGGCAAAGCAAGGAAAAAGGATGGCTTTATATGTCGTTCGTTTATAAAACAGCGTAGAAGCTGTGTAAAGGCTGCTTCACAAAAAACCAGCGCCTTATATGAGCAGGCAGTCAGCTAAAGAAGGGAATCAATAAATATCTATAATCGTAGTAAACGAACAAATAATAGCGTACAAGCTGCGGATTAAATAAAGGAAATGGGTACCTGAACAGTAAAGTAAGTCTCGAATAGCTACACAATAACTATAACAATCGTAATAAACGAACAATAAAACAGCACAGAACCGTGAAGCAAGGAGAAACGACGGCCTTATATGGCGTTCGTTTATAATGCAGCGGAGAAGCTGTGTAAAGGCAGCTACACAAAAAAACAGCAGAGCACCACACTCTGAATGTATTCCTCGCATCACCGTTATACCCTCTGATCTCCCATTTCAATTCAAATGCCTCAAATTTCCAGTAAGGCTCTGCTTCGCGATGACAATTAATAAAGTCTCAGGGACAGACCCTACAAAAGGTTGCCATTGATTTGAGGCAACATTGCTTTTCTCCTGGACAACTATACGTTGCATTCTCAAAAGTAATCTCAGTGCACAGCTTGGTCATATTACAACCGGAGTGCTGAACTGACAACAACAAAAAGTTCTATCTTGGTCTCATCAGACACCTGAAGGACTCTGAGATGGTGAGAAATAAGATTCTCTGGTCTGATGAGACCAAGATAGAACTTTTTGGCCTTAATTCTAAGCGGTATATGTGGAGACAACCAGGCACTGCTCATCACTTGTCCAATACAGTCCCCACAGTGAAGCATGGCGGTGGCAGCATCATGCTGTGGGGGTGTTTTTCAGCTGCAGGGACAGGGCAACTGGTTGCAATCGAGGGAAAGATGAATGCGGCCAAGTACAGGGATATCCTGGACAAAAACTTCTCCAGAGTGCTAAGGACCTCAGACTGGGACGAAGGTTTACCTTCCAACAAGACAATGACCCTAAGCACACAGCTAAAATAACGAAGGAGTGGCTTCACAACAACTCTGTGACTGTTCTTGAATGGCCCAGCCAGAGCCCTGACTTAAACCCAATTGAGCATCTCTGGAGAGACCTAAAAATGGCTGTCCACCAACGTTTACCATCCAACCTGACAGAACTGGAGAGGATCTGCAAGGAGGAATGGCAGAGGATCCCCAAATCCAGGTGTGAAAAACTTGTTGCATCTTTCCCAAGAAGACTCATGGCTGTATTAGCTGAAAAGGGTGCTTCTACTAAATACTGAGCAAAGGGTCTTAATACGTAGGACCATGTGATATTTCAGTTTTTCTTTTTTAATAAATCTGCAACAATTTCAAAAATTCTTTTTTTTGTCTGTCAATATGGGGTGCTGTGTGTACATTAATGAGGGAAAAAATAAATTTAAATGATTTTAGCAAATGGCTGCAATATAACAAAGAGTGAAAAAATGAAGGGGGTCTGAATACTTTCCGTACCCACTGTATATGTTGATATGTGTATATATATGTAGATGTGTATATGTATATATATATATAGATATGTGTATATGTAGATATGTTTATATGTATATATGTATATGTATATATGTTTATATGTGTGTGTTTCTCTGTGTGTGTGTGTGTATATATATATATGACAGCAACACTCATAACAGTGACAAAACAATTACATTGACAATCATGTTATGTTATTTTTAAAATGTTTCCTTTTCTTTTTCATAACTTCTTTAACACACTACTTCTCCGCTGCGAAGCGCGGGTATTTTGCTAGTATATATATATATTAGTGAAGGGCTACATTAGCATGCATCTGCATGGGAAAAACAAGTATAGGTTATTTCCACACCTGATGGGGGCTATATAGTCAAAATGCTGTGTCTTTAACTTTCTTTCCTTTGCAGCATGGAAATAACATTTCACTTTTTATCATATAAAACTTACATATAATTGTATAAATATATGTTGCATGCTATCTATGCTTTTTTAGTGTGTACGCATGACTTTTTCTTGGTGTTGTATTACTGTGACTGTGCTAAGGAAATTTGCAAATATGAATTTCATTGTACTATTTGCACATGAAAACAAAATTTTGGAAAATGAAAAAAGCCCCTGCGATTTATTGCATGTCAATGTATTTTTTGCTTCTTATACACTTTATATAAAATGTTAGCCAGTAGAGGGAACTAGAGGATGCTGTCTGCCTGCTTAATTTCTCAAGTGTTTCTCATTCACAGATACAATGACTACTGCTGTATTTTTTTAGGTCGATTTCATTTTAGGCATTAGAACTTCAATTGCTGCTCTCCCTCTCCTGTGCCTGAGCCAAAAAGAGGATGAGAAGCCGATCCATTATCTTAAACTGTCAAAAGATGTTCTAGCAAGAGCCAGAGCTGAATCTATAAGATGTTTTACTTGGATCCCTTTTAATGCAAATTAAGAAGAGACATAATGAATAAAAAAGGAGAAGGAATGTATAAAATTCCAAGAAATGAAGGAAAATGCTAAAAATATTTCTTTTAAACATGATCAATCATAAAATATTTGTATATAGTGTGGTATAATTGTATTTTAAAACTACACCTTAAAAAACTCAGTGGTTCCCAAAGTCTGTCCTAACACCAAACTAGCAGTATGTGTCAATTTTTTTGTTTTAAATTTAGTACACTTAGTGTTGTTCTTGACACACAGTCTTAAGTACTGCAGCATTATTGTTATTCTTTGTTTAGCAAATCCTTTATTTAGAGTGCCTTACAAAAGCAAACTCTAATGTATCACAAAGTACAAAATTCCACATAATGAAAGTCAAAATACAGCCGTAAAAATCACTTGTGATGTCTCCCTTTTTCGTTTTATGTTCTTGTGAATTTCTGGTTCACATTTTAGAAGAAATGCAAGGTTGCTGTTGATTTGTTGCTTAGTTTTCACAAACCTTTTGAAGATAAGCTCTGACTTAATATATAAAGATGAATGTGTGTTTATCTGGCATGCAAATCCAAACAGTTGAACACACTCTTTTGTCGCTATATTTTGAACAGAGACCCCATTTGTACAGGTGAAGACCATAGGCACTGTTTTGTTCTGAACGTTTTGCCCTTGGAGAAGTTTATTTCCTGACTAGATGCACTCAAGTATGCATAGTTGTTGCCCACAGTGGGTTTAGTCAGTGAAATTTTGGTTTGAGGACAAATTTCTTCCACCCGAAGGATATACTGAGTAACTGAACTTGCACTTTATTCCACACTTAGCAGTGCCGTTACAATTTTCATAAAAATAAAAAGCAAAAAGTATGGAGAGTATAAAATACAATTAAAACACAATATAAATACAATTTGTGCAGCCTTTTGTTTTAGCTTTATAATACTAAAAGAAATATGTTACCTCACACCTTGCCTAATTCAAGTTGGATTGTTTTCTACAAATTATATAACTATAAAAAGCCTGGTCTCTAAGAAACTATTGAAATCATCAGAAAAAAAATTGAAATGCAGAGTCACCAGTTTTATTTTGCGGACATGTTTGCTCCCCCTTGTCTATCAGCGGCTAAGCAAGTTTCTCTCTTGTTTTTCTTTCCTATGCAATTTACTTTGGCGATGGAGTTGCTTTTTTTCAGTTTCATGTCGTAGCCTCGCACTTCTGGGCCGGACAGACAGACACATTTCCACGTTTAGACGTTTATATTTTATTCCCCACCCATCCCATAGTATGTGAATGCAGCAATAATCCTAAAACCAGATGAAAAACTACAATTGGTTCAATATTGTCATTGCTTGATGGCTGAGTGGGTTGGCATAGCTTTCTACACCTCTGCTCTCCTCCTGGGTGTCTAAAGTCTATGCAACCCCCAGATGCGTTGCACAAAAAGGTGTATCTTCAAGAGATCTACCAACATTAATTATTTTTTATAGTTGCTTCTAAATAAACGTACTAAAAACTTCTAAAAACTCATTATTTTAACATGGCTTTCTCATAGCTTCATTTTAGTTTAACCCTAATATTCTGTATATGCAATTAATTATCATTATCATTCTTGGTGACTCCGAAATCCATACTAACCCCTACTTTCTCTGCTGTTCTTTTTCCGGTTTTCTGTGGTGGCAATCTGCACCACCGTTACCCAATCAAAGCATTGTGCTGTCCCTACATTGATGGAGTGAAGGCCAGAGGTCCACATGACCATCATCATCAAGTTCTTCCATGTGAAGCCTGAAAACCATGAAGACTGATTGAGGTTTTCTTTTGTTTTTCCTCTTCCTTCATGCTATATAAATAATGTTGTTGTTGACATCTTGCTTAATTGGATGGTACAAAATAAGATTTGTGAATGCTGTTCCTTCACAAGCCTTGGAACAGTAGTTTGGATGTAAGCATCGTCGGAGTCTGTGCACAGGTCGTCTTTGAGTACTCCATTCCACAGCCCAAAGATGAGAATGTGAAACCAATTGGTGGATCTAAATTTACCCGGTGCGACTAAATGTGGATGTTTACATCGATCCTTTTCTCCTTTCCAGTGCTGATTCTTGTCTGATTTCTGATTCTGCAAGGATTAGCTCCAAGAGCCCCCTCCTTGGGTTCAGACACGAATGAACGATTAACAACAGGACTCATTTGAACAAATTCTAATTATTCCCAACAAGTACTGACAATACACATTCATTCACACCTGATTGACAATAAACATTTTGAAGGAAACAAGATAAAAAAGCTAATCAGTTCTTGTGAGTAAACACCTATATTTGCAATACACTTTAGAAAAACTGAACTGCATTTTTGAAATATTAAATGTTAATAATGACCTGGCCAATTAAAACTGGCATCTGGTTAAATACGATAAATTATTTTTTATTAATAGATTGGAATTAAAAACTGTAACCATGATAAAGACTGGGAACACCTGAATCAAAATGAATATGTATGCTTTAATATATTTCAGATGTGTAAAGAAAAATATTTACATTAAAAAAAAACTTTGATAGTAATTAAATTTACAGAAAAGGAGATGAATACAAGAAAATCATTATACAGCAGTCTGTTATTAAATATAAAATCAGCCAAACTATTTGTCTAATTTCAACAACAGTAACTCCATGATGTCCATATACATTCTGTGTGTCACTAGATGGCAACATTGCACAAAGCAAGGAATACAAGTGGGTTTCCCAGATGCCTGCACTGTTTTTGTCAGCTTTAGAATAAGCCTTTTTGAACTGGTCCTTCCTCACCCAGTCACCTCTACTCGAGACTAAACAGGTTTCATTCTCTGAGTCTATCAGAATAAGACATGTTCTTAAATCCTGAGCTGCACTTTTATTTTTAATATACGAATGCATATATTTTTTGATATTTGGTACACTGTATTAATCCGTATGTAAAGGAAATTGTTATAACAGTTCCAAAGAAGATTACATTTTGTGTTTTGATTAGTAGTTTACATACGATGTATCAAGTTAAAATTTCTTTGATCTTGTAGCATTTTGTTCTGTTCCTACCTTAATGAGTTATGTTGCCAATTTAAATTTTATTTTTGGACTAACATTATATGGTATCCTTAAATGCTGGTTAGTTTTGAAAGCTTCTGTTAATTGTTGTATTTCTTAATATAGCATAAAACATGGAAGTATTCTGTCATAATGTACATTTGCCTTATTTTTTTGTGTGTGCTGTAGAAATAACAGTACCAAAAGGGCCTAGCCCAAACTCTGAAAAACAGCTCCAGACCATATTATCCCTCGTCCAACAGACTTTACAGTAGGCACTATACAGTCTGGAAGGTAGCGTTTCTCCAAACCCAGATTTGTCTCCATACTCCCAGAGAGTGAAGTGTGATTCATCATTCCAGAGAAGACGTTTTCAAGACTCAGTCTGAAATGGCAGCATGCGTAAACCTTTGTTTCTCAATCGTTTTTGTATCACGTCTCCCATTTTTTTCCTATGTGACTTTGTGACCCTCTAAGGTGGGGGTGGGGGATTCTCCTTGGTAAATCGAACGTGATTGTCAGAGAAAGGGGGGGTCAAGTGATCTGCCACAATCCATTCCACGATTCACAGCTACAGGGTGGTGCAGGGAAATGGGATATTTTGAAACTAGGTGTTGGTGACCCAGGGGTGTCGGCAGTTATTTAAGACCAATGCAGCCTTGTTTAGAACCCCTTACTATTTGTTATAATGGAGCAGTGGAGTGATGTGCAATGAGGGTTAGCTGAGAAAGCCTTTTATAAGAATGGTGATAGTGTGACTCCTGCGCAAAGGGAGTTTCTGCATCATTACCAGTTAGGATGTCACGATCGTGTCCCGTCTGCTTATGCGATTACAACATGGGTGCATAATTTCAAAGAAGTGGGTTCATCTTTAAAAAAGAAGTCCCCAGGTGGAGCAACTTCACATACTGCCCGACAATCGATGGCAGCTATTCGACGAATTGTTTGGAAGGCACATCATTTCATGCAATCGTGATATTCCATGGCCTCTGAGATCCCCATATCTCACTGTCTGTGATTTTTTTTCTGTGGGGACATCTTAAAAGCCAAGTGTACTGCACACGTCCCGCAACCATTGCTGAACTAAAAAGGAGGATTGAAGAGGAAATCACTGGCATTCCTCTGGCATATTACGTCAAGTAATGCAAAATTTCCACAAAAGGTGTCAGAATGTTTACAGAGAAATAGACAACACCTTCATGATGTTTTCTTCAAATCATAAAATGAATATTGCATGAATATTGATTACCATTATTAATTGCATATCCTGTACAATACATTTCATCATTGAATGTATTTGCTAATGTGTTTGTTCGTGCATTGAACGGCAATTGAAAATTTTCCGTTTTCATGCACCACCCGGTATTACAAATAACAGCAACTCATGTCCCACCTGTGGTAGCCTGTGACCTTAAAGTGGGTCGTGGCCTAGTGGTTGAGAAACACTGCTTTGAACCACTCCAGGAAATGTTTGACTTTGGCATGTATGCAGCTGCTTGACCATCGATACTTTTTTCGTGAAGTTCCAGATGCATAGCTCCTGCGCTGAGATTGCATTGAGCGTCAGTTTGGAATTCTTTTGGGAGTGATATAACAGAGGATAGGCGATTTTTACACGCTATGCACTTCAGTCACTGAATGGCTCCATTTTGTTAGCTTGTGTGGTTTACCGCTTCATGGCTGAGCTGTTATTGTTCCTTGACATTTTCACTTTAAAATAATAGCACTTACAGTTGCCCTGGGCAGATCAAGCAGAGCAGACATTTCACATACTGACTTGTAGGAGACTTGACATCCTATGACAGTACAATGTTTGAAGTCACTGAGCTCTATTGTACAACCCATTCCACTGTCAATGGAGATTTCACGGCAATGTTTTGATCTTATGCACCTGTTACCAATGGGTGTGGCTGAAACACCTAAGCTCAATCATTTGGAGGGGTATACACATATTTTTGGTCATATACTGTATGTAAGCAAATCAAAGAAGCATTCACTAAGATATGGAGAGAGCACAGAAACTCAGCACAGTGTGACTGAGCCATAATTATATATTACACACAGTGCCAACTATCCGTCTGCTTGTATTACACTGTTATGTAATGGTGTAAGAGTAAAGCATAAAGTAAAATTAATCACTCAATTATTTATCCTTGCCTGTCCTTTATACATAGTTTTAAAAAGATATATATTGTATTTCATAAAGGTACAAACTCCTATGACTATGCTGATTTCATAAAATGAAAAACAAATTATTGTCATAATTGAAGACTTTTCTGATGCCATGGGAGTGTATTTTAAAAATAATTAATTGGTGAAAGATTATTAGTTTTTTGATTGCTGTAATGCACACTTGCCTAAATAAATGTTTATTCAGGTCAATCAGTTGTCCAGTATGAAACAGCCATTCCCTTTATTGGTCCCAGCAAATGCTCATCACATTAAAATTGAATACTGAATAAGGGATTTTAAAATAAGAATATAATACACCTGTTACATTTCGGTGAGCCAAATACAGGTATATATTATGCACTCCATCTCACTGACAGATTCTAAATAAGTGCCAGTAACAGGTGTAATATAAATAGTATTAGAACATTAGATCAATCTGCACGAGAGCAGGCCATTCAGCCCAACAAAGCTTGCCAGTCTCATCCACTTATTTCTTCCAAAACATCAAGTCGACTCTCTGCCATGCTGCTTGGTAACTTATTCCAAGTGTCCATGGTTCTCTCTGTAAAGAAAAACATCCTCATGTTTGTCTGAAATTTCCCCTTAACAAGTTTCTAACTGTGTGTCCTCGTGTTCTTGATGAACTCATTTTAAAGAAACAGTCTTGATCCACTGTACTTGTTCCCTTTATAATATGGAACACTTCAATCATATCTCCTCTTAATCTTCTTTAGCTTTTTCACCACCATGCCACTGACATTGGATGCTGTGCATTAGTTCTCGTTACTTAATAACTTAACTCCTCGCTATTTTAACTGCACAAACAATTGGCAATGATAAATGAACTCTTGAAAGTGTGTGTGAATGTAAGGCCATATCTTAACAATGACATCAATGGACATATATTTTTAAGATCCTTTCAGATCAATCAATTTTAAACTGACTTATTGCACTGTGTGTCTAAGCTAATATGTATTTTTATGTGTTTTATGAAATATTTAAAGTTTGGAACTGTAGTTTACCTGTAAACTTTTTAACCCACTCTTAACAAGGAAAAGAAAATCTGAGCACATCTCTCCAGTTTTGATGTCACTACATTAGTTACCTGTGCTATTTAGAATCAACTTTAAAATTCTGCTTATGGTTTACAAAGACTTAAATAATCTCGCTCCATCCTATATTTCAGAATGCCTTTCACCTTACACTCCAAATCGTACCCTTAGATCTTCAAATGAGTGTCTGCTTAGAATTCCAAGAGCTTAACTTAAAAGAAGTGATGAGGCAGCCTTCTGCTGTTATGCACCAAAATTCTGGAACAACTTAACAATAGAAATTTGCCAGGCTAATACGGTGGAACACTTTAAAAAACTGTTAAAAACTCATTATTTTAGCATGGCTTTCTCATAGCTTCATTTTAGTTTACCTTGATATTCTGTATATACATTTAATTATCTTTTTTTTTGGCTCCAAAATCCATACTAACCTCTACTTTTTCTGCTGTTCTTTGTCCGTTTTTCTGTTGTTGCGATCAGCGCCACCATCACCCAATCAAACCACCATGATGTCCCTACATTGATGGATTAAAGGCCAGAAGTCTATGTGACCGTCATTGTCAAGTTCTTCCATGTGAAGCCTGGAGGACTGATTAATATAATTTATGTTAGGTAGAATGCCTAGAGGTGCCTGGGCGGTCTCGTGGCCTGTAATCCGTGCAGATTTTGGTTTTTTTTTCTCCAGTCGTCTGGAGTTTTTTTCTTTGTTTTTTCTGTCCATCAGACCTTACTTTTATTCGATGTTAATTAATATTGCCTAATTTTATTCTAATATTTTGTCTTTTTTTCTCTTTCTTCATCCTGTAAAGCACTTTGAACTACATCACTTGTGTGAAAATGTGATATATCTATAAATATTGTTCTTGTTGTTGACCTGCACTCAGAGAAGATCCCTACTATGTACAAAAATGAACTGAATTGAATACATGTAAAGAGCGTTCCCATAAATACATATAATTCTGTGATGGCCAGTGACATTTTCCTGTGGTGTACTGGGCAGGTGACACTTCAAGAGAGGCCAAACGAATTAAAAAGGCAGGCTTACTTATGGAACGCACTCTGGACCCCCAGGAGGTTGTGATGGAGGAGAGAATTAAAATAAAACTGAGTGCCATTATGAACAATGCTACACATCTTCTATTTAACACGTTAACACTGAGGACTTTGAGGCAAATGTAAGAAAGTTTATGCATGTACAAAGAACCATAGATACACTGAATAAATTACCAAGTAGTGTGATGAGGAGCAGGACCTTAGAGATCTTCAAATAAAGTTGATGTTGTTTAGGACAATCTAGTTGAATAAGATGAACAAGCTCATTTTTGCTGAATGGCTTGTTCTCATCGCAATCATTCTAATGTTCTAACAATGAATTATTCATTAGACGTGCATGTCAAGAAACGCAACTCAGGTTCCTTTATGTTTACAGCAATACACTTTTATAACGCCACACTGTGACTGCTCTCTTATCTTTATTTAAGTTTTTTCTCCTTGGTTATGATTGTTGGTGTGTATTTAAGGGGGATATTGTTGGAGGTGATGTTTGGTTTTTATTTCTTGAGCTTCTGTAAAAAGCTGAATTTCCCTTTTTGGACAAATGAAATACTCATCTATCCATCTATATTTACAATTTAGTTTAACAATAAGTAATTTTTCAGTGTATTTGCAATACTTTCAAAACATAATTCACAAGGACTATACTGTCCAGGACGAAAAGCATAAAACATATCTCTGAAACATTCTGAGCCCTAATGGGTTTCTAACTTTTCGTCGAAGTGTAAGATATCGTTTTGCAAAAACAACAGATATAAAATGGTTTGGGTTATCACAACTGGCCTTTAAAGTGTTATAATGCAGGCAGTGTGGTAAAGTAGTTAAAGCTTTGGACCAGATCCTGAAGTTGCGGATTCAGATGCCACTGTTGACATTGCATTACCATCAGCAAGTCACTTCAGCTGAGAAAAAAACAAAAGAAATGTAACAAGTTATATCTCAAGTGCAGTAAGTCACCTTGGATAAAGGCGTTAGCCAAATAAGTAAATAATAAAAGGGTGAACACCCCCTTTAATGCAATAAATAAATCTGTACATGCTTAGGAATAGCCAAACTCATTCACGCAGTGCACTGAATGGCTCGATTTCATTCTGCTTGTTCATTTTTTCATGCCTTCATGAACACTTTTTGAGGCTGATGTAAATTGTCATATCAGTATAAAACCCACAGAGGATCTGCATTCTTTTTATACTTAATATTGTACGGGGAACATAAATATGTAATCTTCCTGAATATGTTTGCAAATTTTTATAACATCCTTAAAAATGTATATACATTAAATAATGTACAGCAGAAAAGACAACCTGGAAAATCAAAGAATGAAAAGCAAGCTGATAATACCTTAGCCAAATTCTAGGCTTGCTATATTTTATTTACTTAAAAATAACAAAGTTATCTGATGAAAAGGAGTAGTACTATGCTTCATTGTCATCATTTTTAAATTGTGTTTGCTGCAAGATGTATTTCCCTTTGGAAAATGTTAAATGAAACGCAGGTAAGGCTTAGAAATCGTTCTGAATAGAGCCGCACAGCTGGCTGGAAAATCCTTTTCTGTGAATTCCTTAGAGCTGCAGGCTGCCAAGCCCGGGTAATTTATTCTGCTGTCATTAATAATGCAGGGACTCACACAGAGCTGGAAAACTCCTGCTGCTGAAAAGGGTGATTCCCTGCACATGCTTGTTGAAGCAGCAAAAATATCTGAAAATGAAGAGCTGTGCTGCGGCATATGCCGTCGTTCTGACAGGCACAAGAACACATTAAGCTGAACAGGATTAATCTACTCTGGTAATGGTTTAGTTTCACTGCAGTATGCTAATCCATCTTATAAAGGTATGGGTATAAAAACCAAAGAGGTTGTTTTATTGTAAAAAATAAATTAAAAGGTATAGAACAAAGAGAATGTACTGGCGACCTTTCATACTGAATGTGCTGCGCAGTGTTCATATATATTGTACTGTAGCTAACGGGCTTCATTTTTAAAGAACACATTATTTTTCTCTGTGATCAATAGTCACACAGAATTTGGAAGCACAAATTATTATTGCCAGAAGTCTCACCATCTTGTGTTTATGTCTCTCACTCTAAAGCCATTGTCTGAATTAAGCATGAAATTGGTTTTAAGAGGCTACTGTGAATCACACTTTTAATTACAATGATTTTTTTAATCAGTCCTTTTAAAGAAGTTGATTAATGAGATTTCTCATTGGGTGTGGGAGGTAGTGTGTTGGTTAGTGCTTCTGAATTACAGTTCCACTGGGAGAAGTTCATATGTCAGCATGGCCAGCTACGTGTATGTGATGAGTTTGTGTGTTTTCTCAATGTACAGAATTTCTTCGATTATTCCAATCTCCTCGCACAACTCAGAGATGTGTATGAGCGGGGACCCAAAAATAACAAGAATTTTTTTCTTGAGGCTGGAGGGGCGTTATAGCTCTGACGTCTGCCGCTAGATGCGTGTACTAGACTGCCCTCTGCCTCATTTGTCCAAGCGGCGTCCTTGAAGTTCTCAAGCGATTGTGTGATGCAGTGCGGAGAAAACGACCTGAATTGTGGTGATCAGGTGAGTGGCTTCTGCATCACGACAACGCTCCTGCCCACACAACATTGAATGTGAGGCCGTTTCTCATGAAAAATGGGATGACAATGGTTTCCCACTCCCTCCTACTCCCTGGACCTTGCACCCAGCGATTTTTTCTTATTTCCAAGAATAAAGAGGGACCTTAAAGAAAAGCGTTTTCAGCATGTAGAGGAGGTCAAGAAACAAGCAACGGAGGCACTGAAGGCTACCACTTTGTGAGAGTTTCAGAACAGTTTTGAACAATGGAAAAATTAGTGGGACAAGTGTATTGTTTCTCAGGAAGAGTATTTTGAGGGTGATAACATTTTGGAAATGTTCTGTGAAATATATGATAAAAAAAAAATTCTCATTATATTTGGGTCCCCTCTCGTATGTTTTAGTCAATTAATGACACTAAACTGTGTAGTAGACAGCCAGGGCCCTTATCCAGCCGGGACACCTTTGCAGTGAAAGGACTGGGGTAGAGAGCTTATTCAGAGCATTACCTCCCCTGGAGTGGTAGGTGGCAGCTCCCCTGGGTTGCAGCAGTGCCTCAGAGTCCCACAGGGCTCCATGGGAGTTTGGCCAGCCCTATTGGGTTCCGTGGGTGCCGCCAGGGGGTGCTGCCAGAAGTGGGTCATCAGGCACCAGGAGCACTTCCGGGATCCAGCTGCCACTACTCCGGGAGCCAGAGTCAGGAGGAGGTGGACAAAGCTTGTAGAAGGAGGAGAAGTGGATGTAAAGAGAGAGAGAGAAAGAAAGAGGAAGACAAATAAAGAAGAAGAAGAAAAGTGTGGTTTGGTGCTGTGTTCTAGTGCTTGAACTATGCTGTACAGGTGGGAAAGGAGGGAAGGCATGAGGATATGAGTAAGTGTGGTTGTATGCGTGTGTATGCCTTTCCATGGAATAATGTGCCATCCAGTGTTGTTTCTTACTAATGGCAACCCCAATAAAACAATACGCAAGATCAAAAAATAGGTGACTGGATGGAGATTCCTTGATTATTTTTATATTTTAATAATTATCACACACACCATTTTTAATCCTTTTAGATCTTAGGTAGTTTGAGGTTGATCAGTCCATCTAGCTCATTATAATTACATGCTAGTTTATATCTGGCAGCACAGCGGCTTAGTGATACATTGTTTACTGCTGCTTGCCCACCAATACACAGTCCTAGGCCTAAATATTGCCCCAATTGTTGTCTGTATGAAGTCTGCACATTACCCCTGTTGTTTTGTATCCCCAAAGATGTACAGATTAGGTTAACCAGTGATTTCAAATTGGCCCAGTGGATGTACACAGTGTAATGGGAAGAGAGACTTCGGCATGCTGGAAGTTAAGCGTAATAGAATAACTGTAGCATGTTACTACCCACCTCTGCCACAAATAGATGTCAGAATCAGTGACTCAAAGAAAAAAACTAAACAGTGAGATTACCATAATCAATGAAGGAAAATATAAAATCTAATCCTAACATCTAAATTCTAGCAACCTACTTTGTACTGTTTCACAGGCTAAAAATATAAAAATATATATTTCTGCCTCTGGATGTATGAAAGAGGATCACAAAAATAAGATATGGTTGACAAATAGCAAATAGAAAAATTGTTAAAGGTTATCAACACGGGATACCTTGTAGGTGTTATAATGAGTCATGTCAAAAAGGGTGAATGTCCATTTTATCTCTGTTGGAGTTAATAACAAGCAGATAAAAGGGCATATTGGTAATTTTATTGACATTTTAAAGTGTGGTTTTCAAAGTGATGCAGGAAGATTATTCGATCTTCCGCATGGACTTACACATGCACAGACACTAGCAGGTATATACTCCAAAATAAAGTGCAACACCAAAAGCAGCTTTAATGAAGAGTTGATAGATTCATCAAACTTACAGGCTTCCTTGCTCATGTTTTAAAATATTCATGCAGTATTATGCTATGTTTATTGACCTTAAATGAGGTTGTTGACGCTCTGTCCCGCATTTTGTAAATGGGTTGTGAATTTCTTTTCTTTCTACCAAAATTGGATGTCTGTCTTGATACAGTAATTTTTTTTGAATCTCTTTCTTTCATTTAAACCAAGCAATAAGAAATGGGAACTGAAGCATTTGGTGGCTCATTCCTTACCACTGACAAATTGTGTGACCCTGAGTGATTCAATTAACTGGCCTGGGCTCCAGTCATAAAAAAATCTATTATTTGATCAAGCAACTTATTTTTATTCTTTATAGGATCATTAATAGCATAGGACATCAAAACAAACTTCACAAAGCAAGAATTATTACCATAGGATGTGAATGAACTTAAGACTAAATACAACAAATAGCAGTACAAGTCTAAAAAGGAGTGTGTTATTGATAGGCATTTGCAGGAGTCTGAAAATGACATAAAATTAAAGAAAGAGATAATTAAATTGTGGGAGAAATAGAATTAATTGACCATAGGCTGTAGCACAGTTTAACATGGAAAACATCACTTTACTGGATTTACTGTTTCTGAAACCATCAGTGGAAAGTTGGGTTTTTACTATGATGGACAGGTGCCCTGTCCAGGGTTTGTTCCTACCTTTCATCCTATGCTAGCTGGAATAGGGTCTATTTCCCCCTGCAACCCTGGTCTGGATTAAGCCAGTTAGAAAATCACATGACTTACCGAATCCATCGACTTTGAAGTGGCAAAAGTTTCAGTGTATGAAAACATGCCTTCCATGTTTCCATTACATAGTTCCGACAACAAAAGGGAACTGGAAATAATTTTGTTATTATTACTGGTATTATTTTTCTCAAGGTAAGGATGTGTTTTCTGTTTGCTTGTGTGATATTAGTGACTTCGTGGGAGGAGTTCTCGCGTAAATACAGAAATAAATCAACCCTATGCAAAGTATGTGGCAGGAAATGTTTTATGTGATTTAGTCTTTTGAGAGGAAACCGCACCCAGCGGCGTGAAAGGTTATCATGGAGGAGAACGAGCGATGAGGGAAAGAACACAGTTGGTCCTATTTTAAAATGGTTGAATCTCTATATATAATCTTCATTTGGATATTGATCTTTGTTTGTCCGTGAATTAATTATAAGAAGAAGCACTAGATGGCAGTAGAGAGACAGCTAAAACATAGGCATTGCATTAAGAATCTCCTCCAGGCTTATACTACTGAAGACTGTAGTACTCCAGTCACACCTCAAAACACAGACATTCAAACTAAACAAATTGTTGTGCTTTAAATTAACTAAAGAGAGCTTCATTTAGATCTTGATCTTTGTTTGTCCGTGAATTCCACGCATGCGTAGACCACATTCCAGTTTAGTACATTGTTGTTACTCACGGATGTCAACAATGTGCCGGAATAACGAAAGGGGTGGTGGAAAGTGTTATGCTGGTTAGCTCCTGAGGCCTGGTTAGAGAATGAGATTGCTGAAGATAAAAGGTACGTGCCTACATAACATATGAATGAAAGAAAGACAGTGGGTAAAATGAATGACAACGTAACAGCATGTTCCGGAAATTATTATTGTTACATTGTAGCCGGTGAGTGCTGCGCGTCTCACAGTTGTACCATGCCTTGCTCACATGTCAGTGAAGTGATCCCTATTTATGCTTTAAAGAGCCTGGATACCTATGTGTCCCCCTTTTATAACCATTGCTCCGTGTATATTGCCTTACTCTTTGGATTGCCACAAAGCAACCTGCGAGATTGGAGAAAGGTTGTGAAGACATCGTGAGAGGAAACCATAGCTTCGTGAAAACGAGACGAACTGTGAACGAACAGAAGCAGAAATGCTCCTACACCACCACATAATTACAATTCGGACAGTGATTCCGAGTAGGCTGTTCCTATCGAATCAATGTCCAAGGGTTTTCTTTTGTAATTTTGTTTCCCTTATAAAAAATCATAATGCTGTGCGATGAAGGGCCCAGTTCACGACTGGCAGCCGCATTTAAACAGGGAGCCCTTCACAGACAACTTTAACATGCGCAACATAGTTGGCCGCACATGGCTAGTCTCATAATATTGGTGTTTTTTTCTTTGAAAATGACATGTATAAGCTATTTTATAATGTGTATCCATAACTTTCTTGGCTTGAAAAATAGACATGTTTTCCTATAGGGGGCACAAGCTCCCTGGAAATACATTTGTTTTGTAATTGCGGCATCCTAAGTAACCCAAAACTATATAGATATAAAATTAAAAGGCTATACCCCTCCCTTAGTGATACAGAGGTAAGAAATCACATAAGAGAAAATAACTTAGCTTTCTTTCAGTTTTTCTCAATTGCCTTTCTACTGAGGTTAGAAAGAAGGTCAAAGCAAAAGATCCTTGATTGTTGTTGTACAGGTAGATCATTGTGAGTAGTGCTCTGGTTTGATTTTTCTGGTTTTGGGGATTCTTTACTTCTGTTTTTAGAATTACGATTTCTGGATAGTGTATTGAGACTTTGTATTGGCTTTGTAGCAAATCATATTGCCATTTTGTGGCTTTTTCCATTTTTGTTCTGTTCCCTGATTTATTTGTGAGTAAACTCCCTACAGAACTGGCACTCCAGCCACCATAAAAAACCTCACACTTGTTCCATTCCATCTGAACTAGTGTGGTGTTGAGGTGTCACCCATTGCATGGCTACACTCGGGTCCTAATCTGGGATCCTGAGGTGGTCTGTCGTGTGGTGGGTGCAGCAATGCGCTGTATCAGTGCGAGCTCCTAATCTCTCTCTCTCTCTCTTTATATATACTATATATATAGGTGCTATGTTTTGGGTTTTCTCAACAAACCAGAAGTTTATGGTCACTTTTTCCTTTGTAGCGCATTTTTGTATTTTCTGAGACATCTGTGATATTTTTGATCTTTTAAAGCCAGTTCCCCATTTTGGGACAGCTTAAGCCAAAGTCCGTAGGTAAGAGTTGGGGGGATCTGGCTGCCCAGGATAAACCCATATCAGGATAGGCTGGGAAAGGTCTTGGCATGCTTTGTGGGACTTCCTAAAATTTGAACTTCAAGACTAGTTCTCAAGACTTCAAATAAGACCTGGAAACAAAGTAAGTCTTATGCCAAGCTTGAGAAGTGGGCTTTGTCACCTCCATAGGCCAAAAAAAGGCTAAAGGCTTCAATACTCAACAGATAGATGGGAGCCATAAGAAACCTCTAGTTCCAAAGGCTAAACAAAAGTTATTCAATAATTAAAGTGTTTGTTTTCAAAAAAGAAAATCAATAAACAATGAAAATCTAAATTAGCACAATGGGTTTGCCTAATAAGGGAAAATCTGAAAGCAAATAAAACCATGTCAGTAAACCAATAATCAAATCCAAAAAAATGGAGCTAAAATTAAAAAAGCAGAAGATGAAAAAAGAGAATTTACAAGTGCGTAAAAGTCAAGATAATGGCTCAGCATGAGATACAAATCTATCAACCCATTTTAAGGCCTAGGGTGGTCCTTCGGCTTCAGTCTCTGAATGATGCACCCCCTTAAGTTCAACAAGCATGGAACATAAGATTGGGAAATAACAAGTATATAATTAACATAATACACTAATAAAAAGTAATACATATAAATATCAATTCAGATGTAAAAATATAAACATAAAGAAAACAAAACCGAAATTTACAAAATAATATGCAAAATACATAAATATGCATAAAAAAGACTCCTGAACCTCTGATGTAACCCTGGCTAGTCCATTACTGTGTAACATTGGCAAATATCAATAAACCACATCAGACTAAAATGTTCAGAAACGTGAGCTATTCATTTTCTCAGGTTAGCAATCCTCATCTGATTCCGGGAGAGGAATCAGGATTACCCCCACACACTTGCTACACGAAACTGTAAATAATTACACATCACTTCCATTACAGTAAGAATGAGCTAAATCAGTAATCTTGGCTCTATGATGCTTCATACACCTAAACCTACAGTATAGCCTCATTTTGTTCAGTACAGATTGCACTTTCAAAAGTCACACATAAATTGCTCAGTTGCTGCATATAAATTAAAAATAAGCTGAATTTCACACTCACCCAGTTTGCTAACTTCTCATTTTAGCATGCTTGTGATTTTGATCTAGCTAAACACATCTATCAGTAAATAAATTATAAGGCCCCGCCCCCCCCAAAAAAAAAAAACAAGCAAGTGGCATAATTAGGGATTCCTGTGGCTTCTGTTTTGGCCGGATTCTTCTCAGCTAATTAGGTATTAAGCAATAAACAAATAATCCAATAAGGAAAAATTTACACATATTTAATAGGTTGAAAAAATGTATGCATGGTGTAACTATGCACAGGGGCAAAGACAAAGGCTAGTCAAAAAAACAAAGACAAAAAGAGCAGAACCAAAACCAAAGCCTTAGGCAAACAAAAATCAGTCAATTAAGCCAAAACAAGGTCAAAGGTCAAAACAATTACTAGAGAAATATTCAATAACAAAAAGGGAACACACAACAATTTGTTTAGATTGTTATTTTATCCCACAACTGCGATACTTGTAGCTGCATGCCGCCTGTTAAGTAGAAGACAGTCAGTAATATTGTGTTGTCCCACTCATGTGAGTTGGCTGCTTGAACTGTGAAAGAGGAAAAATACAAGTTGACACAACCTCTCTCAAGTTAAATTTGAACGAATAAATTCATCAGTAATTGTGGTTGCACACAAAATATTTCTTTCTTTTCAGAAATATGACTTTAAAAAAATCAATTCTTTTTAAATGGGAAGTTTAGAAATTTCAAAATTGTGTACATTTTGCTCTCTATGAGATATTGCAACAAAAACTGAAGTTTCTTAAGAAATATCCTTGAAGAGCAACTCCTGTATGTCAAATTTCTAACTAAATCAGTCCAATGTAAGCTGGATTATTTCATGCGAGCAGACAGACCTGACAATGGCAATTGGCACTTTTACATTTTATATATAACTAGCAGAATACCTGCGCTTCGCAGCGGAGAAGTAGTGTATAAAAGAAGTTATGAAAAAGAAAAGGAAAAATTTTAAAAATAACGTAACATGATTGTTAATGTAATTGTTTTGTCATTGATATGAGTGTTGTTGTCATATATATATATATATATATATATATATTGTGAACGCTGGCCCCGGCACAGACAGACGGACAACATTTTTGCACCCACACACTGTTTATTGACAATATATACAAGTCCTTTGCTCACGTGCAACCCCAATGCCTCCAGCACCGATTTCCCCAAAGTCCAGGGCTCACAGTCCTTTTGCCTTCCTGGCCGCCTCCCGTCCTCTCTCTCCAGCTCAGTCTGCTTCCTCCCGACTTCCACCTCCTGACTGGAGAGAGGCGGCCCCTTTTATGGGGACCCGGATGAGCTTCAGCTGCTTCCCGGCACCTGACGTTGGCCACACCCCTGTGTGGCGGAAGTGCCGGCTGCGCACCTGGAAGCCGTCCGTGCATCCCCGGTCGTCTTCCCCCCGGCACTTCCTGGTGTGGCGGAAATGCCGGGCTCCCGGGATAATTAGGCACTGGGGCGCCGCCTGGCGGTGGCCACGGGTCCCTGCAGGGCTGGGCTTCCAAGCCCTGTACCCGAGGCCCCCTGCATAACCAGGACGGACGCCCCCACTCGGTCTGGAGGAGGCACACGCCCTCCTCCGGTCCTCCAAGGCGTCCCGACCGGGCTCCAGCCCCGGCCGAGGACCAGATGGGATAAACCGGCATCGGGGCGCCGCCTGGCGGTGACCACGGGCCCCTACAGGGTAGGGCTTCCATGCCCTCGACCCGTGGACCCCAACAGAACCAGGACGGACGCCCCCTCGCGGTCTGGAGGAGGCACAAGCCCTCCTCACGTCCTCCTGGGCGTCCCGGCCGGGCTCCAGCCCCGGCCGGGGACCACAATATATATATATATACATATAGCAAAATATCCACACTTGGCAGCGGAGAAGTAAAAAGAAAAGGAAACATTTTAATAATAACGTAACATGATTGACAACGTAATTGTTTTGTCATTGTCATGAGTGCTGCTGGCATATATATATATATATACATACATGTGTACATATATACACACACACACACATATACTATGGGGTGCGAAACAGGCAAATACATTGATTTTCTGAATATATAAAGTCGGCGTCAGAATATATAAAGTCAAAACTTGAATATATAAAGTCATTCCCGAATATATAAAGTCACTGTCGGAATATATAAAGTCAAAACTTGAATACATAAAGTCAGCGTCGGTATATATAAAGTGAAAACTTTTTTCTAAATATATAAAGTCAAAACTTGAATAAATAAAGTCACCGCTGGAATATATAAAGTCAAAACTTGAATATATAAAGTCATCGCTGGAATATATAAATTCAAAACTTGAATATATAAAGTCAGCGTCAGAATATATAAAGTCAGCGCTGGAATATATAAAGTGAAAACCTGAATATATAAAGTCAGCGTCGGAATTTATAAAGTCATTCCTGATTATATAAAGTCAACATCGGAGTATATAAACTCATTCCTGAATATATAAACTCAAAGTCAAAATATATTGATTGAAACGACTCTGAACTGAAGTAAGTTAACAAAAACGTATTCAGAAAAATAAATTAAAAAAACACTGTTCGGTTAATGTTTTGAAAATGATGCAATTGCCCTGCCCAGGACTGGTTCCTGCCTTACACCCAGTGTTGGCTGGGATTGGCTCTAATAGACCCCCGTGACCCTGTGGTCGGATTCAACGGGTTGGGAAATGGATGGATATTGCAGCACTGACTTTGTATATTCCGACGATGACTTTATATATTGAAGTTTTGACTTTATATATTCCAGCGC
>JANRMT010062836.1:4054829-4134247 GCA_026402145.1 Polypterus bichir lapradei
TGGATATGTATTCAAATAATAAAAACATTTATATGAACTGATATGTTCATATTGAGAAATAACAGCCTAAATAAATGGTCACACAGCATCAGTCTGTTTTTTTTTTTTCTTCAGATGAGGATTTACTTTATGACGGGATGTGAAAGCAGAGGGCTTAATATTATTCATTCATCCAACTGTTGGGGTTTAATCTTATTCAGTTATCCATTTCCTCTCATGATGATATCCCGGTCAGATCTGTCAAAGAGACAGTAATACAGAATTTAGAGATACTGAGGAATGACCACACACCACAGTACCTGATGATAATCAATAAAAAATGTTTACACGGAAATGCAAACAAACCCATTATGTGCACATTTTTAACATGTCCTTGGAACATCTGCAGCCCTCTTTTTAAACGTACAGACAATATCTGTTTTTTTTTTCCTTCAGTTTCTTCTTGCTGTAAAAAAATGGTTTCCGTGCTGTATGTTTAAAGTTTGCATATGTGAATATATCAGGAGTATACTGTATGTTTGCTTTTAAACATTAGTGTTCATGAGTGAGCATGCGGGAGTGTATGCTTTTTTGAACATCTCTGTACAGATAATATAATGTATCATCACAAATAAAATATGCTTAATAATGTTTAAACTTAAATGGATGGATAAATGTATAAAGAACATATGAAGAGAGAGAACTTTTTTATTCATTTTTTTGGATTGTTTTTTCTTTCCTTACATGTGAAATAGAAGAAGTAGATATGCTTCTTATTTATCTGTTTATTCTACGGGTAATACACACTCATATATTCTCCTCACAATGATCCAGAGACTTCCAGTAAAATATAGTTATGAAAGCCAATTATAGTTATTGCAATGCTCAAAATAAATTTGCAACTGGTATTACTAAACATATGACAACAATTCTTCTTCAGAATATAGATGAAATTAATTTCTTTGAAAATTAAATTAAAAAACAAATGTTTCATTAATAACATCATAGATTTACGTTTTTTGTTGCTTTGACTATTGTATTATCATATAATTGAAATAAATGAAGAAGCTGACAAATCAATAGCAAGTGTTGTCAAATTTGGCACTGCAGATTCCCACAGTTATTTATTATTTATTAATAATAATTAATTAATAGTTATTTATCTATTGTAGGAGTAAAGTTGGACAGTTTAACATCTGTGGCAGAGCGACGGGCATTAAGCAAACTCCTGTCAATCATGAATAATCCACTGCATCCACTGAACAGTGTCATCTCCAGGCAGAGGAGTAGCTTCAGTGACAGACTTTTGTCACTGTCCTGCTCCACTGACAGACTGAGGAGATCGTTCCTCCCCCACACTATGCGACTCTTCAATTCCACCCGGGGGAGTAAATGCTAACATTACTCAAAGTTATTGTCTGCTTTTACATGCATTTTTATTACTATTTAATTTAATATTGTTTTTTGTATCAGTATACTGCTGCTGGATTATGTGAATTTCCCCTTGGGATTAATAAAGTATCTATCTATCTATCTATCTATCTATCTATCTAGTTAAATGTTGGGGTGCCAACCTTGTCGTCCCTGTGTAATTCAATCACAAAAATAGCAAAAAATCCCACTATGTATGCCACTACAAACAACAAACAAAATACCAAAATTAAGGAAAGCCATCTGGCTGTGTTAACATTGTTCTGTCAAGTGAGTGAGAGCTCTGCTCTACAGTGCAGCCTGTTCATAACTGAGGGCCTCCTTCCAGCAGCAGTGGGCTTTATAGACAGGAGACCGGAAAGGGCGGAGTCAAAAGCCTTCTCAGGGCGTCTCCTTGATGCTGCAAAGGGAAGAAAAGAGGAGAAGGTTAGCACGAGCAGCCCCTCTCAACTCAGGATGGTAGTACCTGCTTCCCATGAGCCCGGAGGGTGATCCACAGGTGCGTGACACAAGAAAGCAAATGAATGAGAAATTCAGCAACAAAGCTGAGTAGGTTGGACTAAACTAGAGGTAAAGGAGTGGAAAATGAGGTGCTGAGGGTACCTTAAGTTTTATATGAAATAGGTGATGAGAGATGTATCTTTGGGTTCCCAAGCTTTGATGGAAACATCTGTTTGGATTGCTACAAGCACTCAGGTTTTGCCACTGCCTGTTGTTGCCTGGAAGGTGAGTTAACTTCATATTCTGTAGTGACTTTCAACATGTGCCAGTCCCTCTATGAATCACTCCAGCTGTAGTACATCTGTTCCTGCCTATAAACTTAACTAATAATATATCTGTTTAAACAATGGTTAATCCTCACTCCTTGTTCTCATTGGAGTCACCTCATTATATACTGGACATGCAGAAATGACTACTGCCCAGGAAAATACAGGGAGATTCACTCGAAAGAGGTCCAGAATATTCTGTTGTAACTCCCATTAGGATGAAGCAATCTGAACCAAAAAATTATGCTATATACCTTGATGGATGTGAAATCGATTGCATTACATGCAATGCCGGAAGTGGTTTCTGTTTTCTGCCAGACTATGTTCCTGAACGTATCAGCAAGCGTCTCGGGGGGAATAGCAGCAATTTCACGTGGATTGTTTTCCTTCAAATCTTCCACAGTGCGAGGCTTGTTCCAATAGACTTTTCCTTTGACCATACCTCAAAAGAAGAAATCTGGTGGTTTCAGATCCGGTGACCATGGAGGCCAAAACTACTTTAAAATTACCCTGTTGCCGAAGAAGGACTCAATTTCTACCATTCTCTTTGCCGATGTGTGACACATTGCTCCATCTTGCTAGAAGTAACCTTCTGTTAACTCATGATCATCCAGTTGATACTGACATCACTTAAATGAACTGGTGACCCAGTAGGTTCGCACCATGAAGATGCACTGCTCAATACTGTACACCACCATCCTGATGAGAAATTGAGTGACTGAGTGAAGGGGTCCAGGCGGTATGCACCCAGAAGTTGCAAATGGAGGTTAAACATCGCAATGGCTGTCCAGCGCCTACCTCACCACTCTGAAGCAGGGGCATCCAGGCTTGTTCAAAGCTCCATATATTGAGAAGCACATTACTTGTTGTTTCGTTCAGATTGATTTGTCCTAGAGACAGTCATTACAGAATATTTGGGGCCTCTTTTGAGTGAATCTCCCTGTATTTTATTTGTTAAAAACTCTAAGTCTATTAGTATATCCACTTGTAAGGATTAGAACCTATGACAACACTGAATAAAGTAGGGAAATCAGTCCTGGACACAAATAGACATTGGTTCTAAAAAGACAAAAAAAAAAAAAAATGAAGGCATAGAAACTTTTCTAGTTCCCAGTTCTAACATTATTACAGCATATAATATGGATAAACAGCAGCCTACTAGCAAACTTGAAGTTGAAGTATCTTTATTGTCATCTCAGCTCTTTGATACATAGGCCCATACAGTGAAATGAAATTGCATTCCCCTTTGATCACAGTGCAATATAAAATATTAAAGTTCAAATCTAAGATATATACATAATGTGTAAGTCTAGACAATCAAAGTAAAAGGTACAGAGTTCAAAGGCATGACAAGTATACTTCAAAACACTGAGTTAACTGTGAACAGTAAGCAATGAGGTACTGGATAGTAACACACAGCAGATGGGGAAAAGCAAACAGCAGATGGGAAAGCACAAAATAAAACAACATGAAGTGATATGTATTAAGTATATTATGAATACAATTCAGAGAAAGGGGTAATCAGTCCATTTAGCAGACCCAACCTTAAGTTGAGAGGAACAAAGGAGTTCAGCAGTTATACAGCCAGCAGGGAAAAAGCTAATTTTGAGGCCTCATTATTCTGACTTTAAGACAATGGAATCTTCTTCCAGATGGCATACAAAAAAGACACTAAGGGAGGAGCGGGATGGGTCTCTCTAATCATGCCAGTGGTCCTCTTTTGTAGATGTCCAGCACGGAACTCTTCTCTGTTGGCTTCATGACCTGCTGGAGAGACTGGCCATCTGAGGTGTTGCAAGATCCAAATACTCCAGACACTCACAACATGATTTAGGGTTTTCAAGACTGTAGAAGGCATGTCTATCGATAGTTTGTACATTTGATTTTGTTTTATGGTTGTTATAATATTAATGATAATTCCGCACCACTACTATGTGTACTGTTTTGGATCCCATTTGCTGCCACACTATGTATTTTCAAGTAGCCATAACCATATTTTTGATGGCAATGGTGTTGTGTTGCTACCACGTGACCATCAGAAAGTGACAACATGTTACATTACAGACTGGGTGCTGTTTATGAGGGGGCTAGCTATTCAAGCTACTGGATGAAAACGAAACTGTGTGGTGTGTCAAATCAACTTAGGGAGCTAAGATTTTTGCATGTTTTGCTGACTTCAAGTTTTGGTTTACATATTAGACATTTATCTTTTTGGTAATTTTTGTTTTTTCGCTTTATTACCTGTTCCTTACCTTAACTGTCTTGGCATTGACACTCAGCTTGACTCAGGCTTGTAATTTTGTGTAATTACAATTAAGCCCAAGTCAGACTCGGGGTGATGGTAATGATCTGCTTTTATAGTATTAAACCCGAAGCTAAATTCTTTGGTGCTTTCTTGTTGCACTGCACCTAGGTTGATGATGTGTATTTAAAGCAAAGAACTGCATTTGATCCTGTATGTACTTTACTGAGAAATAAAGGAAACAGTTTCAACAAAAAGAAGTTAAAAATAAAGTTTTATTATGAATTTTAGATCACCGAATAAACAGTTTTTGTTATCAACAACAACAACAACATTTATTTATATAGCACATTTTCATACAAAAAGTAGCTCAAAGTGCTTTACATAATAAAAAATAGAAAAATAAAAGACACAATAAGAAAACAAAATAAGTCATCATTAATTAACATACAATGAGTAAGGTCCAATGGCCAGGGGGGACAGAAAAAACAGAAAAAAACTCCAGACGGCTGGAGAAAAAAATAAAATCTGTAGGGATTCCAGACCATTAGACCACCAAGTCCCCTCTGGGCATTCTACCTAACATAAATGAAACAGTCCTCTTTGGATTTAGGGTTCTCATGGAAGGACTTGATGATGATGGTCACGTAGACTTCTGCCTTTTAATCCATCCATCATTGTTGGAGCATCATGAAGCTTTGAGTAGGTGGAGGTGGCGCAGGCCACCACCACAAAGAAACCGGAAAAAGAAGCAGAAGAGAGAGTAGGGGTCAGTACGGATTTTTGAGCCACCATGAATAGTTATTATGAGGAAATTGAACATACAGAGTATCAGGATTAAGTTAAATTAAGTTAAATTGAAGTTATAAAAAGGCCATGTTAAAGTAATATGTTTTCAGCAGTGTTTTAAAGTGCTCTACTGTACTAGCCTCCCGAATTCCTATTGGCAGGCTATTCCAGATTTTAGGTGCATAGCAGCAGAAGGCCACCTCACCACTTCTTTTAAGTTTTGTTCTTGGAATTCTAAGGAGACACTCATTTGAGGATCTAAGGTTACGATTTGGAATATAAGGTGTCCCACATTCCGATATATAAGATGGGGCGAGATTATTTAAGGCTTTATAAACCATAAGCAGAATTTTAAAGTCAATCCTGAATGACACAGGTAACCAGTGTAGTGACATTAAAGCTGGAGAAATGTGTTCAGATTTTCTTTTCCTAGTTAGGATTCTAGCAGCTGCATTCTGCACTAGTTGCAAATGATTTATGTCTTTTTTGGGTAGTCCTGATAGGAGTGCATTACAGTAATCTAGTCGACTGAAAACAAATGCGTGAACTAATTTCTCAGCATCTTTCAAGGATATAAGAGGTCTAACTTTTGCTATGTTTCTTAGGTGAAAAAATGCTGTCCTAGTGATCTGATTAATATGCGATTTAAAATTCAGATTACAGTCAACAATTACCCCTAAGCTTTTTACCTCCGTCTTGACTTTTAATTCTAATGTATCCAGTTTATTTCTAATAGCCTCATTGTATCCATTATTGCCAATCACTAAGATTTCAGTTTTCTCTTTATTTAACTTGAGAATGATTATATATTATGAATATATAAGATGATTCTCAGTTCTCCTGATTATGTTGTAAAGCCTGACTCTATAATTTTAATGCACTTTATCTTTACAACATTGTGCAATTATTTGTTTTTTTATGCATTTTGCCTCATGTTGTTTGAGCTGTTTTGTGCATATGCTTTGTATGTCATTACTTAAAAGACTGCAGTGTTAATTTGTGCACAAGGAGCCAGCAGAATAAGGCAGGTACTCTCTTGCTTTCTTATACCAGGCTAGTGTTGGAGGTTTTTAACAAGATATCTTGTTTTATTTAGGTTACTGCTAATTCTCTTGTCAACCCAGCAACACTTTTTTGTGCTGTAGATTTTTTTAACGTGTCAGCTGAGTCATGACAGTGTGGATTAATGTGGTGTAATGAAGACTTTAATAAAATCTCTTATATGCTTGCATGTGGTCAAAGGTTGAAAACAACTAAATGATCAGTGCATCGTTGTGTTCTGTGAGTATAATTCTACATAGCTAATTACATTATTTTTCAATATATTATAATATAATACATAAAGACATACTAACTGAGGCCAGGTGTAGATGAATTTTGAAATTAAGAATCTGAAGAAGGTTATTAAGAGGTTCTTCTTAACAGAATGTTCTCTATGTTTGACAATAATCAACAGTAAAAGGTTTATTTGTTTTACCAGTTATCTGACAAAGGTCAGTAGAACGAATGTTCTTATTTTGGAACTGTTGTAAGAAGATAAAAGGACTGTTACATGTTATTGGAGACTTAAACTCAACCCACGGTTAGATAGAAGATATCCTCTGGAAAATGTCTATGTCTTGGAAAATACCTCTGATGCTTAGAAGTGAACAAAGATGACTTTCAGAAACTCTACTACTCCTGCAACATCTGCTAATTATTTTTGGGAGTGTAAGCCAAAATGTAAAAAAAAAGCAAGTTAAGTGCAATGCTTTCTTTAGTTTTATTTTCCAGTATTTCTGCAAAAGATACTAGGGTGGGATATATTTATAGTGAGAGATAAGAGGGAGAGTGAGTGTGTCCCACAAGTGAGCCATTTGTTAACCAAAAATGTAATTACATATTTTCTGACCCAAAGGGAGCCTTTAGACTATATCTTTTTAAAGATCCATCCGTCCATTATCCAACCCGCTGTATCCTAACTACAGGGTCACGGGGGTCTGCTGGAGCTAATCCCAGCCAACATAGAGCGCAAGGCAGGAAACAAACCCCGGGGAGGGCGCCAGCCCACCGCAGGGCACACACACACTCACACACCAAGCACACACTAGTGACAATTTGGGATCACCAATGCACCTAACCTGCATGTCTTTGGACTGTGGGAGGAAACCTGAGCACCTGGAGGAAACCCAAGCAGACACGGGGAGAACATGCAAACTCCATACAGGGAGGACCCGGGAAGCGAACCCAGGCCACCGTGCCACCCCTTTTTAGAGATTTGTAGGTAAAATATTGTTGAGCCCACAAAGCTGTTGATCATTTTTTTCTCTTACAGTATATCTCCACAACTTCTTCCTTTGGGTCCAGCTCAGTTAACTAAAATTATTGTGCCTCGTTCAGCTTTTGAATAGAAATACCTATTGTGGAGTGAGAAAAGAAGCAGAAAGTATGATTAAATTATAAGCTACACACACAAGACTAACATTAGCAATAATGCATTATACAGAAATTATGAAAAAGTTGTTCAAAATACTCTAAGCCTTCTAGTTTTAGGTAACAGCTAAGGTTGCTGCCAAAGGTATAAAAAGGCTGCAGCTTTAAAGACTTCTTCCTCTTTCTGTTAGTTTAATGACAGTTGTTTCATAAAGGTTGTGGTCAATTAGCCTAGACTGTTTTTTCCAATAAAAACGATTTTTCAGTGAGGCACATTATGCAGACTCTACAGAATCACTGAGATATAGTATCTGTCATTTAGTTGCCTTGAGGATTAGTTTTGTTGTTTTGCTACATCTGACAGACTAATTGTAATGCAGCAACCAGGAGGTGAAATGTAAGTCAGGGAATATACGAGTTTCCAAAATCAGAGAATGCGTCCTTTCTTTTGCCTTAACCAAAAAATTATAAAAGTCATAAAATACATAGCAAAGACCTTTATCTGGGAAATTCTAACCAACAAATAGCATACAAACTCAGAGAGATTGGTTATGATTTATCTGTTAAAGCATCATACTAATGATGTCTTAATACACAAATACACAACTTCTTGTATATACTCCCATATAAGTTGGGTCTTGAAACCCAAAAAACTGACCATAAAATCAGACCCCAACTTATACACCTGTTCAAAAATATGACACTTAACTTTTTTTTTTACATCTTCTTGCTTCCTCCAATCTCGCATCAGTTTCTCAGACACATCAAATTTTGTTGCAGCAGCGCAGTTACCGATTTCTTTCGCCACTTCAACAACTTTTAACTTAAAACCAGCTTCATATTTCCTTCTGAATGAACGCTCCATCGTAGATAAGGGATGCTCTTACGATAAAGGTGTATGAGGGTGTGAGATACAAAAAACACAAAACAGTGCAAACATCGCTTCGGAATAGTTCAGGTATTACCGTGAGGTCACGTAGGCACAATACATAGAAAAAAAGTCAGTGTGCTCCGTGGTTACTCTCTCAGGTGGGTGTTAGCATATCATAATCTCTTGGACCAATAGCGTGAGTTTTCTGCATTCGACTTATATGACCAACATGATAAAATACTGGAAATTATACATTAAAATCAAGCCCCAACTTATATATGGGTGAATTTAAACACAAGTATATATTGTAATAAAAAGGCTCTGCAATACAGAAGGCTCTGAAGAGCTCGGGTGGACGTGGAGATAGCGGGTGACATCATCCATTCCGCTGTTGCTAAACTACAAACACAGCACCCCGAGGTGCTTGTGCTAATCTCTGGAGACTTTAACCATGTGACAATGGACAAAACATTACCTGCCTTCTCCCAGTATGTGGATTGTAACACCCGGGGAAATAGAACTATTGACCTACTGTATGCAAACGTTAAAGACGCATACAGCGCCACCCCGCTGCCTACACTTGGGAAAGCAGATCATAACCTGGTTCTGCTTTAGCCTCACTACAAACGAAGAGTGAGAGAACTACCTACAAGCACACGCTCATTCAGGAAGTGATCCCCTGAGGCAGAGCAGGCTCTGAGAGACTGCTTTGGAACTACAGACTGGGATATCCTGCAGGGATCATATAGTGAGAACATTGAGGAGGTTGTTGACTGCACTACTGACTACATCAACTTCTGTATGGACATTGTAGTTCCAGTAAGAACAGTACGCTGCTATGCTAAAAACAAGCCAATGAATTACAAGTGACATCAAGGGCCTTTTGAACCAGAAGAAAAGGGCTTTTAAAGGCGGTGATCAGCATGAGCTCAAGCACGTGCAGAAGGAACTCTGAGTCCAGCTCAGGGCGGCGAAGGAGCAATACAGGAGAAAGTTGGATCAGAAGTTGGAGAATAACAGCATGAAGGAAGTGTGGGATGGAATGTAGATCATCATTGACTGCAGCTCAAAGCGGGGTGCCACCATCGAGTGAGACATGGAGAGAGCAAACTAGATGAACAACTTCTTTAACAGGTTTGACCACCCTAACCCACTCTCACCTCGGAGTACTGCATCCTCCACCCATCCTTCTGCTTATACCAGCATAGGAGAGACATCCCAACCCACAATTACAGCAGCCCAGGTAAGCAGAGAGCTGAGGAGACTTCGTGCCAGCAAAGCAGTGGGTCCAGATAGAGTATCGCCACGACTGCTGAATACAATACAATACAGTTTATTTTTGTATATCCCAAAGTCACACAGGAAGTGCCGCAATGGGCTTTAACAGGCCCTGCCTCTTGACAGCCCCCCAGCCTTGACTCTCTGAGAAGACAAGGAAAAACTCCCAAAAAAACTTGTAGGGAAAAATGGAAGAAACCTTGGGAAAGGCAGTTCAAAGAGAGACCCTTTTCCAGGTAGGTTGGGCGTGCAGTGGGTGTCAAAAGGAGGGGGTCGATAAAATACAATACACAGAACAGAACAAAACATTAATAAAGCATAAAAATTTTAGAAGTACGGACCAGAATTTAACAGTAGATGATAACACATAATAAGATTTGGATATTTTTAGAGCCCTGGAGACCTCATCCATCAAGCTGCCTCCCCCATTTGGCCATTCCACGGCTGAAACAGTGCTGGGCCAGCCAATCCGATGAAAGGATCCCTCTTTCCCATGATTCCTATGATCCTCCATCAGGGATGACTTTACCATAGGCAGGCAAACAACTTGGCAGGTGGGCCGTGGCACCAATTGCCACATTTGAGTACAGAGAACAGAAACAGAATAGGTGAGGGTTAGTATTCAATTATAACTATCATTTTACTTATGTTTTAGTGCTAATGACTAACAACCGAGATGCAGTATGTACAGTTAATCAGCAGCTCTAGTCAGGATATGCTAAACTGAAGTAGTGAGTCTTCAGCCGGGAATTAAAGGCTGAGACCGAAGGGGCATCTCTTATAGAAGCAGGAAGACCATTCCACAGTTTAGGGGCACTGTAACTAAATGCTCAACCTCCCACTGTTATTTTATTAATCCTTGGAATCATAAGTAGACCGGCATCTTGAGATCTTAATGTGCGCTCAGGTTTGTAAGTCATGATAAGTTCAGACAAGTAAGCCGGACCTTGGTCATTTAATGCTTTATATGTTAAAAGGAGGATTTTGAAATCTGCCCTAAACTTAACCGGGAGCCAGTGTAAGGATTTAAGAACTGGAGTTATGTGTTCATATTTTCTTATTCTTGTAATAATTCTTGCAGCCGCATTTTGGATTAACTGGAGGCTGTATAAAGAACAGTTTGAACAGCCAGTGAACACCGCATTGCAGTAGTCAAACCTACTAGAGATAAATGCATGAATTAATTTCTCAGAATCCTGTTTATTTAGAAAGCGCCTTAATTTCCTAACATTTTTAAGATGGAAGAAACATGTTTTGGACAACTTTGTAATATGTGCTTTAAATTACATGCTAGAATCAAAGATAACTCCTAGATTGCGGGCTGATTCAGTAAAATTAATTGGGATTCCAACTGAGTTAAATGTTGACAAAATATTGCTGTGATCAGCGTCATTCCCTCCAACAATTAACATCTCTGTTTTATCTGTATTTAAAGACAAGTAGTTATCATTCATCCACTCCTTTAATTCACTAACACAACTAATTAAAGACAACATCGGAGAAACTTCATTTGATTTAAATGAAAGGTATAACTGGGTGTCATCTGCATACGAGTGAAAATTAACATTATGTTTCCTAATGAGAGATCCCAGTGGAAGCATGTAAAGTGAAAACAGTAAAGGTCCCAGTACTGAGCCCTGCGGGACACCATATTGAATTTCTGTGTATAATGATGGAGTACTGTCAGCACATTTCTGTACATATTGGAATCAATTTGATAAATAAGAACAAAACCAAGCAAGCACAGGGCCTGTAAGCCCAACATCATTTTCTAGCCTGTCCAGTAAAATAGAATGGTCAATGGTGCCAAATACTGCACTTAAGTCTAACAACATAATTACAGTGGAGTTTCCTTCATCAGAGGATATCAGAATGTCATTTACAACCTGTGTTAGTGCAGTTTCTGTACTATGACCAGTGCGAAAACCAGACTGGAATTTCTCAAATAAATTGTAATGTGTAAGGTGTGACTGAAGTTAACGGGCGACTACTTTTTCTAGTATTTTAGAGAGAAACGGTAAGTTTGAAATAGGCCTATAATTATTTAGTATGTGTGGGTCTAGGTCTGACTTTTTAAGTAAAGGTTTAATGACTGACACTTTTAGTGCATCAGGTACGGTGCCATGCAGTAATGAACTATTGATAATGTTTAGAATAGGCACTGCAAGAACATCCATTGCACTTTTTACTAGTTTTGCTGGCACTGGATCTAGGGAACAAGTAGTGGGCTTCATTTTAGTAATTAAAGTTAAGACTTCCTGCTCAGTTACAGGATTAAAATTATTAAATTGCTGAATAAAATATGCAGTAGGGTCTGCTAAGCTAGTATTTGGTTTGTACTGTGATGCTGAGACCTGGGATCTTATATTTTTAATTTTCTTATTGAAGAAGTTCATAAAGTCTGTACTGCTAATATCTGTTGGTATTTTGCACTGTTGATCTGAATTCCCATTTGTTAATTTAGCCACTGTTCTAAACAGTACCCGAGGATTTTTATTATTGCTATCTATTAATGTAGAATAGTATTCTAAGCGAGCTTTAAAGAGGGCTTTTTTATATTTATTAACACTCTCTGTCCATGCAATTTGAAAGACATGTAGCTTTATTGTTCACCATCTGCACTCCAGTTTTCGACATTCTAATTTAAGAGCGCAAGTGTTTTCATTAAACCAGGGAGAGTTTCTATGTGCTTTGATCACTTTTGTTTTAAGGGGAGCCACTGTGTCTAGAGCATCTCTCAAGGTCACATTATAATGTGATGTTAGCTGATCTAAATTGTATTCCATGTTTACATTTGATGTTAACTGATCTAAATGGTTTTCCACAATTACACTCGACTTACTCAAGGTATCTATAAATTTTGAAGCAGAATTACAATCTAGATGTCGCACTGTCTTTGTTTTAATCTGTGAGTGCGTTGGCAAGGGCAGGACTAAATCAAATGTAATTAAGAAGTGATTGGAAATAACTTCATTTAATGGAGTAATATTTAAATTTTGAATTTCAACTTTGTAAGTTATAATTAAATCTAATGTGTGGTTATGATTATGAGTTGGACCTTTGACAATCTGACAAAATCCTACTGAATTTAACAAATAAGTAAAACATTTGCTAAAAGTGTCAGTTTCCACATCAATGTGTACATTAAAATCCCTCATCAGTACTACGTGATCATAATTTATAGCCAAATCAGATAGAAGGTTGCTAAATTCAGTCATGAACAATGAATATGGCCCTGGTGGTCTGTAGACTAGCACTATAATTGTGTTGGAATCTATTTTAATATTTAAAATGAATGCCTCAAAGGATGTAAAGTTGCCTAAATTTTTAGAAGTGATTTGCATTTTGTTACATTGAAGTATTCCAAGGCCTCCTCCTCGACCAGAATCTCTAGACTTATGAAGGAACGAGTATCCATCTGGTGACGCCTCAGCTAGGGGAACAGTGTCATATTTACTAAGCCAGGTTTCAGTGAGAAGACACCAATCAGATTTTGTACTTAATATAATATCATTTACCAAAACAGCTTTAGTGCCAAGAGAGCGGGAGCGGAGAATCTGTTCTGGGTCCGAATTGGGGACCTGGGTGTCGGAGGACTACATTTTGGATTCTTAGACCCCCCTCTTACTGTTACCCACTCGACCTGTGGCTGAATGGGTGCTGCTGATTTCGGCCGCGCACTGACTACAGTGGGACCTGGAGAGACTGAAGCTGAATCAGAAGTAGCCGAATTGTCTAAACAAACCGAGTCGATCCAATTTTCGGTTTGCCTAATCGCTATCAGATTTCTAACGCGGTCTTTGAATTCATGTATTTTCCCAACCAACTCTAAATTAACTAAACACTTTTGGCAGGTGAAGCTATCTACACTGTCGGCCGGAAAACCTGAACTGTACATACTGCAGGACACACAACATATAAACATGCCCTCGACGGGCAGAGAGCAGATAGAACTTACGTTAAGTGTTGAAGTCATCTTTGCCGTTTTTATAGGTGCTTCGGCTCTTTCCGTGTTCAGCTGAATCACTAAGAGATCGTCGGCTTTAAGTTTCCACCACCCGCTGAGCGATCAACTTTAATTTCTCACTGCCGGTTATTTCTATTGGTCAGCTGTCGGCTTTACCTCAGGTGAACTTGCTCGGGTGCTTGCGAAGGGCTATGTGCCTGTGGGAGACGCTGCTGCTCTCTGTTCCGCTCGCTGATCCGCTCTCTGCTTCCGCTCGCTGATCTGCTCTCCGCTGCTGAAGGCCTGTGCGTTGGAGCTGGGGAGTTCTCTACAGCGCATCTTCAACCTGAGCCGGGAACAGGGGAGAGTTCTGAGGCTTTGGAAAACATCTTGCATCACCCCAGTCCCAAAGGTATCATGTCCTAGTGAGCTGAACGACTTCCGGCCTGTCGCTCTGACGTCACACGTGATGAAGACCATGGAGCAGCTGCTGCTTCACCACCTGAGGCCACAGGTCCGCCACGCCCTCGAACCTCTGCAGTTCGTACACCAGGAGAAGGTGGGAGCGGAAGATGCCATCATCTATATGCTACACTGATCCCTCTCCTACTTGGACAGAGGCAGTGGTGCTGTAAGAATTATGTTTCTGGACTTCTCTAGCTCCTTCAACACCATCCAACCTCTGAGATGGGAGTAGATTCATACCTGGTGGCATGGATCGTGGACTATCTTACAGACAGACCTCAGTATGTGCGTCTCGGGAACTGCAGGTCTGACATTGTGGTCAGCAATACAGAAGCACCGCAGGGGACTGTACTTTCTCCGGTCCTATTCAGCCTATATACATCAGACTTTCAATACAACTCAGAGTCCAGCCACGTGCAAAAATTCACTGATGACACTGCTATCGTAGGCTGCATCAGGAGTGGGCAGGAGGAGGAGTATAGGAACCTAATCAAGGACTTTGTTAAATGGTGCGACTCAAACCATCTACAACTGAACACCAGCAAAACCAAGGAGCTGGTGGTGGATTTTAGGAGGACCAGGTCCCTCATGGACCCCGTGATCATCAGAGGTGACTGTGTGCAGAGGGTGCAGATCTATAAATATCTGGAAGTGCAGCTGGATGATAAATTGGACTGGACTGCCAATATTGATGCTCTGTGCAAGAGAGGACAGAGCCGACTATATTTCCTTAGAAGGTTGGCATCTTTCAACATCTGCAATAAGATGCTGCAGATGCTCTATTAGACGGTTGTGGCGAGTGCCCTCTTCTACTCGGTGGTGTGCTGGGGAGGCAGCATAAAGAAGAGGGACGCCTCATACCTGGACAAACTGGTGAGGAAGGCAGGCTCTTCTTGTAGGCATGGAGCTAGACAGTTTGACATCCGTAGCAGAGCGATGGGCGCTGAGCAGGCTCCTGTCAATCATGGAGAATCCACTGCATCCACTGAACAGTGTCATCTCCAGACAGAGTAGCAGCTTCAGCGACAGACTGCTGTCACTGCCGTGCTCCACTGACAGACTGAGGAGATTGTTCCTCCCCCACATTATGCAACTCTTCAGTTCCACCTGGGTTAAACATTAACATTATACAAAGTTTTTGTCTGTTATACCTGCATTTTTATCACTCTTTAATTTAATATTGCGTTTTTTTTATCAATATGCTGCTGCTGGAGTATGTGAATTTGCCCTTGGGATTAATAAAGTATCTATCCATCTATCTATCTAACTAAATGAGTTGCCTGTAAAGGCATGGCAAACACAGCAAACAAGTCCCAAATCAGAATCCATAGGCGTAGTCAAAAATAGAGCACAGGTTCCAAAGTCTGTAAACAGTCCCAATACAGAACCCAAAGACAGGTTTGAAAAACAAAAAAACTAAAATGCAAGAGGAAAGGCACAGTAAATACAAAAAATATCTACTCCCTAGCACATTTGAAATGAACAGTCAGGAAGTACAAAAGGTCACATAAAAAGGGTGGAGGGCCTTTCCTGTTGGTGTTGGTAGGTGGCCCCTTGGGGAACTGCCCACAAAAACACAAGGGGCATAACCTAGGCCAGTTTCATTTACAAATAAACACAAAGAAAAAAGATATAAAATACACAAAAAAAAAACATGAATACAAATAAATGATACAAAATTAGAAAACAAAACAATCAAGAAAATCCCCTGTGAACCTCAGGCAGGAGAGAAAAATGACAGGCTGTCCATGTACTTCTATACTTTTAATATGTAAATAAAGGGAACCAAAAAAAAACCTCCTGGAAATTCCAAAACAAAGCCACAAATTAAAAAAATTATTTACAGTATTTCTTATTATATAAAATAACATTGAAATAAACTAATAAATAAAAAAAACTAACTCAAAAGTAGAAATTTAATGAAAGTAAATAAATAATCAGCTACTTCTTACAGAAACAACCAAAAAAAAAGAGAATAAGAAGGACAAAACTAATAGGCAAAAACAGGCTTCAGGAAAACTGAAATTTATGAAGCCAAAAATAAATTCTAAAAACAATAATCCAAAAAACAAATCAAAAGATCAACATCTGAAAACCTCTAAGTATGCTTGTAGGATTGGGAAAAAATAAAAAAAACAAAACTATGTTGTGTTGCAGTCTGGCTGTAGGTTTTATTAATAAACATAACTAGCTAACCATTCAAAATTACAAAATGGCTGATTGTGGAACTGAAGTACTATAATAGATCAGTAAAATACTGAAGCTTTACACAGCGTATCTGGAGTAACTCAATACCAAACTTATTGTGGGTAAAACAACTGGACTTTTACAATTGAATGTCAGCTTTTGCCTTCGAATAAGACCTTTCTGTTAGATAAATCCCAATTATATTAGAATAATGGAAACTTGATCTGAAAGTCCTAATATATAGACCTCTCAAGTAACTGTGGACCTACTGACCACAGCATCTAAGAGTTGGGATTTATAATGAGGCCCCAACGCTGCAAACACAGAATATAACAGAGATGGAATAAATAAACAATACACAACAGAATGTATTTAGGGAAAATTAAAAATATAAAGGAAAGTATTTAGCAGGGTCAAGGTACTGGTCTTATTATTAGTGCCTGATTATGTGAAATTAAAAAAGTTCATAATTTTCCAAAGTACTAGTTTTGTATACATACTGTATTTGATTCTTTTAGAAATTAAGAAGACTTAAACTGTGACAGTACATTTTAAATCAAGAATTTCTCATAAAAAAGTAATTTTCCATTCACTTAAAATCCAGGATGACTGGTAACTTAAATTTGTTTCGATGTTGGTAACTACAGATAGCATGTGAGTGTGCCCCAGGGCTCTAATTTCCTGCAACTCTGTCCTGCATCAAGTGGATACAGAAAATAGATTCATAGATGACTTATGGGGAACCACAAGGACATTTTAGAATTGAGAACAGCACCAATTATGCAGACATGATCATAATACAGGTGTAAAATAATTCAAATCTATTAATGTCACTCATTCAAAAATGCAACAAAAACTGTTAGAAACATACTGCTAAACACAATGTAAATTGAAGTGAATTGCTTTTGAACATGTGAAATGTATATTTCAATAGCAGGGAAGTTATCCTGATCGGGACATCAGGATATGTAAGAGAAACCAAAAGCAATTATTAACTTTATTAGGAAAAACACAATGATTACCTCCAAGTATGGATACCTCCAAGTGTGAAAACATAATATAAACATTTTGAACAGGCTGGTTGGACACAATTTCAAGATTTCGAGTACCAGCCCATTAACCCCATTTAAATGTAAAAAAACCAAAAGATGCTAAAGTAATCGGCCTCTGCCAGTAACAGCAGGCACTATGGCTTTGACTACAGAGGATTTCATCTTATCTCTCTCTTTTGCTTAAGGGTCATATGAAAAACCCATTCTTCCGTCAGTGCAGGGTTATAAATATTTCCGAGTCTGGATGGGGCGTGACTTATGAGGTCTGCAGGGGGCGTGGGTTGGCTTTGTCTGGCTATCGTCCTTTTAAGCTACAGATGGGAAGACAAGTCTGTGAACGACAGTGCCCCCTCTCATCCCAGAGTGGTAGTGCTTACCTTTGCAGAGCATCAAAAGAACCCCCTAACTGTATGTCCTTGGGCCATTACTCTTTCTACTTTATATCCTTCCTTTGGGTCAGATTATACATAGACATGGCCTTAACTTCACTGTGATGAAGGTGATATACAGTTATATCTCAGTACGCTGTCCCCTACAGACTCGCCTCCCTGCACACTCACTGACTGCATCACTGATCTTAAGTTTTGGATGGAAAGTTACTTTCTTAAACTTAATGTCAACAAAACTGAAGTGTTACTGGTAGGTCCAAACTCCCCACTTTCTAAGGCATCCATCTTCTCTGCTTCTATTCATTTTACACTTGTCAAACCTGGTCCTGTTTTCAGAAATCTTGGTGTTTTATTTGATTCATCACTTGAGCTACACATCAGGTCTCTTTCCAGAATTTCATTCTATCATCTCCTTAACATTGCCCGCCTTTGTCCATTTCTGAACATATATAATTTAATTATGTTCTAACTCTGGTTCATTGTTTCATAATGTCTCGTATTGATTACTCTTACTCTTCATCAGCCTCCCTGCAAAATCTATACAATACAATACAATAAAATACAATACAGTTTATTTTTGTATAGCCCAAAATCACACAGGAAGTGCCGCAATGGGCTTTAACAGGCCCTGCCTCTTGACAGCCCCCCAGCCTTGACTCTCTGAGAAGACAAGGAACAACTCACAAAAAAACCTTGTAGGGAAAAATGGAAGAAACCTTGGGAAAGGCAGTTCAAAGAGAGACCCCTTTCCAGGTAGGTTGGGCATGCAGTAGGTGTCAAAAGAAGGGGGTTAATACAATACAATACACAGAACAGAACAAATACTTAATACAGCATAATAATAAAAATTTTAGAAGTACAGAGCAGAATTTAACAGTAGATGATATCACATAATAAGATTTGGATATTTTTAGAGTCCTGGAGACCTCATTCATCAAGCTGCCTCCCCATTTGGCCATTCCACAGCTGAAACGTTACTCGGCCAGCCAATCCGATGAAAGGACCCCTTTTTCCCATGATTCCTGTGATCCTCCATCAGGGATGACTTTACCACAGGCAGGCAAACAACTTGGCAGGTGGGCCGTGGCACCAATTGCCACATTTGAGTACCGAGAACAGAAACAGAATAGGTGAGGGTTAGTAACAAATTATAATGATCATGTTACTTATATTTTAGTGCTAATGACTAACAACAGAGATGCAGTATGTACAGTTAATCAGCAGCTCTAGTCAGAATATGCTAAACTGAAGTAGTGAGTCTTCAGCCGAGATTTAAAGGCTGGGACCGAAGGGGCATCTCTTATAGAAAAAGGAAGACCATTCCACAGTTTAGGGGCCCTGTAACTAAAAGCTTGACCTCCCACTGTTATTTTATTAATCCATGGAATCATAAGCAGACCGGCATCTTGAGATCTTAATGTGCGCTCAGGTTTGTAAGTCATGATAAGTTCAGACAAGTAAGCCGGACCTTGGCCATTTAATGCTTTATATGTTAAAAGGAGGATTTTTAAATCTGCCCTAAACTTAACCGGGAGCCAGTGTAAGGATTTAAAAACTGGAGTTATGTGTTCGTATTTTCTTGTTCTTGTAATAATTCTTGCAGCCGCATTTTGGATTAACTGGAGGCTGTATAGAGAACAGTTTGAACATCCAGTGAACACCGCATTGCAGTAGTGAATCCTACTAGAGATAAATGCATGAATTAATTTCTCAGAATCCTGTTTATTTAGAAAGCGCCTTCATTTCCTAACATTTTTAAGATGGAAGAAACGTGTTTTGGACAACTTTGTAATATGCGCTTTAAATGACATGCTAGAGTCAAAGATAACTCCTAGATTGCGGGCTGATTCAGTAAAATTAATTGGGATTCCAACTGAGTTAAATGATGACAAAATATTGCTGTGATCAGCGTCATTCCCTCCAACAATTAACATCTCTGTTTTATCTGTATTTAAAGACAAGTAGTTCTCATTCATCCACTCCTTTAATTCACTAACACAACTAATTAAAGACAACATCAGAGAAACTTCATTTGATTTAAATGAAAGGTATAAATGGGTGTCATCTGCATATGAGTGAAAATTAACATTATGTTTCCTAATGAGAGATCCCAGTGGAAGCATGTAAAGTGAAAACAGTAAAGGTCCCAGTACTGAGCCCTGCGGGACACCATATTGAACTTCTGTGTATAATGATGGAGTACTGTCAGCACATTTCTGTACATATTGGAATCGATTTGATAAATAAAAACTAAACCAAGCGAGCACGGGGCCTGTAAGCCCAACATCGTTTTCTAGCCTGTACAGTAAAATAGAATGGTCAATGGTGTCAAACGCTGCACTTAAGTCTAACAACATAATTACAGTGGAGTTTCCTTCATCAGAGGATATCAGAATGTCATTTACAACCCATGTTAGTGCAGTTTCTGTACTATGACCAGTGCGAAAACCAGACTGGAATTTCTCAAATAAATTGTAATGTGTAATGTGTGACTGAAGTTGACGGGCGACTACTTTTTCTAGTATTTTAGAGAGAAACGGTAAGTTTGAAATAGGCCTATAATTATTTAGTATGTGTGGGTCTAGGTCTGACTTTTTAAGTAAAGGTTTAATGACTGACATTTTTAGTGCATCAGGTACGGTGCCATGCAATAATGAATTATTGATAATGGTTAAAATAGGCGCTGCAAGAACATCCATTGCACTTTTTACTAGTTTTGTTGGCACTGGATCTAGGGAACAAGTAGTGGGCTTCATTTTAGTAATTAAAGTTAAGACTTCCTGCTCAGTTACAGGATTAAAATTACTAAAGTGCTGAATGCAATGTGCGGTAGGGTCTGCTAAGCTAGTATTTGGTTTGTACTGTGATGCTGAGATCTGGGATCTTATATTTTTAATTTTCTCATTGAAGAAGTTCATAAAGTCTGTACTGCTAATATCTGTTGGTATTTTGCACTGTTGATCTGATTTCCCATTTGTTAATTTAGCCACCGTTCTAAACAGTACCCGAGGATTTTTATTATTGCTATCTATTAATGTAGAATAGTATTCTAAGCGAGCTTTAAAGAGGGCTTTTTTATATTTATTAACACTCTCTGTCCATGCAATTTGAAAGACATGTAGCTTTGTTGTTCTCCATTTGCGCTCCAGTTTTCGACACTCTAATTTAAGAGCTCGAGTATTTTCATTAAACCAGGTAGAGTTTCTATGTGCTTTGATCACTTTTGTTTTAAGGGGAGCCACTGTGTCCAGAGTATCTCTCAAGGTCACATTATAATGTGATGTTAGCTGATCTAAATTGTTTTCCACGTTTACATTTGATGTTAACTGATCTAAATGGTTTTCCACAATTACACTCGACTTACTCAAGGTATCTATAAATTTTGAAGCAGAATTACAATCTAGATGTCGCACAATCTAGATGTCTTTGTTTTAATCTGTGAGTGCGTTGGCATGGGCAGAACTAAATTAAATGTAATTAAGAAGTGATCGGAAATAACTTCATTTAATGGAGTAATATTTAAATTTTGAATTTCAACTTTGTAAGTTATAATTAAATCTAATGTGTGGTTATGATTATGAGTTGGACCTTTGACAATCTGACAAAATCCTACTGAATTTAACAAATTTGCTAAAAGTGTCAGTTTCCACATCAATGTGTACATTAAAATCCCCCATCAGTACAACGTGATCATAATTTATAGCCAAATCAGATAGAAGGTTGCTAAATTCAGTCATGAACAATGAATATGGCCCTGGTGGTCTGTAGACTAGCACTATAATTGTGTTGGAATCTGTTTTAATATTTAAAATGAATGCCTCAAAGGATGTAAAGTTGCCTAAATTTTTAGAAGTGATTTGCATTTTGTTACAATGAATTATTCCAAGGCCTCCTCCTCGACCAGATTCTCTAGACTTATGAAGGAACGAGTATCCATCTGGTGACGCCTCTGCTAGGGGAACAGTGTCACATTTACTAAGCCAGGTTTCAGTAAGAAGACAGATCAGATTTTGTACTTAATATAATATCATTTACTAAAACAGCTTTAGTGCCAAGAGATCGAATGTTCAATAAACAGCATTTAATACTGCATGATTTTTTCTGAACTGGTGATATATTTTTTGTTTTAATTTGAAGTAAATTTCTATTACAGATGCCCCTGGTGGAGGGTCTGGTTTTATCCCTTGGTCTAATTATACACCTTCTTTTTTGGTTATCAATTAATTTAAGGTTTGTATCAACACTAAATTTACTGGATGCCCCACAACAGGGATTATGGGTAACAGCTTCAGGAAAATAACAGGTGGGATAAACAACAGCCTGTGATTTAACATCACATGACTGCGGCCTGGATGGTGCTCTCATCAGTCAACCAGGCAGTTTTTCTGCCATATTTTGGGATAATACATAAGATCCCCTCCAGTTAGGATGAAGACCATCTCTTCTGAAAAATCCAGGCCTTTCCCAAAAATCATCCCAATTGTTCACAAATGCTGTGCTTTTATTTGCACACCAGGTTTCTAGCCAGCAGTGAAAGGAATGCAATCTGCTATAAATCACATCCCCTCTATATATTCTTGGTAAGGGACCAGATACAATTAAATTCTGACATTTTCTTTTAGCTTTGGTGCATAGAGAGATGAAGTTCCGCTTTAATACCTCAGATTGCTGTAAATAAATATCATTAGTGCAGACATGCAGCAATAAGGTAGATACTTCATCGTCGGCGACACGGTCCAATGCGGCCTCTATGCCAGAAATCTTGGCCCCTCTGAGGCACTTAACATTAATTGCTGGTTTAACATAGTTTGGAATTCTAACATTCCGCACTATGGAATCGCCAATTATGAGAACTTTATTATTCTCAGTTTCCACAGACGCGCTGCGGAGAGCTGAGAATCTGTTCTGGCTCAGAATTGGTGACCTGGGTGCCGGGGGACTACATTTTGGATTCTTAGACCCCCGTCTTACTGTTACCCACTCGCCCTGTGGCTGAATTGGTGCTGCTGATTTCAGCCGCGCACTGACTACAGTGGGACCTGGAGAGACTGAAGCCGAATCAGAAGTAGCCGAATTGTCTAAACAAACTGAGTCGATCCAATTTTCGGTTTGCCTAATCGCTATCAGATTCCTAACGCGGTCCTCCAATTCTCGTATTTTCCCGACCAACTCTAAATTAACTAAACACTTTTGGCAGGTGAAGCTATCTACACTGTCGGCCGGAAAACCTGAACTGTACATACTGCAGGACACACAACATATAAACGCGGCCTCGATGGGCAGAGAGCAGATAGAACTTATGTTAACTGTTGAAGTCATCTTTGCTGTTTCTATAGGTGCTTCGGCGCTTTCCGTGTTCAGCTGAATCGCTACGAGACCGTCGGCTTTAAGTTTCCACCACCCGTTGAGCGATCGACTTTAATTTCTCACTGCCGGTTATTTCTTCTGGTCAGCTGCTGGCTTTACCTCAGGTGAACTTGCTCGGGTGCTTGCGAAGGGTAGCGTAACTGTGGGAGACGCCGCTGCTCTGTGCTTCTGCTTGCTGATTCCCTCTGTGCTTCCGCTTGCTCCTATACAGAAGCTACAGTACATTCAGAACTCCGCAGGCAGAGTCCTCACCCACACAAAGCGGTCTGCTCACATCTCTCCTGTTCTTTCCCAACTTCATTGGTTACCGGTTCCATCAAGGATTAAATTCAAGATTCTGCTTCTCACCTGCAAAGCCCTACATAGCCTTGCCCCCCTCTACCTTACTCAGCTACTAGCTCCTTACACTCCTTGTTGCTCTCTCAGGTCGTTGAGCAGTAATCTCCTTACTGTCCCACGAACCAGACTCTCCACCCTGGGAGGCAGGTCCTTTGGTGTTATGGCCCCTCAACTCTGGAACTCTTCCTCAGTCTCTACGAGATTGTTCCTCCTTCTCCACCTTTAAATCTCAACTCAAAACTTTTGTCTTCTATGAATGTTTGTCCTTTGTGTAATTTTTTTTTACTCTGTATGTAAAGTAACCTTAGGTTTGTGAAAGGCACTCTATAAATGCAACTTATTATTATTATTATTATTATTACCTGTTGTGGCAACATTTTTACCAAGAGCACTAACAAGAGTGCTCTTTTTCAGTATAATAACATGCCTCAATACAAACAACAGAGATCAATTTCATAGCCTTTGAACAATAGTACACAATAATACACCAAACTTTGTTTTTGATACAGTAGGCATTCACCATAATAGACATTGTCTGTATGAGATATGTCTCTTAGCTCAAAAAATTGCTAGGCTACTTTAAAATTATCACGCTTTCACCTTCATTTAAAAATGGGCAAATTTAAGATTGAATTCAAAGTCATCTAATGTTTTTACAGCACATTATTCTGCACCACAGCATATCACAGTATTATGTTATATCAGAAGCTGCAATAATTTCAAATTGCTGCTATTATCATTTGATTACTCTAACTAAATAACATTAGTAAAACCTTTTGCATATTCACATACGTATAATGCAATTATCATTAGTTCTCACTTGAGGATTTCAAATAAAGAGTTGACTTTGTGCAAGCCAAAATAGTCCTCTATTTTTTGTTTTTTTTTTAAGTTTATTTTACATTATTTTATTTATTTATTTATTTTTTGAACAGCCATTTATTCTTTTAACCGACATACTTTGTGTTCCCCTAAGCTCTGCAAATGGGATTATGATAAGAGGGCAAGCAGGACGATTGCTTATTATAGAAAGTAATAATGGCTGAACAGTGTTACAGCGTTGGAAGGCCACATATATTATATAGTGTTTTTATACTTTTACTTTTGGCATTTTACACAACATTCAGATATTCAAGCTAGTTTTCTATTATATAGAATTTGAGGAGAGCTCCATCAAGTAATGAAACAACAATTCACAGAGCAGAAGACCCACCCAGTCAGTGCTGCCAGATTCATATAACACTGTGCTGGTTGTTAAAAATAATATTACTTTGTATTATAAACTGTCGAGAGAATGTAGTGTCAGTGTGGCCAAATATTGCTAGTGCAAGGGAATAACCAGTGCGGCACAGGCCATGGCTAAGTCCTACTTTAGACCCCTCTAAGAGAGAACTTAAGACTGACACTGGCTGCAGGAAGGGTTCTGCACTTTCCAGTTGTTATAAATGTTTTCTTATATGGAAAATTATTATCTTAGTAGCAGTTTATTTATTTCTGTATTTTTATTACATTTGATTTACATTTATTGTTGTTGATTTGAAGTCATGTCACCATTTTGTTCATCAATATTTCCATTTTCAGTTGTTTTGTAATGGCCACAGCCATATTGCTGTCAAGAGCATTACCCCGATGCTAAGCATGATATTATCATTCACACATTATGTAAGGTGGTGTGCTGCACTTGGTATCCAAACCTTCAGATACTTTACAGTGGTATGCTCTGCTTATTTAATAATAATAATAATGATATTTTTATTTAAATAGCACCTTATCATACATTTCCATGCAACACAAGGTGCTTTCCACAGATGAATCAACAAAAACAAAGATATACAACATTTACTTGTATTATTATCATTAATTAAAACTGTGACAATTTCTAATAAATGTAAGTATACTAAATACAAAATAAACCAGGAGTTGCTAAGCAAAATGTAATCACTAAAGTGCAAAACACAAACCTTCACTCTTATCAGAAAAAGGATTTCTAATTATAATATTTATACATTAAGGCAGACAATAGAACAACCAGATCTAATTAATGTATATTGTGAGATTTCTGAACTCTTTTAGGACCCCCCCCCGTAGGACGACATGTCAAAGCATGATTGCTGTGTCTGTGAAGCCCTGCTTGTCCATTGCTGAGGCAACTGCATAGCGCTGCAGAAACAACTACGAACCAATCACAATTGCGCTATAAGCACCTGTTGCCGATGGGTGATAAAAGGTGCATTATAAATGCAGGGAACATTATAACTTGTCCACTGACTTGGCCCCGACCCTGCTCATTTGCTGTGTCTGTGTATAGGAGAGTGGTAGATTCCCGCTTCAATAAATAACCATGCTGTTCCTGTTTCATGCTGAATAAAACTGGTTTTGCTAAAGTACTGAGACACAGCTTCATTTTTGGGGTGCAAGACAGCGGCTCACGCTTCACAATATAAAATTATATAACTACAATTTACCTAGGCATATGTACGTGGCAACCCATTAAGTAGAAACAGTTTGATGTTATTAAAATTAATGAAAAGAAACAAAAGCAAATAAAGCAGTTCATAGCAGTTTTCATTGATTCAGGATGTAGACGAAGTTCTTGATCCCTGAATGTGATTGTTTGACCAGCTGACACGGAGGAGAGGAAAGCAAAAAAAAAAAACAAAACCTCCTACAATGGGCCACAGGAGAAAAAAAAACCTCTGGTGGGCCACGGTCAGGAGATGGAAACTAGCAAATCAAATGGTTAAGTCTGATGGTAATCAGTTTATGAATCATGAAAATTAGTTAGAGAAAGGACTTATACTTACTTAAGAACCTCAGCTTCTTTAATTTTGAGCTATGATTTTTTTTTTTGTCTCACATTTCTGGTTTAGTTTGTTGGCTGTTTAAGCTCAGATCCATGTGTTATTTATTCAAATATTTCCTGCCTTACCCCTTAGGCTTCTTGTTTTTAAAAGTTTTTGTCCATTTTTTGGACTATAATATTACAGAATACTGTGTATTCTGGAATTTAAAAAAAATGAAAAAAATAATTTGTCGGAAGTCAAAATTACAATTAATTCTATCAGATAAATGACGGGCAGATATGTGAGCCTCTTTCACCATCAACATGACTTTGTATTTTGTTTAGTCCCTGAGAAAACCATGGCCATGACGCTGTTTTAACTCTGCCAAAACCTTTCATCGGTAATTTCAGACAAAAGAGAGTAATGGAATTCGGAAATTAAAAAGAAAATCAAGATCCATAAATAACTTTTTGAAATCTCAAGAGTAAAATTGTAGCAATTACAGCCAATTGCTGAAGTTGATATGAAACCCTTGAACAACAGCTATACTGCAATACTAAAATCTCTAAAAGACTTTTGTCATTTTTAGTAACTAAAGAAAAACAATCAAATTAAAAATGTTACTTATTGTTTTATTGCATAGATTCTGGATTTTTAATGAACAAACTCATGTTGATACTTATTAAAACCTTTAAAAATATCTACCCTTTAAAAATCTAAACTCTTATTACTGTATATATGCTTACAAAATTTCTTGTTTTAATAAACTTAACTAGAAACACGATTTCTCATAGCGAGTGAGTTAAGTGAGGAAAAATCTGCCTTATGTGCATCTTGTCTTTGCAATACAATTGCTGTAAAATCTGTAAAACCATCAAGGGAATAGCCTTGAAACTGTAGCCATAAAGTTTTACAAGGCAGAAATCCTTTACAGAAATTCATTGCAGCTCCATTTTCATTTCACTGCACCAAATAAAGTAACTAATGAAGAGATCTAGTATTGTTCCACACATTTTAAAGACATAAATTCCATCAGCTTTGCTCATTTCCTGACATTCATGCTTGGTTGATTTTTTTTTTCGCTTCAGAAAACATTAATTTGAACATCAAGGGGGGCCATTCATAAAGTCATTAATGTAAACTATGTGTGAAATGTGTGTAATGCTACTGAGAACATTTTTCTAAAAGTATAATGAATTTACGGCCTTGTGTGATAGTTTTTTCCATTCTGTTTACCTAATGTAAGACTGCAGTGGTCCAGAGCCTAGTCCAGCAGTATCTGGCCATGGAGGGAGCAAACCCTGGATGATACACTCAAACAGACATTCACATTCACTCAGATGTGACCAGTTTGGCGTATTTGAAAATGTTAAATTACAGTTATTATTTTAAAAGTGAAGCCTGTCTTTGTACTCAGCTCCTTCTACTATATGCAATTCCTGGAGCCACTACTGGTTATAGTAGAAGAACAATCAAAGGTATAAAGTAATCAATTAAAAAGACAAAATCTAAATGGTATCATAAGTCTTTATTTTCTACATTTTTGCAAAGAGTTAGGTAGACAGAACCTGAAATTTTTATCCATATCAAGTTAAGGATATTGATTCAATAAAGTTAAATATTTTACCCTATTTATTGTACTGTATCCAGCTTCTTTTGTCTTTTGTGACCAGCTCTGAATTCATTCCTGACACTGTCAATGCGCACATCTCATCGGTACCCAGTTATATATTGTGGCAGGGAAACACTTTACTGTACACGTAAAACTTGGAAATAATAGAGCTTGTATAAATGGGAAACATTTACTCCTTTGAAACAGTGGAGTAAGAAATCAGCAAAATTCTGCACAAATTAAGCCCTTTGTTGCCCTATAATGGTACAAAGTTTGCTATGATTATCTTCTTTAATAGCCCAATCTGTCCTTCTGCTTACTGTCTATATGCTCTCCTTTCTTCCTCTGGCCACCCATCCTTCCTCCAAGAAAACATGAGAATAATCTAAACGAGAACAGGTCATTCAGCCCAACAAGGCTCACCAGTCCTATCCTGTTAATTTTTCCAAAATAACATCAAGTCTGGTTCTTTCTGCAATCCATCAGCTTTAGTATTGCTGTCAGTGATCAACCCTTTATACCAAGTTATAGATGCATACACAGGTTGGATTAAAGTGAACTGCCTTGGTGACTTCACCTCTAGTTAGCCCTTAGATTAAATAGTCTGCTGGCTTTAGCTCAAACCTTAAAGAACAATATAATCAAAACTGTTCTTGATCCATCCGCTCTTTCCTTTATGTGCCTCTAACCAGGTTTTCTTCTTTGGGGTCTTTCAACCATAGAATATACTTCCATGTTCATTGTATATGAGCAGAACCTCATAAGTATGATCTGTGTGCCTACTAACATTCTCCTGTCTAGAAGGTAAACATGAAGGTCCCCTACATCTCTAAATTCATGCCGCACACTTCATCTCACTATTTCTGCTCCCCTCTGGTTTCAGATATGAATTCTTACATACACAGTGTGTTATAGTTAACTGTCAAGATTAAAAAAAAAAACTTTTCATTTTTATTTTCATTTATAGATCTCATGTTAAATCATGCATTGATGGTGTCATTTGGACTGCATGGTTTAGTTTGACTACCACTACGTGTTGCTAGTGGAGTGCACTGTCAAAACAGCCATCTTTATAGGTTTGAGCCACATGTTTACAATTTAATAATTCATGTAAAAAAAAAAAGTAAAAACTCATTTTTTAAATAGATCTGGTTGCTTTTGCAAGCTGTTTTCTGGCTTTAGGTTTTGGTTTTGACTTTTGCCTGCTTGATTCTTCCCCTTTGGACATATTCATAATCTTCTGTCCTTCTGTTTATGACGTCTTCTACATGTAACTAGTCAGTTTCTGCAGTCAAAAACCTTCTGTCTGCCCCTCCTTAATTATTTACCATGTTAAATCTTTCCCTCTCATAGAAAGATAATATAGCATCACACTTAGTCCAAGAACTGCAGCCTTATCTTGCCTGAGTTTTGCTAGTATGGAGTGTGCCTCCTAATAAATTTTGTAAACTCACTGCTGTACTGTTTGGGGTTTTGTTTATCTCCACGTAATAATTTAATCATATTTTCTTGTATAGGTTGTATTAAATAAATAAAAAATTGTGACTCACACAATAAATATGGATTATTGGCATTATGTTACTCATTCTTGAATATCTATTTTCTCATTCTCACTAGAAGTTCACTTCTATGTTGTACTTGCAATATGTGCATTAACACTAGAATTACCAAAGCTTACGAGAAAACTCATAATTCCAGCCCTTTTGTGTTGTAAATGTGTCAATAATCCCAAGCAGCAAGCAGCCTGCTATACCAAAACTGCCGAAGAAACTGCAAAAACCTCTCCCAACTGTTTGTCCCTTGTTTATCAGGGAGTCAGGTAGAAGCTGCATAGGCTAAAAAAATATAGTGATTTGGAACACATGCATTTCACGTTTGTTCCGTGTCTACAAAGATCTATGTAAGTGTAGGATGACAGATATGTTGAACGCATACCTAAAAGACAAACTTTTTCCATGTTTTAGTACTAACGACAAAATGTAGACATGAAGTGTATAATGTGTGAAGACTGAAGTCCAAATATCAAATAAACACTTTCACAAAAGGTACAAGTATAACACAACAAGCGCACTTGTTGTGTTATATTTGTAACTTTTGTGAAAAGCGATTTAAGGTGGGACGGATCTATGAGTTTTTTCGTAGGCTTTGGTAATTCTAGTGTCAAGAACACAGTGTGGTCATTTCTGGAGATTTTAAAATTAAACATGATGAAGAAATGTCAAGGGTTCAAGCTAGGGTTGCCAGATTAGAAAATTAGAAATATGGGACACTCTTAAAATCTCTCTCTATCTATACTAATAAAAGGCAAAGCCCTCACTCACTCACTCACTCACTCACTCACTCACTCACTGACTGACTCATCACTAATTCTCCAACTTCCCGTGTAGGTAGAAGGCTGAAATTTGGCAGGCTTATTCCTTACAGCTTACTTACAAAAGTTAAGCAGGTTTCATTTCGAAATTCTACACGTAACGGTCATAACGGTTGATAACGGTCGACAACGTCTGCCATGTTGAACTTTCTTATTTATGGCCCCATCTTCACGAAATTTGGTAGGCGGCTTCCCTGCGCTAACCGAAACCGATGTACTTACTTATTTCGATGGTATGAGGCTACTGTCGGCCGCCATATTGAACTTTCCAACGTCACCAATTTTCCAACTTCCCGTGTAGGTAGAAGAATGACCCCGTCTTCACGAAATTTGGTAGGTGGCTTCCCTGCGCTAACCAAAACCGATGTACGTACTTATTTCGGTGGTATGACGCCACTGTCGGCCGCCATATTGAATTTTCCAAACGTCACAAATTCTCCAACTTCCCGTGTAGGTAGAAGGCTGAAATTTGGCAGGCCCATTCCTTACAGCTTACTTACAAAAGTTAAGCAGGTTTCATTTCGAAATTCTACGCGTAATGGTCATAACGGTCAACGACGTCCGCCATATTGAACTTTCTTATTCATGGCCCCATCTTCACGAAATTTGGTAGGCGGCTTCCCTGCGCTAACCGAAACCAATGTACATACTTATTTCGGTGGTATGACGCCACTGTCAGCCGCCATATTGAACTTTTCAACGTCACTAATTCTCCAACTTCCCGTGTAGGTAGAAGGCTGAAATTTGGTACTTATTTCGGTGGTATGATGCCACTGTCGGCCGCCATATTAAACTTTTAATGGAAACCGATGTACGTACTTATTTTGTTGGCATGACACCACTGTTGGCCGCCATATTGAACTTTCCAATGTCACTAATTCTCAAACTTCCCGTGCAGGTAGAAGGCTGAAATTTGGCAGGCTCATTCCTTACAGCTTACTTACAAAAATTTAGCAGGTTTCATTTCGAAATTCTACGCGTAATGGTCATAACGGTCAACAACATCCGCCATGTTGAACTTTCTTATTTACGGCCCCATCTTCACGAAATTTGGTAGGTGGTTTCCCTGAGCTAACCGAAACCAATGTACGTACTTATTTCAGTGGTATGACGCCACTGTCAGCCGCCATATTGAACTTTCCAACGTCACTAATTCTCCAACTTCCCGTGTAGGTAGAAGGCTGAAATTTGGCATGCTCATTCCTTACAGCTTACTTACAAAAGTTAAGCAGGTTTCATTTCAAAATTCTACGCGTAATGGTCATAATGGTCAACAACGTCTGCCATGTTGAACTTTCTTATTTATGGCCCGATCTTCTCGAAATTTTATAGGCGGCTTCCCTGCACTAACCGAAAACAATGTACGTACTTATTTCGGTGGTATGATGCCACTGTCGGCCACCATATTGAACTTTTCAACTGTCTTTGTTACTTATGGGTCCATCTTCAAGAAATTTGGTACATGGGTTCCCAACGCTAACTGAATCCTACTTACGCACATATATACGTCCATAGCCTGCAGCTCAGTCACTGTGTGAGGTGGCGTTGGGTCCCCCATCCCAACGCCTCCCACGTTTTTGGCTGCCTGCCTATATAAGACCGTCCGTCGCTCCGGTCTCTACATTCCCTTCCTTGCTTCGCCACGGGATTCACGTCTCCCTACTGATAACTACAGCCTTTTTGTTTAATCCACGGCTTCTCCGCTGTTTTATTGTTTGTTTATTACAATTATAGTTATTGTATAGGTATTTTAGACTTACTTTACATTGCTCAGGTACCCATTTCCTTTATCATTCCAACCCCCATTACCATGTCTATCGAGGTGATCACTATCGATCAAAGAACTGTCACTTACTGAGTGGTTTCCATGCCTGGAGATGGCACCTACCTTTTCCATTCTCTTTGTTACATATTGCACGGCCATATCAGGCTCACTCTTGATATCTGGAGGAACATTGTGTCTTATGTATTGAATGACTGGGACAGGTTCAAGGTGTGGAGTAATGACGGTACAGGAGATAATTATACTACACAGGAGCACTAGAAGAGTGAAATGCTTAAGCCCTTCACCTATGGTTCTGCATGTGAGTTGATGGCTGCCGCTGAATTGTTCGGTTGTCGCTTTCAAGTGTACCGAAATGGCCAAATATTTTACACCTTTCGACATCCGCCAATGCCTCTTAAACATCTTAGATTCACAGGTGACGATTTCAGTAGTGGACACTTTGATGTTTATGAGTGTTTAAACTCTCAAAAGCTGGATGTGATTTTATCGATGAAACCGGTTGTGTGCTTACAATGCTTGACAGATGCCGAATGTCACTTCAACACAACAAATCCTGCAAATACTATCGTAATTGAAACAAACCATGAAACTCAAACCGATTATGACAGCAGCAATCCAAGCTGTGAGATTTGAGACAAGATTACTGTTCACATGGCCAACTGTAAGTTGCATGCTCAAGAGTAAGCTCAGCGCACAACTTGGTAATGTTACAACCGGAGGGCCGAACTGACAACATGGTATACAAAGAGATCCTTAACAAATAATTATTGGCATATTTTCCCTCAGTTTAAAAAGGTTAAATTTTCTTCTTAATAAAAATTTTAAGGCAGTACTTCGCCGCTGCGAAGCGCGGGTATTTTGCTAGTATTACTATATATATAAATTTATACATACCCCTTACACACATTAAAAACATAAAGGAAAGATTTTAATGGGTTATGAGGAAAACAAAAGTAAAATCATCTGAAAATTATTTACTGAAAGTGCAATTACATGCACCACAGTTTGCTTCAAAACAGCTTCTGCCTTGTTTGATAAATGTCTATTCGCTGGAATATTCATCATGAAATTTACACTTATGTTTTAGCATCTTGGGATGGATGGATGGATGGATTAGTTTTTAAGCTAGAAAAAAAGGTAGTAACAACACACTTTGTTGACCCTGTATGTTGCAATGCTGATACAGAACTGCACAGCAGTGCGGCTGGAGAGCAAAATGGTAACAGTATCGCTGTCCTCAGCCAACCATAGCAACTGAACAAGGCAGCAAACACTAGTTTCTTCATTACATCTGGGTTATTTTCATCAAGAGAATCTGAAAAAAGAAAGTATAATTACTTACAAAGTTATAACTAAGTATCGTAAGAAGATAGTAAAAATATATTTTTATTACGAAATTTGAAAATGAACTAAATACAGGACATTTGGGTATCCCTGAAAGGTCAGTACGGGACAGGGGACAAAATTATCAAATATGGGACATGTCGCGTATATAAGGGACGTCTGGCCACCCTAGTTTAAACAGATGAGAGGTCATTGGACAAAGATCAACAGGCACAGATAACCAAAACCAAATATAAGGATATTGCTTAAAAATGCAAGCACCAGAGGCTGAGAAAGAATAAGAAACTGACCAGGAAATGAATTTCGACAACAACAAGAAGTATTTATTCCTTGTATAGCCCAAAATCACACAAGGAATGCCTCAATGGGCTTTAACAGGTCCTGCTTTTTGACAACTTCCCCAATCTTGACTCCCTAAGAAGATATGAATTACTATAAAGGAGCAGTCAAAGATGCTCTCCAGGGACATGCTAGTGGTCAAAGCAGCAAGAAAAGTCAGGAATGCCTGTCATCAAAGCCAGAAAAAGCAGTTCCAAAATTTGAAGTCATGATTCACTGCAAGAGGTCTGACTTAAATTCAAAAAAGTCTTTGGGCTTACTTTTTATGTGTGCACTGATAGTTCCGGAAGTATTTAATTAACAATATTTTAGCAAGAAAAGTATTCGTTTTGCACGTTTGGAGCAAGCAACTCAATAGCAGACATATGGATTATGTGACATGAGTTATGTGAGATATTTTTTTTCATTTTTCCATGGACATTTTTCATATCATTTTTTTTATTGTACAGCACTGGTCACCATTGAGTTCTCTTTTGTCATATATTTCTTTCTCTGCATTCTGCATGAAAACATGAGATGATTTTTTTTTCAGCCATCGCTACAATATGCATGGGATAAGTAACATATAAAAAATATTTTTGGGTGGAGAATTCCTTTAAGAAAAGGGTGACAAGGCAATAAATAGTTTCAGTAAAGTACTCCACTGTATTATACCATGTGGAAGAAAATGAAAACACCGAAGTTTTGTTTTGCTTCTGGATTTAATTACTTATCTTTAGCACTTGTTTCCTGTGTGACACAATTAATTGCTGCTTGACTAAATAAACTTTTTTTTTGCCAGGCAGTGAAGAAAGGTGCTCTGGGAGTTGATTGACATTCTCCTGCTTAGACACTGGCTGAATGTTAAAGACACTGAAGCTGCAATGACAGAAGGTAACACAGAGAAGACAGGATCATTTATGGCAGGCAGCTCCTTCGTATTCCTGCTGCTTTTCTCCTGAGGGTTTCAGTGAAAACTAAATGAATGTATATTTAGGAGAGAGCACATTTAGCAATTTTTACAGAGATGGTTTTAAAATTCTGAAAAGAAACATGCCCTGGCATTGCTTTTGATATCTATAGCTGGGAGATTTTAAGGAATTAATAAATTAGGCAATTGTATTAATTTTCATACTAGCTAAGCAGGTCAGTCACATTTAACTGGTTCGGTCTCCTCAATTCTATTTTTATGTTCTTATTTGATGTAATATAAGTCAGAACATTATGCTTAGTTCTTTTAAATACAGATCCACATTTTACTAATGTAGTAGTCTGTTTTTTTGTCAACCTAGGTGTAAAAAAATGTTAAAAGTAAATTCTGCAGAGGTAATAGATAGAGAGATAGATGGACAGATAGAATTTTATTTGTCCCCAGGGAGAGGTTTGGCTTTTTACAAAAGCTCTTTAAATAGATAGATAGATAGACAGACACTTTGGTCTGAACACATACCAGAAAGACTAAAAGAAACAAAATTCATTTCTGACTTGGTTGTCACAGTCACGGTGAAGCATTATGCAGACAATATTCAAAAACTTTTTATAAAGCATTCAGAATAAGATACACATTTTGAGCATTAAATCATAATGTAAATTTGAATACATTAAGGACTGTATATTTAGTATTCAGCATCTAAATACTTTTTAGAATATTCTACCCAGTACTAATACTGGGGAATACCCTCTGCCTTTATAGATACAGTACTTATTTATATCCAGGCATATTGCTGAATGTATAAAGGAGCCCCAGTAGTGTTTCTTGACACACTTCTGCTGAATAATTTATTGGCTGCAAGTCCTCAGTGTTAGTGTGTAAGAGAGAAGATTTGCAGCATTGTTCATAATGGCAGTCAGTTTTCTTTTAATTCCCTCCTTTACATAGCACACCACAGCTTAGAAAATTCTAGTGTCCATCAGAGAGCTGTTAAAAAGTTTGAAGGATGTCACTTCTTGCATTTTTCTAAGAAAAAAATAGTACACTCTGCCCTTTCTTATTTCTGAGACCAGCTGACCTGTCATTAATGTGGACCCCAGGTATTTGCTTGCGCACACCACCTCCACATTCAGTCCCTGAATAGTGACTAGACTGAGAGGCTCTTTGGTGCGGCAAAAGTCATTAACCATATTTTTAGTTTAGCTGGTGTTAAGTTGCAGTCGTATCTTTCTTTACCAATAAAGTTCTCCACCTGACTCCTGCACTCTGTCTCATTCCCCATATCAATACACCCCATAAGTGCAGAATCATTTGAGAGTTTCTGCAAATGACATGACCAGGTGTTATATTTATAGTCTGAGGTGTGCAGAGTGAAGTGAAAAGGAGACAGTACTGCTCTTTGTGGTACTCTGGTGTTACTCACATCTGTATGACGAGTCTCAAAAGATAAATGTTAATAGATGTTTAACAATATTTGCAGTTTTGCACATTTGCTGATAACATAATTATATTAAAATAATTAACACTAAAGCTCCAGCTCTCGATACATGGGTCCCATTCTCGATCTATTTGATTTCGGTGTAGAATCCACAATTGCTACCCATGTTCAAAGTGAGTCCACATAATTGCTTCCAAATCCCAAAAACGTTCATGTTAGTCTAATTTGTTACTCTAAATTTCCTATTCTAATAATAGATAGATAGATAGATAGATAGATAGATACTTTATTAATCCCAAGGAGAAATTCACATCAAATTAAATCAAATCAAATCAAATGAATATGTGGTTTTAAATAAAATAGTTTTAACCTAACTTGGCCTGCAACACTGCATTGCATCTTACTCTGCTCAGATAACCTTTTACTTTGCAAGACCCCAGAATGATGAAAATCAGAGTCATGACTGAGGGATGTACATAATTTTTTAGTTGTAAATATTATTCTTTGTTTTATAACATGCCTATTTAGCAGTGTGGCGTTCTTAACTACAGTATATAACTACTTTTTTTTTCCTGCAGTATAATCTTTAACAAACATGCCTGAATACTGACTTGCACAAAATGGACTGTTAATTCTTCTTTCATGGGAATTCTGTATAACATCTGACTAAATTACATGGAAATAATAGTACATGATTATCATAGAAATAACAATGTACCCAAATTCCCATTTGTATCTCCGTAAATAATAAAGAGTTGCCTCTCATAGCTCTGGGAGTTCAATAATAATTAGATCAGCTTCTCTTGTATTTTTTTTATTAAATTTGAGGGTCATGTTCACTTGGGAAGAAAGCAACCTACTTTCTCTTCATTGGCAGATGGTCTTGATAGTGTTGTTGCAAATGCTGAAAAATTTTTTATACTGAGGTTCTTATGCCTAAAATGCACAAAGTGTTTTGGAAAAAAAGGACATGTAGCTGTTCATTTATTTTAAAAAAGGTTGTAAGCATAATCGTAGGTTTTAGATTTTATCAGCAACAGGGAAAGTGATTAAAATAATGGCAATTTGCAAGTTTTTTATTTTAGTAGATAATGATGTATGTGATATTTAATATAAACAATATTATTACTGTATTTAAGGGCGGCACAGTGGCGCAGTGGTAGCACTGCTGCCTCGCAGTTAGGAGACCCAGGTTCACTTCTGGGGTCCTCCCTGCGTGGAGTTTGCATGTTCTCCTCGTGTCTGCATGGGTTTCCTCCCACAGTCCAAAGACATGCAGGTTAGGTGGATTGCCGATTCTAAATTGGCCCGTTTGTGTGTGTCCTGCGGTGGGTTGGCACCCTGCCCGGGATTGGTTCCTGCCTTGTGCCCTGTGTTGGCTGGGATTGGCTCCAGCAGACCCCCGTGACCCTGTGTTCAGATTCAGCAGGTTGGAAAATGGATGGATGGATGGATGGATATTATTATTTAAAAGTAAATATTTCTTTAACTGTCTTTCTAAAAGAAATGTCTCAACCCACAAGAAATAAGACAATATAATAAAAAACACGAAATGTACAAACTTAATTAACCACAAAAGAGTACTGGGTAGGTTATACCTGATGATTTTACAAAATAAACAGCAAACGGTACGAGGGATGTTCAAAACATTTCCGCACTTTTATATTTCCATTGGAAACGGTGAAGGAGGGAGGAGTTGTAATTGGGCATTAAAAAGTTGGTACAATGTTGGGAAAATTGCATCACAAACGAAGATGACTATGTGGAAAAGTGATGTAATTTGTTTTTGAAATTCTTAATAAATGGAGTTAAAAAAAATTGTGGAAACTTTTTTAACACCCCTCGTATTTTGAAACATGCACCTGTGTACTTGTTAATTCTATAATATTATATTCATTAAGTTTTCATTTTGTTCCACACTTACCCAATTTCTTAATAGATTTTTTTTTTTGTCTAGATCAGTGTTTACCGGGTTGCGGACATGTGTGTAATGGTTCTCTACATGACTGTATAGTAAAATTAGTTGAGACTATACAAGTGGGCAAGTGATACACCAACCTCTATTTAGCATACTATTTATAGTGGTAGTTCTATGTATGTATCGTATAAACAAAGCCATCGACACATCATAGACAGCTTTGGTTTATATGGTACAAAAATGTAATAAATATTTCCCATGATACCACTTACCCTCTCTTAACCATGTGACACAATTAAACTAAGATGACTGTCAATCAAAGACAGGAGGGAATGAATGACACAGACAAGGGTATCGAAGCTCGAAAGGCCCCCCCATCTCATTTCACTAAGCTCACCAAACATAGTAGGCAGAGGCATATACTCATACATTATGAACATCATATAATATCAATTATAAATCAGTTATCCAAACCTTCATGCCATGTCAAGCTCACCTTCCTTTTTTTTGTTCATTAGATAGATAGATAAAACTTTTTTTGTCCCAGGGGAAATTAGTATATTACAATGAATGTAACAAACTGAGTGATGATTACAACATCACATCGGCAGCAAATCCAGCTTTCTTCCAATAGCACAGTTAATGAGCATCGATTAAATGTTTTTGAAAGGCCTATGCCACTACTGGCAAAAAACTAAAAGGTGTTAGAGGAAAAGGGATCCTTAATTTGGTTTGGCATAGTTTGATGTGTCTTATTTGAGGTAGTGGCTTTGTTGTCTGTTGCATTTTGGTTAATGTTCATGTCGTGTTAGGGGACTCCACAGACTTGGACTGCACATTGCTCCTAATGCAACTTAAAGTGGGAGTATTAGCACTTTCCTTCAATCAATAAGGTCACTCTCATTAGTGTCAACTACTCGGTGAAAGTGTTTGTTCAGTTTATCATTTTGTTTTTTTCTTTTTTAAATGTCAGGTATAGTTTGTAACAAAACAGTCTTTTGGTAATATATTTTCTTATAATCACTGGGTTCTCATTTTAAATGACCGTCGATGTCGACTTTTTCCTTTATGTGACACGGTAACACATCAAATGTAGAATCTTATAAAAGTGACCTTTGAGACAGCTGCTTTGATTGTGCCCCATCCATATAAACTAACCAGGACTCATATTTTCTTTTAAAAGCTTTCTATTTACTTCTGATTGGATTGAGGATGTAAATGGGTTAGCGGTGTGCGCTGGATTGGAGTAAGTGTCTGTATTTTTGAAGAAACTTGGATTTTTACTATTATTAGTTTTTTTTTTTTTTCTCTTGCATTTATAAAGTCCCTTTTGAGAACAGGTCCCCAGGGTAAAGAACCAAGTCACCCTAATGGTAATGCAATTATTTTTTCCCAGCAGCTAAACATAATTTTCTGTAGTGTCTTTATGGTTCAAATCATTCAGTAAAAGATTTAGTCTAGTTACTCTTCTTTGGAATTTCTCTTATGCTGTTATGTTTTTCTTTCAGTATGAATAACTGAAACTACTCATGGTATGGTAGTTGTGGCCTTACAAGGGCATTACACAGTTTAAGGATGAATGTCATTAAGTTGAGCTTGACAGAATGCTTCACACAACACCTACACCACACAGACTTCAGCCCATTCTGGCAGTGTACCCAAAAAGGTTGCTTTGACACATCCACATTAAAATTGGCAATAAGAACTAAAGACATCCCTTACCCAACTGCTTCCACACTAGAAGGATATCTTCACAGTAACTAGGGTAGAATGTGCGTACAACTTGTAATGCCAGCAGAACAGTATGACAAAAAGGTGATGAGTGCATTTCAGAGGTTTTATTAAAATGTGTAAAATGTCACAATTCAGGCAAATCTACTAAGGTCACAACTGTGGACCAAGTAATCCAGAAGTTTTTTCTTCACTAATGCTGCTATCAAGTAGTTCCTCTCCTACACTGCTACCTGCCCATATCGTATTTATTTTGTTAGTGGCACTTTATAGTTGTATAATCTTCTTATGATTAACCATTGGTAGGTGAGTTCTTGTAGGCAAACATTGTAAGACCTTTACTGTTATTGTATTATACTTGCTAATTGAACTTATAGCCAGTGAAGAGCACTGTATGAGCATGAATTAAACTTAACATAGCTCTTGCATAAAGCTAACTGCCAGCAGATGTACAGTTAGAACTGAGTCATCAGTAAATAGTTTGCAGATGAGTCAGTGACAAGTGCAGACCTATTAGCAGTCCAGATTGTGGACTGTCATGCTTAACCTTCATGTTTATAGTTTACTCATTAAATCAAATAAAATCATACTCATTCGATTTTGAAATTATTGAAATGGTTTGCTTGATGGATTCTGTGACTAGAAGAATCAAATAAAAGAATCAACATTATGTAAACCAATAATGAACTTCTAAGCCTTTCGAAAACATTGATAATTATCTTTATTTTCCGGCTTGATGTTGCTCAACCACTTGACCCCAATTAAAACACTCTTTGTTTTTCTGTTCTTCTATTATGAGTGCTGACATGGTCACACATTCTAATAACTCCACTGTTAAGTAGGCTTTACCCAACAATGCCTTCTCATGAATTTCTTCTGTAGTACTCTAAAGTGTATCAAGAAAGCTGCCTGAAGAACTCTCTGGTGAGCTCAACAGGAAGCATCCAAATGACTATCTGAAATGTAAATATGAAAGTGGACCATGGGTCATAATTAGTCCACTTTTGAAATTCCTTTTTATTTTGGTTTCATATTTCTCATCCTACAGCAGGGCAAGAGTGACATGGTCTGATTTCAGAGGACAGTGTGACTCACAGTTATCCTTCATTCCAGGCTCTAAGGCCCTTAATCGATTAACTTACTATTTTTAATCAATAAATAAATACATGATAATCTTCATCTTATGACCTATTTCCAGTCAAGAATTTCATGCATGTTTAAGAATTATTTTCAATAGAAAATATAATTATGTTAACACACAATGTGAACAAGTTAGTAAATAGGCAACTACAACAACATTTATTTATGTAGCATATTTTTATACACAAAAGTACCTCAAAGTACATAAGCATAGTTTAAAAGCAAAAGTTATTTATAACAGTAAAGAGTCTTAATGTCCATCTTAATTACAAACCATGGCCAGAGGGCTGAGAAGGACAGGTAAATAAAAACTCCAGTTGGTTGGTTGTGGGAGGAAATATACCTGTGGGGTTCCAAAGTGAAAGACCTCAAAGTCCCCTCTAGGTATTCTACAGTCCATGAATGTGTCACCCTTCACAGAATACTCTTGTGGAGATCTGTTCATCTTTCCAGTATCTGAGGTGGCTGCAGCATACTTAGGCCAGGGGGTAGTAGTAGTGCATAGTATCACTACTGAGTACCAGAAAGAAAGAAAACACACAAAAGTAGAGGTTAGTGACCAGTCTATAAAACAGCAAACAGAATAGCATTAAATGAAAAAAAAATGTCCTCATCCCCTCAGTATTTTTATGACTTGGAGTCTCAAAGTACATAAGCCCCAAAAACACTTCCATAAATGCACACTGGAGGGGGATTTATCATCACATCCTTGCCAGATTTAAGGGCAAACACAGGATACTTATAAAATAAAAGATCTATTTTTTCAAATTGCTCTATAACAAGAGAAAGAAAGCATATGACAGAGTGCCTCAAGAGGAGTTGCGGTATTGTATGAGGAAGCCAGGAGTGGCAGAGAAGTATGTAAGAGTTGTACAGAATATGTACGAGGGAAGTGTGACAGTCGTGAGGTCTGCAGTAGGAGTGACAGATGCATTCAACAGTGAGGTGGGATTACATCAAGGATCGGCCCTGACCTCTTTCTTATTTGCAATGGTGATGGACAGGTTGACAGATGAGATTAGATTTGCTATATGGGTTGAAGACAGTAGCACTGACTAGAAAGTAGGAGACAGAGCTGGAGGTGGCAGAGTTAAAGATGCTAAGATGTGCATTGGGTATGATGAAGACAGACAAGATTACAAATGAGAACATTAGAGGGTCAGCTGAGGTTGGAAAGGTGAGATACAAAGACAGAGAGGTGAGACTGTGTTGGTTTGGACATGTGCAGAGGAGAGATGCTGGGTATATTGGGAAAAGGATGCTAAGCATGGAGCTGCCAGGCAAGAGGAAAAGAGGAAGGTCTAAGAGAAGGTTTATGGATGTGGTGAGAGAGGACATGCAGGTGATGGGTATGACAGAGCAAGATGTAGAGGACAAAAAGATATGGAACAAGATGATCCGCTGTGGCAACTCCTAATGGGAGCAGCCGAAAGAAGAAGAAGAAGCTCTGTAACAAGAGAAAGCTTTATAAAGCACAAAAAGCAAAAGGTGTTGCCCGTAACAAAAGCAATCCCATAGCAAACAAAGTCCTAAAGTAATCCAATGGCGAAGCCAAAAAGAAGGGCAGAAGGTCAAAAATCCAAAACATCACAAAAAACACAGAAGACATAGCAAAAGATACAAAAACTCACCAACTGCAATGCGCATTCACAATGAACCATAAATTACTTTGCAGAGTTGGGCTGTAACGGAATACAAATACTGGCATTATGTATTCAGATGTAGAATACAATTTCTTTATGAAATTTAATAATGGATACTTTTAATCTACATCTCCGAAATAAATCATGTATAGTTGGCCCTATGTATTCGTAGATTCAATCACCCATGGGTTGAAAACATATATAAAAAAAAAAAACCAGAAAGTTTCAAAAAGCAAAATTTGAATTTCTGTACAGTACACTGAGTCCATGGAAATGAAGTGATGTGCAGGTATACCCTGCTGTAGCCTCCCAGCATTTCACAGATTGTCAGTTTCTTTCCAGCACTCGTTGTTTGAGCATTGTTTACCTCGTGTCTCGTTTGTTTGCTACTTGTGTTGTGTGTGTGTGTTCAACTGGATAATTTAATATTCAAGCATTGGAAGGTGGTGTTCTAAATGTTTTCTACTAGGAAGCCTAGCACTCTCATTCTCTCTTTCTCTCCCTCTGTCTCATGCTGGAAACAGCAGTGCTAAAGATGTAAAATGGTTTGTGACATGCCTCTGATTCTGGTTGTTTCTGTTTGCTTTTTAGTTGAGCTAAGCTCTTCCATAAATCTTGTTCTTTTTACCCAGTTTTCTAAAGGTCCCTGTTGTTGCTTTATATTTGTTTGCGCTTCAATGTGTAACAAGTAGCAATTAAGCAATTAATTGATATTTTAAGCAGCATTGCATTAGATGCAGTGGAAATGTAAAACACTTTGTGACACACAGCTGGTTCTGGCTATTTCTGCTTGCTTTGTAGTCTCTTCAGCCTTAACTGTAGCTTCAGAGTTAAAAGGGGATTTGAAAGGTCATCATTGGTTGACTTTATTTGACCAGATAGTCACATAAGGTAGAGTACGGCATTTGGAGTTTACATGCATGTGTGCGTGCCTCTTATTATGGCAGGCTCCAGGAATTGAGGGACCCATGCAAAGTATGAATTACCCTTTGATTTTGTAAGACCTTGCCTCAAAAAAAAAAAAACAATTAAGTGGTCAAAGACTAAAAGGAAATGTAAAGTACTATCTTTGTACGAGAAATTAAAGTCTTAGATCTTTTGAAAAGTGGTGTGTCGCTTGATTTGATTTAAAATATACATGAGGATGTGTATAGGTTATATGCAAATACTAATATTTTAATTAATTATTTAGTTGGCAGTTTAGTTCAGCATAAGTATGCCAAGTGAAATTACTTTTTTTTTGTAATGATAATTTTGTTTGTTAAGTTAGTTTTTTTAAAGATGTGAAATGGCTGAAAACAGATTGTGAGCTACAGTCATTATTTTTTTTAATTAATAAAAGTTTCTTGAAAAAGTTGTTTTCCCTTGTTTTTAATGAACAGTAAAACAGAGCTTCTGTTTTATGTGAAATTATAGTGCATTTAAATATGTTTAACTTGTTATTTTTATGAACCAGTTTCTATATCAATTCCTGAAAATATTCAAAAACTTTTTATAAAGCATTCAGAGTAAGTTACACATTTTGAGCATTAAATCATAATACAAATCTGAATATAGTAAGGACTGTATATTTAGTATTCAGCATCTAAATATTTTTTAGAATATCCTGCCCAATACTAATACTGGGGAATACCCTCTGCCTTTATAGATATAGTACTTATTTAAAAACAGGCATATTGCTGAAGGTATAAAGCAGCCCCAGTAATGCTTCTTGACACATTTCTGCTGAATAATTCATTGTCTGAAAGTACTCAGTGTTATTGTGTCAGAGAGAAGATGTGCAGTATTGTTCATAATGGCATTCGGTTTTGTTTTAATTCTCTCTCTTTGCTCCTACCTCCAGGGAGTCCAGAGAGTGTTAGTGTTGCATAACTGAACTTGCCCTTTTAATTAGCTTGTTATATCGTTGAGCCTGTCCTCACATCATGTTACCAGCATAGCACACCACAGCATTGAAAATTACCCTGACCATCACAGAGTTGTAGAAGATATGAAAGATGTCACTTCCAATATTAAAGGAAAGCAGTCTCCTGAGGAAAAAGAGCCTACTTTGCACTTTCTTATATAGTTCCTTTGTGTTACAAGACCACTCCAGTCATTGATGTGGAGCTCCAAGTATCTGTAGGAGCACAACACCTCTGCATCCACTTCCTGAATAGTGATACTCTTTGGTGCAGCAAAAGTCAATAACCAATTCTTTGTTTTTCCTGATGTTGAGTTGCAGACAATTCTCTTTTCATTGTGAATGTGCTTTGGAGTTGGTAAGTTTTTGTATCTTTTGTGTTTTTGTGAACGTTTGGATTTTTGACCTTCTGCTCTTGTTTTTGGCTTTGTCATTGGATTATTTTAGGAGTTTGTTTGCTATGAGATTGCTTTTGTTACGGTCAACACCTTTTGCTTTTTGTGTTCTATAAAGCTTTCTCTTGTTACAAGCAATTTGAAAAAATAAAAAGAGACAATTCTCTTTGCACAAGAAAAAACATTGTTCACCTGGCTTCTATATTCTTTCTCATCCCTCTTATCAATACACCCCATAGGTGTAGAGGCATCAGAGAATTTCTGAAAATGACATGACCTTGTCTTAAATTTATAGTCTGAGGTGTACAGAGTGAAGAGAAAAGGGAGACAGGATTATGTGGTGGTCCAGTGTTGCTCACATCTGTATCAGAGACACAGTCCTTAAATCTCACAAACTACGGTCTGCCTGACAGACAGTCAGTTATCCAAGAACACTATGGGCTCATCCACCAATTTACCCCTTTAACAGGGATGGCTGGATTTTATTGAAAGCACTGGAATGAAAACATAATCCTCACAGTGCTGCCACTTTGCCCAGTTAAGAATACGCCTCATGGAGCAGATAGATAATTGCATCCTCTACTCCAATCTTTGTCCAATAGGCAACCTTCAGTGGGTCCTGGTGGTCTACCACAAGAGGGTTCATATAGCTCAGGACTAGTCTCTCCAAGGTCTCCATGATGTGAAACTTAAGTGCCACTGGTCTGTAGTCATTAGGTGAAGAGGCGCCTGCCTTCTTTGGAACATTTGTTTATTTATTTAAAGAGCTTCTGTAAAAAAGCCAAATTTCCCCCTTGGGGCAAATAAAGATCTGCCTGTAGGGATGAAGGCAGTACCTTACGTGATGGGCAGGTGGCCTAACCTACTGTATTGGGGAACCACCAGTGTCAGTGAGCAATCATAATAAGAGTAGCAATAGGTACAAAAACAAGGCATGAGCATGTGGTAGACTCTAATATAATCTAGAAGTAGCTGGAGAAAATAATACTGTATATTTAGTCATACTGCCGCACATTCTGGAGCTTATTTTGCTTACCGACTCCTAGGTGGTCAGTGTTTACCTAAGCCACAAGACCCTAATGAGCACACAAAGAAAACTATCATGGCACGGAACAAAAAAATCAAATCAATTAAGTAAAAGCATAGAAAAAAGATCCCAGAAGACAAAATAAATATGGCAACAAGTCAAAGAAACAATAATAATACATGCAAGATCAAGGTTGAAAAGATGTGGAAGATCAGTAATGTTTCCACTTTTTATTAATGAGCCCCTTTTACAGTTAGAAGTTGCCACATGGTAACACATACAGTATGTGTTGTGTACTAGCTCAGCACTTGTAAATCCACATACCCTTTAGCACTCACAAGCATTGCAAACATTTAGAAAATCTGGAAATAACAGAATATAGTGAGACACACAAATAAAAAAAAATACAATTTAGGCAAAAATATCCAAAAAGCACATTCAATCAGTTCTTGATCATGACACTTGAGTATTCTGGCTACTTCCTACATGACAAAGACATGTCGGATAGGTTTATTGGTGACCCAAAACTGGCAATGTGCATAAGTGAGAATATGTCCTGTGATAATTTGTTGTCACACTCTGAATGGCTTCTTACTTTGTCCTGAATGCTGTCAAGATATGTTTTGGTCACCATTACACTACTGTAGTGGAAAAAATAGGTTCAGGAAATGAATAAATCACTTTTCCAAGTCTTCTTTGCCCACATTGTACGTTGATACACTGCCAGTTATTTTAATTTCCAAGTTAGGTCATGTTGTTCATTTTGTAAATAAAAGTGTGAATATGTGGTAATTCTGTAAGACAGTTTTTTTATTCCTGTTTACTTTCTGTGAAATTAAAGTATTTCATGAAAATGAACACAAAATCGTACTTTGAATGGAGATTAATCTGAAAAGAGGATTATCACTTAAGATTCATGAGTAGAATTAGGGAAATATGTCTCCTGTGAAATTATTATTTAACCTTCTGATCTTACCTTGTATGAAGTGCTAATAAGGCCAAGTCTTCTACATGTTTTATTTTCCATATATTATAACCCATAATTAGAAGCTACATCTTTTTATATAATAGAATCAAAAAATCCACAAAAAAGCAGCTCAGATTCCTACAATTATGATATCCATTCATTCATCTATCCAGGGTCATGGGGAAACTGATCCAATCGCTGCAAGTAGATAGCAAAACGCAGGAACACACCCTGGACAGGAGAGTTCACTGTACAGTGAACACACACACACACAAAGAAACACAGAAGGGCCACCTTATCAATGGCAATTCACCTAACCTACATGTTTAAGCTTGTTCATTAAGATTACTTACTCATGCTAACAGAATGTCAAATCAGAAATGAGAAGGTGAATTCTTAAGCAATTTGTGAAATATAAAGATTTATTTTTATACAGTAAAACAGTTTTAAAAAGATTTTAATGAATCAAACTGCAAATAATTAGAACCAACAAAAATTCAACCAATGCTATTACCATATATTTATGTTGTACTGTATACCAATTAGATCAAATGAATCCAAACCAAATTAGTGTCAGCATCTATCACTTTCCCAGTTCTGAGAGCTGTTAGATCATTTGTAACGAAAATAGGCTAACAGCCCAACAAGCTCGTACGTGCTATTCACCTATATTGAACAAAATAACATCAATTCTAGATTTGAAGGTCACTTCACCACACTACCTGGTAATTTATTCCATGTATTTAAGGTTATTTGCTTAAGAAAACAATTCTAAAATTTCTGCAGAATCTGGCAGCAACAGGTTTTCAATCAGTTTGTTTCAATGTTCTTGTTGCAGAATTTATTTTAAAGTAACAGCTGGGATCATCTGTTCTAATATCTTTCATAATTTGTCACCTCTTAATAATCATTGCTTAAACTGGAAAGGTTCAGCTTCTTCAGTCTCTCCTCATAGCTCATACCCAGTTGTCCTGGAATCGGGCTTGTTGCTCTTCTCTAGACTTTCTCTAGCACAGCTATGTCTTTTTTGTACAATGAACAACAAAACCGCAAATAGTAATAATAAATATATTTCACAATGTGAATCACAGGCAGAAATGCAACATCATGTTAGGCAAGGGATTTAACTAAATACAGAAGTCGCAGACAGATCAGCAGCTAGGATCAAGATGTACATGGAACTTCAGATTGAATTCTCCGTTGTTATATGGTGCATTGTGAAATGTCTTTTAAATGTCGTTATGATGATGTTAGCTCCTGAGCATAAATAAGTAAGGCATTTTTAATTTGCTCCACTATATAAATTTAAATGTATAATCAAGCATCACAACTCTTTAAGCATAAGGTGGGATGAATGAGAAAAGAAAGTTCTTTATACTAAGAGAATTAGTATAGTAGAAGATATGTTTATCAACATGTTGACTGTCAACCATGAGAATTTTCTGTTCCATGCTCTAGCACAAATATATTTTTTTAGAGAAAATACTTTATTGTGAGTTTTGTTCAATAACAAAATGCATTTAATTAGTGTATTAAAACTACAACCTGATTTTACAAAGGTATCAGGAACTAATTAATTGTCAGTGTGACGATGCGGGTCCTTGCTCCATGCTCCCAACATTCTTCTGGGAGCCCTTGAACCCAACACCATCGGCAGTGTAACTGGATGAGCTGGACAATAAGGATACCAAACAAAGCAAGGGGAAAGGTGTAAAGTGCAGAAATGCTTTTATTAAAAACCAACAAAACAAATCCAAAGTGTTCAAATAGTGCAGTGCAATCAAAAGTCAATAAATAAAATAATCCATTAAAAACAATTGTTCCAAAGTGGAGGTTAAAATAATTCCAATAAATAATTCCATTTAATAATGAGGTTAAAAACAAGGGCAGGAAACAGTCCTTTAAAAACAAAACCCGGTGCCTTCTTTAGCTGGCGGCTCCTCTGCTTCTCCCATCCGGGCCCTGCAACAGGGGAGTCGCCCTACCTGCAGCTGACCTTCTCCTTCTGCTGGTCTGGTAGCTTCCCGATCCCTGGCTTCATTCAGCTCCTCCAGACCGAGATTCGGGTTCCCCAGTGACCAGGGCGCTCATGCTGGGGCTTCAACGTCCCAAGCCTCCGACTCCTGCTGCCTTCTGTGGCCTTATGCAGCAAGCCAACCACTTTCCGGTCTCTCCTGCTCCTCTTAAACGTTCAGCACGAGTGACCACTTCTTTCTGCCCCCGAGTGTCGGCCAAACACCACTAAGTGGCTCTTCTCCCAGCTGTCATTTGTTAATACGGCAAGCATGCTCTCGCTTGCTCGCTGTCTCACTCACTAACTCACACACCGGTTTCTTCACCTCCTGCCTTCTTCTCCCTTAACCCCCATTATTTTCTTTCAGTTTCTCTTTTCTTTTTCCCTCCACACTTGCGCTTCTCCTATTTATAATAGGGACATGGCACAGGTGCAGCAATTAGCAGCTTCCAGCATCAATCACGGACATGGGCGATCCCACAACTTTGCACTTCAGTGTGGAAACATCCAAGGCTGCATCGTGCCCGGGAACCGCTCCGGCCACACTACCATGCCCCCTCTTTATGCCGCAAGTGCGGTGATTATTTATTTAAAAGCTGGCCTTTTCTTCTAAGCCACGTACATGCTATACCACAGTCACTCTGGCAGGCAACGTGTTAAAAATATATTTTTTTAAATCTCTCATAAACATTACTGCAATGTATGTTATTAATGCAAATCATGATTTCCACTATAATTGACTAGTAAATATAGTAATAGTATTTGTGCAGAAGGCTGCCCTGCAGATATATTACCAGTGATGGATGGGTATATATTTCAGTCAGAACACTGAAAACCCACTGAAATAAATTATTTGAGAATTCAATGAATACTTCATGGCAGTCTATGTAGTTGACTCTCACTTGGTGAGGAGGAAGTGGCAGCTGGAATACACACATGTTAACTGATCATGAAACTCAGATATAAAACAAGGTCAAAGTTTAGGAGGACCATATATAAGCACTATTAACGTTGTCAAGTTCAAAAGATATTACATTTTGTTTTGTTTTTTTATATTGCAATTCATGTAACAGAACAGTCAAGGCCACTGCCTCTTTCTTCAGAGCTAAGTTTACCAATGTCAGTACAGCCAGGTACTGTAGAGCAGCTTCACCAAATGGGGAAAAAGTCAGTAGTATGATGGGCAATTTCTATTAATCACATGAAATCAATTCTCCAATCAGTGACTCTATCACTGATAGCAGTTCCTGGTTATTAAAAGAAAGATGTTCAAATTTAACATTAGTTGAAGAAGTGTAGAAAATTAAACAGAAGGTATATTATTGACATATTTTTGAGAGGCATTTGCAGAGAGATTAAAAACATGCCTACCAAACTGTGGAAATGCAGTTGACAAACTTACCAATTAAAACTGTTTTACTAGAGCCCCCGTGATAATACATTGGTTGTTATAGAATCCCATAAACACAATGCACTCTAAGAGATAACAGGTTTTATGGTAAAATTTTAAATTTTGTTGTCAGTTGTGAGAAAGGGACAAAACAAAGAAAAAGGTTTGGGGGAAGCCACCCTGTATACTTGAATGCGTAGGCAAGCAAATAAACAACACTGCAATTAATCTCAGTAGACTGAGTCCCCCAATGAACTAAACTTGTAGCTGGAGAATGCTTTTGGGGAAGAAAATGGAAGTGAGGTCATCTCCGGGGGCCAGAAGTGAGGTCAGTACTGGAGGCTAGAGTACAAGAAGACTTTTCTGCTGAGGGTCTGCAGAGGAAGAAGAAGAGGCATTAGTGCTTATCCCCAACCAACGTTCCAGCGTATCATTTTCTTCAGTTAAGCCTATAGACTGCCTCCCATGTGTACGTGTGTTACACAATATAGTTCTGCAACAGAGTATCTTAAAGCCATTTGAAGTCCAAGAGCCAAAGGAAGCCAAGAAGAAATAATGGCAGACTTCCAGGGAAACTGCGACTGTACAGGGCAGATCAGCAAAGACCACAAAGCAAGTGTCAAGACAGGCTGATGAGATAGTTCATGATGTTTAACAGAGGTTCTCATCAGACACTTTTTGGTGAACAACAGATAAGGTACTATAAAGCCAAGATTAACAACCAGAAAAGGAAATCTGGATGGTAATCAGGAGATTCATAGTTGGCTAGAGAAGCCAGTAGGTAATTTCCACTGGTAACTGATTGCGACCAAGTTCACAAATATGATATTGTCAGAAAAATATGTAAGGATAAAACAGATACAAAAAACAAATTTATATTTTTGAAATTTGTAAGGAGAAACAATAACTTACTGCTCCTGTGTATTTTCAAGATCACTCAAAGTCTATGATGGACAATAAATTTAAAACTTTTAAAATTCTGCCTTTCTTACTTTGCAATTTCTGTTGACATATGATTTGTAATTCTGTTTCTGAGGAGTTGTTTGCATTTTATGAATATTTTAGGCCTGGTTCTTACCTTTCTAATAATTTATTTACTTTTTACAGAGTGTTATTATTTCTATTTTCAAAGCTTATTTGTTTTAATATAGTTTCTTTTTAGTTGACTTTATTTTTATTATCTACTAAGCAGAGATTTCTGTTAATTTACTCTTATGAAAAAAAAAAAATCTGATTGCATCGTTAAAAATGTTTTAATCTGCAGCATTAAGTAGAAATCACTCATACTGAGAAAAGCACCTTGTCCTTCACTGTGTAATCAACTTTAAATCAGTAGCTATTTTAGACAGATGCAGTAAGAGCATGCATAGCAGACATTCAGGCCACTTCTGTTCATGACTGCATAAATTACTGTATATAGGAATTAAAGCAGTTATTTGCAATGAATTTACGAAAGCATTTATTTCCAACTCATTAAAATGAAACAGTTGTGCAGTGTCATCTTCTTTTAATTTCAACAAAATGAATACTTTGGATGTATTTATTTGTTAATTTGGAATACATGAAGCATATCTCCATCACAAGCATCACTGTATAGCTTTATTATAACAAGAAATGTCATAAATTAGACATAAACTCCTTGCAAACAAGCAGGGGTCTTAAAAGAAACCAGTGAAAAAGTGAACACTTAAGATGAAGTGTGCTTTCTTCCAAGAACCAAGTGTGACTTGACCACAGAGGTGCTATGAGTGGCTGTATGAAAACTTCACCTTTAGCATTCACTTTATTGCTATATAAGTGCCCAAGCAGTAGACAAAAAGGTCAGTGTGATGACTGAAGACCAAGGTGCACAAGAGGAGACTGAAGAGAGTCAGAGATGGTGACTAAGGGTAAGAAGACAAATACAATTACCAGTTCCACTTCACAGTGGTTCATCATAGAATAAAAGTCCTATAATTCATTTTTTTTTCTCGTCAGATTTGTCTTTGTACCATTAAAAAAAGTCGGAAGCAGTGAAATTTTTGTATAAAAATTTTCATATATGTATGCAGACTTCTCTAACGTAAACATGAAACTCTGGAATGAGCTGTCTCTAACCAAGTCTCTTCCCTTCTTCTACAGAACAAAATACTCAATCCTATTCACTCAGGATTCAAGAAGGGCCACCCACAGAGACAGCTTTACTCACTGTTGTCCATATGTTATGGCGTGCCAGAGCTTTCAATCTGTAATCTGAGCTCATCAGATCTCTTCTCTTGTTTTGATACGGTCAACCACCAGATCCTCCTTGCCACACTCTCTCACTTTGGCATCACTGGAATTTTCCTTAGGTGGTTTGAGTTCTACCTCTTTGACGGATCCTACTGTGCGTCCTGGCATGGAGAAACATCAAGGGTGCAACAGAAACTCTGCCTGTCTCACTGATATTGCAACCTGAATGAAGGAACACAATCTCCAGCTCAACCTGCCAGAAACGGACTTTCTGGTTATCCCAGCTTGTATTCCACACCCTACCCCTGTTCAACTTAGTTCATTATCACTAACACTAGAGAAGCTGGTATGCAACCTTGGGGTAGTGATTGATGATCAGCTGCCTTTCAAGGACCATGTTGCTACGGTCTCTCGATCTTACAAATTCACTATATACATTATCTGCAAGATCAGACTATAATAATTTCTGGTCCAGTCTCTGGACTTGTCATGGCTGGACTACAGCACCTCTCTGCTGGTAGAAGTCATGTCATGTTTCACCAAGCTGCTGTAGGTGATATATATATATGAGGGGTTACCCAAAAATAACCGGAATTGAAAATAAATTTTTTTAAATAATTTTTACTTACTGAAACTTTAGTCTCCTTCAAAGTACTCTCCATGTGAATGAATGCACTTGTCCTAACAGTTTTCCCACTGGTGAAAACATTTTTGGAATTGCTGAAGAGTAACCTTGTCCAATGCTTGCAGCAATTTTTCTTTGACTTCCTCCACAGTATAAAAACACTTTTCTTTGAATTCTTTTTTCATATGCAGAAACAAGAAAAAAAAATCACATGGAACAAGATCATGCGCGTAGGGAAGGTGGCAAGAGCTCCAAGACACACAAGTCAATTCAGAAATCTCTTCAATAGTCCGATGACGATCTTCATAAATTGCACTGTAAACTTTTTCAAGATTTTTGTCATTCCTGAGTGTGGAAGGTCGGCCAGATCTTGACATTTCCCCTCGACTGAAATGCGAAAACTACTTGTAGACCTGTGTTTTACTTAAAGCTTCCTCTTTAAAAGCAGTTTCAAGCATCACTACAGTTTCAGCAGCTGTTTTCCCTAAGAGAAAGCAAAATTTTCGCTGTTCTTTATGATCACTCATGACAAAAATCTCTGAACATGTTTAATAAGCACCAAAAAAAAACCGACCCGGAATGCGGAACGAACAATACAGAGCAAAGCCACTTTGCAGACTGCCACAGAATACTGTAAGTGTGCTACATCCGGTGGCGAAATTCGTATCTAAGTCTAAATTGCCAGGTACAGATTCCGGCTATTTTTGGGTATCCCCTCGTGTGTATATATGAGATCTTATGCTCCGTCTCAACCACTCAGATCTGCTGATGAATGGTGTCTGGTGATGCCACTTCTGCATGGTATTCAATCTCAGTCCAAATCTCATGTGTAGCTCCTGGCTGGTGGAACGAGCTACCTATGTCCATTCAAATTTCTGCCACAATTTGTTCAACAATCCACATATAGTACATAATGGCTGGTGACAGCATTAACTACCACATCAGACCTGTGTTTGCTGGTTAACACAGGGCAAACAAACAATGGAAAAACTGTTTTCTATGGTACATTCCTGATCCTGATATTGATGTCTGTTATCTTGTTTTTGTCTTCACTAGCATGTACACTGCAAGTGCAAGCACACATTTAAAAAAAGAGGAAAAAAAAGAAAAACAGGCAGTCCCAAAGGTATAGAGAACACTGCAGAGTCAATTAGTCCAGAAACAGGCTTGCAGCTCCCATCACAAAGACAATTTTACATAGTGAGTTGGAAACTAAAATGATCCCAAACAACAAAGCTGAGACATTAAAACTAAGTTAAATTACGGAGGGAAGCTGATTACTTATTTTGCACAACATCTGCTGGGGCTGTGTTCCACTGGCCCCTAATGAAAACATGCCACTGGTCAGAAGAATAAGAACCTGTTTAAGATTAACCCCCTTCATGTTATACTGCTTGTCGTCTCAAGATTCTTACTGAGTTACACTCAGTCTACATTTTCTGAAGTTTAATATGGAATTCCTATGTCATTGGCCTTCTCAGTTTAAACAGAAATATATGCATTCATGGCCAGTGGCTTCTCCAAGTCCCATCTGTCCTTTTGTCAAGCATTTTTCTTGCAGGTCTTAGGTATTGTTCTGGCCCCTATCTCTAGCCCTTCCTCACATGTGCTGTCTACTTGGTTTTTTTTTTGCAATAAACCTGATTGAACTCCTGTGATGAAATCCAAGGTGAGGTTCATTGCAGTGCATCTGAGCTTATCAATTTGCCGCAGTCTTGTTTAATGGCTGGCTTGTACATCCTGATTGTTTTATATCTTTTACCATTGATTTGGTTGAAATTGGCTCTTACATATAACACTTAGCTGCCTAATCTGTTAACAAGTGCACAAAATATATTGATGCACTGAAAACCCTGATTGTCAGGCCATGGTCTAAGAGCTGATGTATTTGTTCACTAATCAGTCACCCATACTCTTTTATTATGCATGGTTGAGTCAAATTGGATTATAATTACGTGTTATTTTTGACTGGTTTGACATCCACTACAGGGAACGTTGTTGAGAACTTCACAGTTTATTTCACACTCAAATGTGATTAAATAACAAGAGACTGATGTGTAGTTAAGTCATCAGTTTTTCTTTCATAAAGCACATTATATTGTTCTTTGACGGACAATGTCCTTTTCTATTTGTCAGGAAATCTTTTCAGGATACCTATAAAATCAGCAAGTATCTTTACTGAAACATGGTAACAGGGCTGTACACATTTATCATATTTTGAGCTAATTTAAAAAATGTTTTGCTGCTGTTCATTTGAAGGTCTGTAGTTCAGTAGAAATGAATTCAAAACATCCATCTAGTGTATCTATTGTCTATACCCAGGTTTACCATTGTAGGGAGTTGAAGTCTACCACCTGGAGCACATGTTGAAAACATCAGCTGTGTATATAAGAAAGACACTGAAACTAACACAAATGGTGAGTGTGCTGGCATTAAAACCATATATCTTCACAATGAAGTTGACAACAGGGTTTCCTTTCTTCACATTGAAGCATATCAATGGACAGACATAAATGAAGTCATTAGTGACTGACCGTTTGCAGAGTCTGCAGTAAATTGATATAATTATGTTAATCCACCAGTGTTTGAGGTGTGTTCACATAAATATGTAAGCCCATATTCTCATTGTCATGTCTAGCAATCTATCTCTCCATATTACACAAGAAAATTTGTAGAAAAAGTAACATTTTTGTTGAGATATCTCATTCTTGCGCAAATTTTTAAAATTTAAAAAACTTCCCTTTAATAAGCATTGGTGAATTTTCTAAGTCAGTGTTTCCAACCCTTTGTGGTGTCATGACCCAGTTTTTTTGCCAGTGTGCTTGTGACCGACCGAGATGTGGGGGGGGGGGTCCCCTTCATGAATTTAGCACAATTGTCAGAGTGTTAGATGAATCAAGTGTGATTGTAAAAGCTTTGTGAATCAAGCGTGATCATTAGAGCAGGGGTTAGGGTTTTGTCCGGGTTTGCTGTGATCCACCTGTGATGTTGCCACTGTGAATGGAGTGTGTTCGTCAGAGAGGTGAGGGGTGGTGGGCTTTCATCTAGAGTTGGCCATGGCCCACATGTTGGGAAACATCTAAATCATTTGTCTTAAAACAGAGAAACATTCATTGCAACCACAATTACTAATATTGTTACTCTTTCAAATTTTCCTTGAGAGGTCTTTTAAGTGTTTTCAACTTTTCAAGTTTTACACATTCAACCACTGCTCCTGAAGGAAAAACAGATGCCTGGTACAACAAAAACGCCATCAGATTCAAGCGTGTTACACTGAGGGACTTCAATTTAGGTTTAACTACAATTTTTCATAGACCCTCCACAACCAGAAAGCATTTGATTTTCAGAAAACATTTGATAAGGTGCCACATGAGATGTTGTGCATCAAATTAAAAGAAGTGGCAGTTCAGGGTGATGTTTTTAAATGGGTGCAGAATTGGCTCAGACACAGGAAGCATGAGGGTGATGGTGCGAGGAACCTTATCAGAATTGGCCGATGTTAAGAGTGGTGTTCCACAGGGGTCAGTGTTAGGGCCGCTGCTATTTTTAATATATATAAATGATTTAGATAGGAATATAAGTAACAAGCTGGTTAAGTTTGCAGATGATACTAAGATAGGTGGATTAGCAGATAATTTCAAATCTTTTATGTCATTACAGAAGGACTTGGATAGTATACAGCAGTGGTGGCGAACCTATGGCATACGTTCCAGAGGGGTCACTCAGAGCCCTCTCTGTGGGCAAGCGTGCCGTCGCCCCAGCACAGAGTTCGCCTCTAGAAAGCCAGAGGGACACGGGGCCGGGCTGCTCCCATCCCCCTCTCCACGCGTGCCTGAGGATATTTCTCACATCACCCGCCACTCTGCCCAGCAGCCCAATGGGAGCGCTTCCTCCCTCCCCTGTCTGGGGTAAGGCGGGAGGGTAAGGCGCGGACGGGGGTTGGAGAGGAGCTAGGTTGAAGGGGAGCATAGCTCACAGCGTGGCATAGCAGAGGGGAGCAGATTGTTGATTCAGGGAATATCCATTTCTTTAGTGTTAACTAATAGTGTTAACTATTTTTGGTATAGGGATAGATTTATATTGGGTGCTTCTTTTTTTTTTAATTTTGTGTTTTTGTAGACTCTAAGTCTTGAACACCTAAAAATGAATACAGCAAAAAAAGCAAGAACAGATAGTGGAAGTTCATTCCAAGAGGCCTGGACAGAGTCATTTGGAGTGATTGAACACAATGGGAAAGCGATATGTATTCTGTGTAATGAAAGTGTTGTGTGTCACATATCAAGTGTCAGACGGCACTTTGACACCAACCACAAAAGTGTTGCCAAACTTGGTGAAACTGAAAGAAAAGAGTTTCTTGAATAGAAGTTGAGGAAATATTATTCCCAGTATCTTAGTTTTTGCAGCTGTCTTTCTAGAACAAATCTGACAGCTGCCAGTTTTCAAATTTCACTGTGCCTAGAAAAACATGGTAAGCCCCTCTCTGATGGGGATATTATCAAAGCGGCCATGTTGTCTGGGAGTAATTCCCTTTTTCATGATTTCCCAAACAAGGATAAAATTATTCAATACATCTCTGAGATGCAGAAATACTGTTAAAGATCAAGTCCAGCGCATGGCAAGTCATGTTAGTCAGCAGCTCACCACTGAATTACAAAAGGCAGCCTGTTACTCCATGTACTTGGATGAAAGCACAGATATAAATAATCATGCAAGGCTAGCAGTAATTTTGCGTTATGCTGTTGGTGACATCATGAGAGAAGAACTGGTGAAACTGGTGTCTTTGCCTAAAAGAACACAAGGAATAGATATCTACAATGCTGTGATGAAGGCTTTTTTGTCACAAGATATAAGACCAGAAAAAGTGGTTTCAAGTGAATGGGGCACCTTCTATGGTGGGGGCAACAATTGGTTTCATACAATTCTTTGTTAAAGAAGAAAAACATCAAGTCATTCAGTTCCATTGTATTATACATCAAGAAGCTCTTTGTGCCAGGGAAAGCAGCAAACAATTTGACAGATGTCCTCAAATATATCACAATAATGGTGAATTACATCATGGCTTGTGCTCTGAATTTTTAACAGGAGGAGGAGGTTCAGGTACAGTATAAATGTTTACTTATGTACAATAATGTCTGGTGGCTGAGCAGAGGACGAGTCCTGGAGAGATTTGTAGCCTGCTTGGATTATATTAGGCTGTTTATGAATGAAAAAAGGCAGGAATATCCACAGCTCACTGATATGGCCTGGCTTACCAACCTCATGTTTTTTACAGATTTTACACTACACTTCAATGTACTGAACAAACAACTACAAGGTGTAGGGAAAACAGCAGAAAGGATGCTTTGTGATATCAAAACATTTGAGAGAAAACTGCTGGTTTTTGAAAGAAACCTTGAAAGTGGGCAGCTGAAATATTTTCCAAATCTAAAAATGCATTTAGAAAATTCTACAACATTTACAGACAATCCTACAAGCTAAATTTCTAGCATTGTAGCAGCTGCAACGGTGAATTTTAGTAACAGATTTTTACAATTCTATAAGATGGAGACAACCCTGTGTTTTCTTACTTCACCAGATAAAGCCAAATTTGAAGAACTTGATCTTTCCTGCTTACACTGGTTAGATTTAGGAAATCTGGAAACGGAGCTATTGGAATTTCAAGAAAGCTCTATCTGGAAAAATAAATTCTATGACCTGCGTGAAACACTTGAGAAGACAGTAGGGATGACAAAGGACAGCACAGTTAGTTCTGAAAATGAAATCCTTAAATTGTGGAATTCTCTGCCAAATAACTTTAAGTCAATGAAAGCACTTGGGATTGCTTTCCTTACTTTGGATCATCTTATGCTTGTGAGCAGCTATTTTCAGCTTTGAATTATATCAAATCTGACACCAGAAACAGACTAACAGATGACCTGCTGATGTGCTGCATGTGTTGCTCTCAAACATACAAAGTATGAGCCAAGGTTAGACAAATTATCAGCATGCATACAACAGCAAAAATCACATTAATTGTTCAAAAAGCATGCCAAATGCAAACGTTTACCTTTCAATAAAAAGTTGTTTATATCATTGAAATCTCTGGTATTGTGTTTTTCTTTTAAGACAAAAGATGTTAATGTATGAGTTGTTTTTTCTAAACTAAAACCTCAGTATTCAGGTTAAATTGCCGTGTTGGCACTTTGTAATAAATAAGTGGGTTTTGGGTTGCAGTTTGGGCACTCGGTCTCTAAAAGGTTTGCCATCACTGGTGTACAGGCTTGGGCAGATTTGTGGCAGATGAAATTTAATGTCAGTAAATGTAAAGTATTACACACAGGAAGTAAAAATGTTAGGTTTGAATTCACAATGGGCCGTCGGAAAATCGAGAGTACACCTTATGAGAAGGATTTAGGAGGCATAGAAGACTCTAAGCTATTGACTTCCAGTGTTCCTGTTTATAACTACATGCTATTATAAAAACTTGTATTTTATCTACTCTACTAATACACATAAAAGTAGTTGTTATCACTGTTACATTTAAGTTGATTTATTGTTACAAAATTACTCAAAACAAAAATTGGATATCTGTTTTTGATAAAGTACGTAAATGAAAATGAAAAACTCTCCAATTTTCAAAGCAGTCCCTGAACGCACCTGAATTTTATACCATGCACACATTCTCTCACTTGTTTAATAATATTTTAAAGGACTAGGAAGGAGAATATTACATAATGTTACAAAGCTTACATTAAATACATCAAATTACCTTCTTCTACTTCAGCTGAAGTGACGGTCAAAATGACAGCTTTTATGATTGTGTTTTACGCCATTATCAACTCTCCTGAGAGAAGCTGACATCCTACCAACACATCATCAGTCATACCTTAGATGTAGTGAATGTTATGGCAGTAAGTCATCACTGACCATGATTAAATTGCATCTACACTGTTAAAAAATGAAAAGGGCAAAAGATAAATAGCACACTTCTTAACCCTGAATGTTGAATCAATGTTATAGCTAATCTGAACCTGACCTTAAGGCTCTAACTGCAGCAGTTGGCAGTTAGAGATATTTTTTTAAATTTTCTGAATAAGAAATATGTCTACTAGTATAACCTGAACATATTATTTACACAAGGATGAAACCTTGAGGAAAACTGCAGACAAACACTGACCAACTAAATCTTTGAGGAACAGTGGCTGCAAATTTTACTTTGTGAAGCCTCAGATTCTGTGACTACTTCTTCCTGAAAAATCCATTGTTTAATCATACCCACAATTTACTAATCCTTGCATTTAAAAAAAATCTGGCAAAGTGATGTGAATATTTTGGAGGAGATGGGCATCAATTTGGGAACTTTCACTTCTGTTGCCCAACAGACGCAGACTAGCTTGGGAGTGGTTTGAATTTAATGACACCCCCTGCCCAAATGACTGAATATGGCAAAGAAACAATTTATTTTATAGAAACTGTACAATACTGTGCCAACTACAGTATATTTGATTGAGTGTGTAGTATTCTTGACAGCGATGATTAGCTTTTCTACAATGGAAATGCATCATATGCTACATTGGTGTTTTGTTGTGTTGTGAGATCACCTGTAACAAAGACCAAACATGGAAGATACCAACTAACCTCTGAGTTTATTTTCTTAACTATGGAATAGGAAGACATATCAAAACCAGTTACACAACTGCTATCTGTAACTTCTTATCCCTCTCACTGGTCATATGCCCCGTATATTCAACTCCGGGGTAACCTATGGCAGTTGGAGCTGTCTTTACTTTCATGGGACCATGTGAGTTGCCTGCAGGACATGTTTTAAAAATAGTACTAGACACCATGGAACTCCATCTAAAAACTGCATTTAATTGTGTTGCTGTTCTTTTTGAATCAATAACACTTGCATTGATGGAGATTGGGGGATAGTCTGCGGTCAAAATTCAATATCGTGCACAAGACAAACCTCCATCTCACTCTTCGGTGAGACAAAAAAACGGGTGTAGCTATGATGGGGAATAAAATGCAGTTTTTACCCCCTAAAAACAAACAAAAACATGGCAGAAATGCTTAGGACAATTTCCAGTATATTAATAATATCATTAGACGTGAACCATGCAACTTCATGTTATTCAGGAAGTTTGTATCAAACAACTAGCCCTTTGTATTACTCAGTACACTTGAAGTAGCTCTCAGTTTCAAAAAGGTTGGTGACCCCTGTGTTAGACTGATTCTCGGGTAGTGATTTGTTTGCAAATCAAATGAATGAGAATTATTAGACCAATTCACAGGTAGTGATTCGTTCATAAATCAGAAAAATGAGAATTGTTGGACTGATTTTCAGGTAGTGACTCATTTGCAAATCAAATGAATGAGAATATTTAGACTGATTCTAGGGAAGTGAGTCGTTGATGAATCAAATGAGTCAATAACCATGATTCAGGCAGTTTTTGCCCATGTACTTAAAATATCTATCGGCGAAACAAAAGAGGCTGACGACATCATGCAGGAAGGACACGCATGTGCTTTAGCACACCTGTTAAGCTCCACTGAATCAATTTGCTTGTGTTCACAAATCGGTTCATATGATTCACTGAAATGGGTTGTTCAAAAGGAACGAATCATTTGTGAATCGCCCATTACTAGCCATCTGGGGCGCTTTACAAATGGACTGTGTGTGGACACCACTGCCGTAGGTACAAATTGGCACTTACCAATTAAGATGCAGAACCGAGATGCTGACTCTCTGTGGTCATATAAGATCCTGAACCTCTTTCAAAATGAGTAGGGTATACCCGATGTTCTTTTTAAAGTGCCCATCACAGCCTGGTTATTCTGCTCCCTAAATATCCCTTTTTTCATTTTGTGCTAACTATCTGTTTTACACCTTCAACACATAATTAGTAATGTGTGGTGAACTTTAATTTTGTATGTGTTCTCTACCCCCACATTTGGTGGCTCACAGTAGGCAGGACACCAAATTTGAAAGAGAAAAAAAATATCAATATTATTTTACAAGTTACCTTTTCAAGTGGGACAAGCATGTTTTAAATGTCTTGTTTTGAAGAACGATTACTGTACTGCTTCTTCTCTGAACAAATAAACAAGCCTGGCCAATCTGCAGAAGTAGAATTAAATTACCTCCAACTGAAATAGAGGAGCAAGAAAATTAATAGTGGGTGTTTCTGCATTAAGGCCAGTGACGTTGTGTAAAATAATTTGATTCCCTAAGCAATTTAATCTATTATTAAAATGTTTATAACAATACTCAATTTCACCTCCTTTAGCAATTTTTTTTTTCAATTTTTGATCACATGCTCTATGTAATTTCTTATCTCTAATTTCTTTCTGGCTCATGGGACAAGCTCTACTTGTCCTGCAGTATTCTATGTTTGCTCTTGGGTGTGTATGTGCTTGTGCAACTTGAACTTTCCAGAATAGCAATGTGATTTCCAGTGAAGGCTGTGTGGCACAAGCCAACAAAGAGGAATGAAAAGTCCAGTCCCATTTGCTCCCTCAAAGGTACACATAGTAATATAAAAAAAATCGGGAGTGGTCTCTACTAGATTTTCTTCAGATATACTCAGATATGGGGATGGATATTTGAGGAGTAAACCGAAATACAATAACTATATTTTTATATTATGTACCTTAAAGAACCATCAACAACAAGTCAAGTCAAGTCAAGTTGGGCAGCATGCACTGGTACAGTGCGTTGCCGCACCAACTACATGACAAAACAACTCAGGATCCTGGTTTGCAACCCCCCAGGCAGACGCACGGTCCAGTCCCACCCTCCAGAAATGACCCTCTATCTGCTGCAGCCAGGTGTTACGTGAGCAACCCCTTGGCCTGGTCCAGCCACTCGGGTCCCCAACAATGAGGATCTTATGAGCCGGATCACCCTCGGGGAAATGCACCACATGGCCGTAGTACCATAGCTGACACTCCCTCACAATGCAGGTAATGTGCCTCATTCGGGACTCCATGAGCAACCGCTCATTCAATACAATGTCAAACCAATGGTACTCAAGGAGTTTCCAGAGAGACACAGTACCAAAGGAGTCCAGTCTTCATCTCAGGTCACTGGGTAGCGTCCATGTCTTGCAACCATGTAGCAAGACAGGAAGCACCAGGACTCTAAAGACTTGGATCTTCATCCTTTTGCATAGATATCGGGAGCACCACACACCTCTTTCCAGCAACCTCATGACCCCTCATGCTCTCCCAATCCGTCTACTGACTTCACAGGAAGAGTCACCAAACACATGAATGTCACTGCCAAGGAAAGTAACCCTCTCAACAAGGTCAGCATTCTCACCCGCAAACAGACACACTGCTAATGGCTGTGTCCAAGAGGATTAGTAAAGGCCTGGATTTTGTGTTTTTACCCAGGACACTCTCAAGCCCAGACACTCAGACTTCTCACTCAGTCTCTCAAGCGGCCCGATCAGAGCCTCCATTGACTCAGTGAAGATCACAGCATCGTCAGCAAAGTTAAGATCTGTGAATCTTTCTCACCAACAGATGTCCCACAGACACTGAACCCCACGACCTTGCCCACCACCCAGTCCATACAAGCATTGAACAGATCAAATCAAATTAATAATATATTGAACAATTATTATAAAAGTAAACTTGAATAAATCTGACTCTGCAGCTGCATGAATAAAAGGTAAAGTACATAAAAGTTGATAGAAATCTACGTTTTGTACCTAATATTTGTATGCAAAATTTGGTTGACCGAAGTGAAAGCGTACTTAAGTTATCGTGCTTACATACACACACACACAGAGACAGACACACAGACATAATTTTTTTTTGACTCATTCATCAAAATCTCAAAATGGAATTTTTGGAGGATTCCAATACTTTCCTAATACTTCGTATACAAGAAAGTCAGGGAGGTCTAAAACGTCAAGATATATCAAAATCTCGACATTGAATCTTTGGACGATTATAATACTTTCCGTATACTTCGTATATGAGAAAGTAAAAAGAATGAAAAAAGGATAAATATCAGGAATGCATCAAGCACAAGACATTGCACTCTTCACCCACCACTGAAGGTGCTAAAATTTGAAAAACAAGGAAGTATTATATGGGCTCCTTCCACTTTGTTAAAAAGAAATAGAAGCCTGTGGTGAAACTTTACAGACAGCACAGAAAAAATATAATGGGTGCCAGTAAAATGAAAAAGAGTGGTCAAAACAATTGACAAAATATAATATCAGGAAAATAAGGGAAACAAGAGCTTCTTTAGCCCTTCATAGACACAGTTATGGCCTCTCCCTCATGTCCCCATTAAAGAACTATAAAAAACCCAACACCTTTTTATCTCCTTTCATTCTCTGCAACCCCCAAGGCTGTTCTTTCTCCCATCAGATGAGTCCTTGCCACTTACTACTTTCCTGACTCCAAGCTCACTTAACTTGTAGCCGAAAACAGCTTTTATTCGAACAGGACTACTGAGCTACTACTTTGGGTCAGAAATTCCCTATAGATCTCCTGAGGCTATCCACATAGAACTCTACTTAGCCATCCCAGAAATCCCCACAAACCTGCACTCTGACCTATTTTACAAGGGTCAGAATAACCACACAGAAGCCTGACTGATAAAATGGGGAGCAGGGGGGAATCTGTAACACTATGCTCCTGTCTATCAGCTTGGTAAACTATTAGTCTGTTATTATTGTCACCCATTATTCTTTGTATATAGTGTTATGATGCAAACTTCTATTTCCCATATTTCCAAACTTGTCATACCTACCAGAATTTGCCATAAATGATCACTCATCCTGAAAGTGTATGGCATACTGTAATCCTTGTCCTAACCAGGCCTAACTTTATATTATCCTTTTAGTAAAACAATCCTTCAGTCCCTTTTTAATACTGTAAATAGTTTGTCTGAGCATAACCAAGTGTTCATGTGATTTCCACAACATATGAACTCTCCATGAAAACACATTACTGACATTATTATTATTATTATTGTTTATTTCCTAGTAGAAGGAGTGAACAATATGAGTACAAAATCACCATCTAAAGTGACTGTTTCCCTAAAATTTTCTAAATGTTATTGGAATACTTTTGAAAATGAGAGAAGTGCAGGCTTGCTCTGTGAGTGTATGAGTACATTAGAGAAAACTGAACATAAAAGATGTGCACCTACAGCTCTGAAGCAAATCATAAAATGAAAATGACTGTCTCTTTCAAGCTTTACCCATTATGCTAATAATGCCGCAAGCTAAAGGGGGAATTTATAGGACAAATACACCCAGGGGTGCTGCGCATGAGGCAGTATTTACTGCTATCAGCCAAGCATTTTTCTTGACTATGAAGAAAAACCATGTAAAAGCTGTAAAGGCTAAGAGTGTTGTGAAAAATAAAATAAACACACATTAGTGGAATATGCAGGGATGTAGCACAGAACTCTAGGCCCTACACATAAGCAGACTCTGTGGATCCCTTTCTCTCAAAAATAAACTTTTCATTCCAGGCTTCAAGACCCCGCACCCCCAGTAGGTCCCGAGTAATCATTACCCTTTTTCACCCCACTATGACGCCCATGCTAGTTAGGAGAGGTAAATAGCAAAGGATTCCAAAAACAGAGGAAACAAGCTGAACAATTACAGAAAATAATCAACAACCAGAAAAGGAACACAGGGAACTCAAAGTCAGAAGAGGAACTTCAAGCTGAAATTCCCACTTGTTCCTCTATTTAAAGGATGAGGTATCAGAGGAAGTGTGGGAACAGGCTATATGGCTGTGTAACTGGATGGATCAGCCCAGGTTTGCATAGGAGCAGAAACCCAGGAGAGAGCCAGCATGATGTCACACACACAGAAGTGTGCTGCTGAAACTTAGAAGTTGTCCTGTCTTCAAAGCAAGGATGTGTCCATTCTATCTTTTTTTTCCAAGATAACTAGGGGGCTCTGCCCCTTGCTCACTTCACTTGTCAACCCCTGGGTTTGGTCCTGTGGAAATACAATTTAAAGTGTTTTTTCTTTCATGGAAATCGTTATATATGCATTATGTTCAACTATTATTTTAAAACCTCAGTAAAAACAATATTTGGAATGAACTTTTCTTCAAGATCACATTGAATTTTGATTCCTTGTTTGGTCTTACAGCATGATAATGCAACATATAACTGGCCATGAGTGAATATCGTTTCTTTGTATCTTATAAATAATCCGACTTTTTCAAATGTTTGTCCTTGTGATTTGTTAATTGTCATTGCAAAAGCTATTCTCATGGGAAACTGTAAACGTTTTAATACGAATGGCATATCAAGATCTCCTTTTTGCCTAAACACGGTTTCAAGTTCATTCAATAAAAATAAGACTTTCTGATAAAACAATCTACTTACAAAAGTGGGAATATCCAGAGCCCATGTAGCCAGTGTCATTGTTCTCAAGAAGCTGCAGATTTCTGCCCACTGTGGATTGCACGTCATTGTAATAAATAAATCTGGCCAACCGATAGCTCTGGATATTGCCATTGCATCATGATATAACTGCTGCAATGCTCTTAGACTACCTTGATATGATGATGGTAATATTACTGCTTTACCTATTTTGAATTTGTCTAAACTAGTGATATTTGAATTTTGAACGTGATTAATGAGACCTTGCATATTTTCCGTTCTAAGTTTAGCTTGATTCGATTTAATAAAGAGACGATTAACTGTGACTTTTACATATGCATTAATAATGTAATGTTGTGCTAGACATTGAGATGATAGAAGTCGGTTAAATAAATGGGAACATATCGCTAATTTTGCCCCAAAATATTGTGTGGGTGTTACTCGTTTTTCTGAATGCATTTGTTTCATATTGTACAGCCATCCTGTTTCGCCATCTGGGAAAAGCAAAGGAAAGAGTAAAGGGTTGGAATATGGCAGTGTATTTGACATAAATGACGATTCATGCTTTGCCTTTGGATATACACGAATATCTACTCTGTCTTTGATATCTCTGTCTTTTGAAATTATTATTGCTGACAATTCATCACATGTGGGTTTATTATAAATGTGACTGTGATCTTTCGGATTCATATAGAAATCCAAGAAAATGTAATTGTCCGTGTTTTGCTGATAAATTTCATGTAAAGTGCAATACTTTTGGAAGTATGGATTTGTATCCATTATTGGCTGTATAATTTCTATTACATTGGATCGTTTAACTCTTTCGATACTATGTTGCATCGCTTCTCCGTGATCATAAATATACACCTGACCAAATTGTGTTTTTTTCTAAATTTAACTTGTTGTAGCTGTTATTGTTGTGCGAACACAGATTCTCATAGCGTATGGTCCATTATTGTATAAATCAACGTTTTGCGCATTGAATGATGCTAATGTGAAAAGATTATTGTACACGTGTATATTTTGCCTGGAGTGTTTGTGGATTTCACTTTCACCAAACAACAAATCTTTTAATCCTTGCAGAAACGCCTCTTCATTGGGAAGCAGCAGTAGTTTTCCCTGATGGCACAAGAATTAGATGATCTACAAGTCTCCGACTTAAACTTTAAAGCCTTACAAGATCTACATACTTCCGACATATCACCTATGCCTATATATTCGATCTCTTTTTGCTGTTCCGTTATTTCACCTAGTAATAATTTCCATTTGTTTGTGTGAATGTGATCTGTACTCTCTTTTTTTTGACACTTTTGAATTTTAGTACTGTCATATTTTTGAACTTGCTCTGCGTGTGTATTGCGCCAAGGTTTTTTTTGAGCCTTTCGAATTCCACTGCTTTCATAATCTGTAACCTGCTCTGCATGTGTATGGTGCCAATGTTTTCGAACGTCTTTATGAAGTTCTACTGTGTCTTTTACTCTGTCTTTTATTTCTGACCTCGTTTGGACCTGCAAGGTTTTCAATTCAACTTGTTCCAGGATGGTTATTACTTTCTTTGCCTAGGTCACCGTCTCATGGGAACATGCTTCCAATGGATGTCAGTATGACGTAACTTGACCGTGACTTGACCGTGTCGCGGGAAGTGAAAGTGCCTCTGCCTCTCTGAAGTGTCTCTCTGTCTCTCTTCAGAAGATCATATCTCGTTGCAAGTTTTTTTAATAATAATAACAGACAGATCTATCTTCTTTGTAACCCAAAGGTGTGAAGATTGTGACTGACAGGAAGTGTCTAAAATGCAATAACTCAGAGTGAATTTTCAAACTGCGAAACTCAATCAACATCACATTGAGTAGAGATGTTGTGGGGATAATGAAATTACTGTAGTGTAACAACAATAAAATTCAGTCTTCATTTTTTTCAAGAATTTGAAATCTTTATTATAAAGTTCCTAATTCATATCAAAGATATTTTGAATTTTAAAACTACAAATACAGCTCAGCCTCTAAAATTGAAACTTACATTTTTCAAATAAATAATTTTCAGCTTAACATTATAATGGGAGTGTCATGTTGGTGTACTGGATAATCTGTTGGATCCTGAGGTCAAATATGCTCTACACATTGTCTGTTTGGAATTTATGCAGGTTTTTTCCCACATCCCCAAAGACATGCAGCTTAGGTAACTTGTGATGCCAAAGTAGGTGTGTATTTGGTGGGGTACCGGAGTGTGCACTAAAGTGTGGGGGTAATTATCACTGAAAACAGCACAAATACTCAGGTGTCCAAGAAATTTAAAGTAAAACAAAATTAAAAAAACATATGGTTATCAAAGAGGTCTGACTTCTTGGGAAGCTGGCCGAATAATGAATGAAGGTTTCTGGTACGCAGGTGGTTTATACGTAGTTGGGACTGGAAGACGCAGACCTTGTGCTAGCAGGATGGAAGAGATGACACATCCATTTTAGAGATGGAAGGAGAAATTAGGATCAGTTACTATGCAACATTCCTACCCAACCCATTTCACATCACCAGAACCAACTCTTTAAAGAGACTAACTGCACTTAATGCTGTGTTAAATTGTACCTGGACAGACAAGTGATGTTCCTGGGATAAAAACACACTCATCTGTTGCATGACCAGTGTGATTGGTGCAAACTACTATTTGATAATCAGGTCTGGTTTTGTGCTTATTTAAGAAATACACCTGCAATGCTTTAAGAGGTGCTTTGAGTTAATGTGGACATGGGGGTGTGTCCTATACATCAGCCTGTAATAAAAGTGTCCAATAACCACCTAAAGCCTTAAATTTTCCACCACTGTTGTATATAAAACTGGAGTTATTTCTAAACCTGAAACTGTGAGGCATGAACCGATTATATTATAAAGGTGGGGTTGAGGCTGAAATTGGAAGGAAATTGCTATAAGTTTTAGAGGGGTCAACATTGAGAAGAAAGATATGAACATGTAAGGAGCCACCAGAGAAGGCAGAGTTCATTTTATACCCAGATCTTCTTGAGGACAGATCAACCCAAATAAGGCTCCTTAGAGCCTGTTTTTTTGAAGGACTGCCAATCCATCCATTTTATTTTTATTTTCCTGTGAAGAAACCACTTTTCATATTCTTAAATAAGGCTTCCATCTTGGTGTTCCAACATCCTAACATTCTCTTTGATGTCTTCATTACAACATATACAGTGATACCTTGAGATACGAATTTAATTCTTTCCGTGACTGAGCTCGTAAGTCAAAATGCTCATATCTCAAATCAGTTTCAGTTGAAATTAATTGAAATGAAATTAAATTGTGCCAGCCCCCAAAAAACCACCCCAATTTTTTGTTAGATGTTTTCAACATAAGAAAAATGTATTTATAATGAACAAATATTGTCCATCCATTTTCCAACCCGCTGAATCCGAACACAGGGTCACAGGGGTCTGCTGGAGCCAATCCCAGCCAACACAGGGCAGGGTGCCAACCCACCGCAGGACACACACAAACACACCCACACACCAAGCACACACTAGGGCCAATTTAGAATCGCCAATCCACCTGACCTGCATGTCTTTGGACTGTGGGAGGAAACCCATGTAGACACAGGGAGAACATGCAAACTCCACGCAGGGAGGACCCAGGAAGCAAACCCGGGTCTCCTAACTGCGAGGCAGCAGTGCTACCACTGCGCCACCGTGCCGCCCCACAAATATTGTATACAAACAAAATAAAACCTAATACATAAAAGAGAATCTAAACAAATAAACAGATGTTGGTGAAGCCGATTAGCGTAATGTTTTTTTCTTTCACTTCACTTTTGCTTAACTTAATTTTCTTCTTCACTAGTTTTTTTCTTTTTTGCCAAGCTTTCATCACTTTCATTCTCAAGGCGTTTCAATAGAAACCTATCCAAGGAGCTTTGTTTAGTTCTCCCCTTTAGAATGTTTCTGAAATGAGTTAGGCAAGTGTCATTAAACAGCGCTGCTGCATGACCAATTGCAACTTTTTCAGGGTTTCTTTTCAATAAAGTCAAATGTTAGGCAAGTGTCATTAAATAGTGCCACCGCATGATCAGTTGCAACTTTTTCAGGGTTTCTTTTCAATAAAGTCGAGTGTTAGGCAAGTGTCTTTAAAAAGCGCCGCTGCACGACCAGTTATAACTTTTTCAGGGTGTTTCTTTTCTTTAAATTTCGAAACTCTTTCCCACATTTCAAACACTTCCTTTATCTCACTTTAAGAGATAACCTCGTCTGCGATACCGATCTCCTGCAGAACCTCTGTATGTTGCCGCGTCTGTAGTTCCGTCAACTCCTCCGTTGTCAGTTCCTCGGAATGTGTGGCGACAAGCTCTTTGATGGCTCATATTTCGAATTTTGGCTCGTAACTCAAGGCAAAAAATCAACCTAGTGAGGGCTCGTATCTCAAAAAACTCATATATATAAAAACAGTATATACAGTATATAGTCACGTGGTTTGCAGGCTCAAATAGTGTCATTCTTCAGCTGGACCAGTGAGATATATAAATATATATATATATATATATATATATATATATATATATATATATATATACACATATATATATATATATATATATATATATAGTGTAATAAGGAACAGACTAGAGGCTCACACATCAAGCACACCTGGACCTGGGAAGTAAACCTGGGTCTCCTTACTGCAAGGCAGCAGCGCTACCACTGCGCCGCCCCTAGATATATAGTCACAAAAGGCACAATGAGACATAGCAAGGTTTGGGGCAGTCACCCGTATAATTTGGTTTCCTGGTTGCAAATCGTCTTTTAAATGATAGCACTGCTGTGCACAAAATCGAGTCCAATACAGAACTGAGGGAATAGGGAAAAGGTGGAGGGTTTTAAAGGGGAAGACAGGAAGTGAAGTCAAAGGGGTCGGGCTCATGAGGGTTTTCTGCCATTGGTGCGTGCCCGGACGTGACATCACAGGGGCCGGAGCCGGCATGGTCTCCTTCCATTGGCTCGGCCCCATAAGTGACGTCCAGAAGACCAGGTGGAATCTCCCGTGAATGGTCTACAGGCAAGGGAGAAAAAGAATCAGTGCACTCTGCCACAACCCGGTATGTCTTGGAACTGCCCTTACTCAAGCCCATTAGCTGCCTCCAATGAGCACGTGTGTGACAATATATATATATATATTGTCACGCTTGGGTCACAGATTTGCACAGAGACACAGGAGGTCATAGAAACAAGAAGGATTTTTATTCAAACACTGCAAACACATGAGCTTAAACGTGCTCCATGACAAGTCAGGAATGACAGTTCCGCTAGGAGCAGAGAGAGAGAGAGAGATAAAAGCAATCAATTCCCAAAACCGACAGGCGCTGCGCAAGGCTTTTAAGTTAGCGGAGTATCGTGTGAGGCTTTTATTATGCGTTATAGCGCAAGTGAGAAGGTAAGGAGCAGTGTGAGGGTAGTCTGTGTTTCAGGGGTATTCCCAGGGGCGTCTTTGTGTTCTTGGGGTGCGATCACCCCTCCAGCTTACACCCCCCCCCCCCCAGCTTTATTCACACCCTTGTGAATCAAGCAACTTTCCGTACCAGGTTCATGTTCATGTAGGCGTGATAATACGTCTGCGTTGACGTGTTCAGAACCTGGTCGGTGCCTTACTATGAAAGTGTAAGGCTGTAAACCCAGAAACCATCTCATTAGACGAGAGTTTGTATCTTTCTGCCGGTATAACCATTGAAGTGGAGCATGATCAGTTACCAGAGTGAAGTTTTGTCCCCACAAGTAATAGCGAAGCGCTTCCACTGCCCACCTGATTGCCAAGCATTCTTTCTCGATTGTAGAATAATTACGTTCCCTAGGTAGTAATTTCCTACTTAAATATGTGATTGGATGTTCTTCTCCATCAAAAATCTGTGACAGGACTGCACCCACACTATGGCAAGCCAAATTAACATTTAGAGATATCTCAAAATGAATTTTAAGATATCTGGAAATGCATTTTAGATATCTTAAATTGAATTGCAGATATCTAAAAATGCATCTATTTTAAGATATCTAAAAACCATTTTATGATATCTCAAATAGATTTCAAGATATCTTGAAATGATATGCTGTACATTTTGAGATATCTGAAATGCATTTCAAGATATCTTAAATGCAATTCGAGATATCTTGAAATATGTTAATGTGCATTTTGAGATATCTCAAATACATTTCAAGATATCTTAAAATACATCTGCAGGCATTTTCAGATATCTGAAATACATTTTCAGATATCTTAAAATAACTTCATGCGTATTTAAAGATATCTCAAATACATTTTCAGATATCTTAAAATAACTTCCTGCGCATTTCGAGATATCTTAAATAACCTTAGAGATATCTCAAAATCACTTCCTGTAAAATTTTTTATACTTTCAATGGAACTTCCTGCCTATTTTAAGATATCTTGAAATGTATTTGAGATATCTTGAAATGTGCAGGAAGTTATTTTAAGATATCTTGAAATGTATTTGAGATATCTTGAAATGTGCAGGAAGTTATTTTAAGACGCCTGTGATGATTCTCGCACCGCGTAAAAAACAAAAGGTAGGACAGTGTGCCAGGTTGTGGGATTATTATGTGCAACTCGCCTGATCATCTGTTTCAAAGTTTTGTTAAATCGCTCGGTTAAACCATTTGTTTGAGGATGGTAAACAGTTGTACTCAGTTTCTTAATAGCAAAGCTGTCACACAATTGTTTCATCACGCGAGAAGTGAAAGGTGTGCCTTGATTAGTTAAGATTTCTCTAGGGATACCAATACGAGTAAAAATATCACATCGTGCCCTGGCTACAGCTGAGGAGTTAGCCCTTTTCAGGGCAATCACTTCTGGTTATCTAGTTGCATAGTCAACCAACACCAGCAAATATTGGTACCCACTCTTAGTCTTAGGTAAAGGACCCACAATATCTAATCCCATTCGCTGAAAGGGAACTTCCAAAATAGGCATAGGACAAAGGGGAGCTCGAGGAGGCTTATAAGCAGAGACGATCTGGCAGTCTGGACAAGAAGTGCAAAACTGTTCAACATCTTTTTCCCATATTCAGCCAATAAAATTGCTTTGATAACCGCTCTCTGGTTTTGTCAGCACCTAGGTGCCCTCCCAAGACGTGTGAATGTGCCAGATGCAAAACAGTTTCCCTATGTGCTTCAGGTACCACTAATTGTTCAATAAATTCCCCCTCCAAGTGATCTGAGATCACTCTGAAAAGGCAACCGTCCTTTTCTATAAAGTGTGGGGTTTTCACACCCCCGGAATCACGCTCTTGGTAATAAGAGTCATTAGCAGATTGAGCCTGTTTGAATGCATATTCTAATGAGCTATCAGAATGTTGTAAATGCACAAAATCTGATTGTGCGTTATTGCTCGGTTTGTGTTCGGAGGCGTTTGCAATCTGGGAAGATGTAGAAGGACCAGCCCATTCTGGAAGATTGTCGGGGATGACCTCATCCGTCTCGCTGGAGAGATCGGGTTCAATATCTAAGTTGGGCTCTAGATTTTCCCCAGCCGCTACCAGTTCTTCGTCTTGGTTTTCTTCTTCTTCTCCCCTCCCACTAAGTTCATTAGTGGACTAGACTACTGGTCCCTTACATTTATTAATCAGTTTTGGGAAAAGGGCATTTCTCCGTCCTATGAGTAACGGCCAAGGGCACGAGTCTGAAACGGCAGACCAAACCTTAAAGTGGCGACCCCTATAAGTTAAAGGAAGAAGTAAAGTCTGATAATCTTTAACATCACCATGTACACAGCGTATTTTTACAGTCTCACAGTCTCTAAGGCATTGCTCATTAAGACAGTCTCGTCTCACAATACAAAGGTCACTTCCCGAGTCTAGCAATGCTGAGATTTCTCTGCCCCCCCAACTTCACCGGGATCAACAAGCCATCTTTTCCATCCGAAGAATATGTAATATTTGAGCAACAAACCTCGGCCAGTCCAACCTCCATTGACTGAGCTGGAGACAAGCGACATTCTCTTGCCAAATGGTCGAGTTGATCACACCGGAAACATCTACGGTCGGCTCCGCTTCCGAAATATCCTCTGTGACGTCCACGTCGACGTCCTCTGTAGTGTCCACGGTTTCCTCGGCCCGCTGTTGCCGCTCTCTCCCCAGAAACAGGTGTCTCATCTACGACTGGATTTCCCAGGGTCCTAACTGACCCCATTCGATTTTCAGGTCCTGCAGCTTGTTGATCGAAGCAACGAGAATGTCCTGGACGTTTGTTCACAGGTTGCGAAGCAGCTCGAAATCTACCGCTCTTTCTCCAAGCGGACTGTGAACCTTCCAATCGTCTGGACATAATCATTAATGATTTAATATCATGACGTAGAAATTCATCTCGAAGAACTGTAGGTATGCCGGCCAGTAATATATTCACGACAACTGTTTCCATCACGTCTCCTTCAAACCAGCAGTGCACTTTATGTATCAAATCTTGAATTTGCGCACAGATTGAGTCATCCATGTTTAGTTTCCAGTCTTTAAGTGCATAACTTTTAGACATCTGAAATAAGTCTTCGGCGGCATCCATCTGTGCAACCACTCCTGGTACCACTTGTCACGCTTGGGTCACAGATTTGCACAGAGACACAGGAGGTCGTAGAAACAAGAAGGATTTTTATTCAAACACTGCAAACACATGAGCTTAAACGTGCTCCATGACAAGTCAGGGATGACAGTTCCGCTAGGAGCAGAGAGAGAGAGAGAGATAAAAGCAAACAATCAATTCCCAAAACCGACAGGCGCTGCACAAGGCTTTTAAGTTAGCGTAGTATCGCGTGAGGCTTGTATTACGTGTTATAGCGCAAGTGAGAAGGTAAGGAGCAGTGTGAGGGTGGTCTGTGTTTCAGGGGTATTCCCAGGGGCGTCTTTGTCTTCTTGGGGTGCGATCACCCCTCCAGCTTACAATATATATATACTATATATATACATACGTATATACACACACACATTCACACACTCTCTATGGTATGAATAAAAATGAATAAAAAGGAAGAAAAATGTAATAAAGAAAGAAAAGAAAAATTCAGACTTGGCAGTCACAGTGAGTCAGAGTGAATATATATTTATAGTGAATTTATATTTTAATACTGTGTATATATATATATATATATATATATATATATATACATTCATATGAAAAAGTTTGGGAACCACTCTTAATTCTTTGGATTTTTGTTTATCATTGGCTGAGCTTTCAAAGTAGCAACTTCCTTTTAATATATGACATGCCTTATGGAAACAGTAGTATTTCAGCAGTGACATTAAATTTATTGGGTTAACAGAAAATATGCAATATTCATCTTAACAAAATTTGACAGGTGCATAAATTTGGGCACCCCAACAGAGATATTACATCAATACTTAGTTGAGCCTAATTTTGCAAATATAACAGCCTCTTGACACCTCCTATAGCCTTTGATGTGTCTGGATTCTGGATGGAGGTACTTTTGACCATTTTTCCATGCAAAATCCCTCCAGTTCAGTTAAATTTGATGGCTGCCGAGCATGGACAGCCTGCTTCAAATAATCCCAAAGATTTTCGATGATATTCAAGTCAGAGGACTGTGACGGCCATTCTAGAACATTGTACTTCTCCCTCTGCATGAATGCCATTGTAGATTTTGAACTGTGTTTTTGGTCATTGTCTTGTTGGAATATCCAACCCCTGTGTAACTTCAACTTTGTGACTGATGCTTGAACATTATCCTGAAGAATCTGTCGAACAGTTGGCCATAAGTCTGCCTTCATATTACTTGTCCAGCCTGATAAGCATCAACAACTCTTTTTCTGAGGTCCTCAGAAGTCTCCTTTGTTCGTGCCATGATACACTTCCACAAACATGTGTTGTGAAGAGCAGACTTTGATAGATCCCTGTTCTTTAAATAACACAGGGTGCCCACTCACACCTGTTTGTCATCCCATTGATTGAAAACACCTGACTCTAATTTCACCTTCAAACTAACTGCTAATCCTAGAGGTTCACATACTTTTGCCACTCACAAATATGTAATATTCAATCATTTTCCTTAATAAGTAAATGACCAAGTATAATATTTTTGTCTTATTTGTTTAACTGGTTTCTCTTTATCTACTTTTTGGACTTGAGTGAAAATCCGATGATGTTTTAAGTCATTTTTATGCAGAAATATAGAAAATTCTAAAGGGTTCACAAACTTTCAAGCACAACTGTAGATCTTCCTGTGTGTAAGTTAAACATGCATACAAGAGACAAAGGAAGAACATGGACAAAACTGCCTGACCTATAATTTATATATCAGAGAAGAAAAGCCAGTATAAGAATATCGGTTCTCAAAATAATTGGAACACATACTTGTCCCCTTTAAAGTCACATGTGTGCTGATTTAATATGATTTAGGTTTAAAATTATATTTCACCTATACCTCTACAATTGATGTCTGTAGATCCACAAAAATTATTTTATTTTACATCTGAATGGAGAATTGCCTCTAAGGGATGCCTTTCTCTATTAGCATTTAAATGACTCCAGCTCACAATTGGCTGAGTGTGCATGCTAAATGAGCCTCGTATTTTTGTCTCTGATTTTTATAAGTTAGCAAATTGCTCTAAGTATGACACATATCAACCTTCAGTGCAAACTCCATCAACTTCTCTTATTTTCATGCCCTAGTAATAAGGGCAGCACTTGCTTTCAAGTACATATTTATCATTTCAACATAACAGCTCTTGCTGTGTGTCATAAAACATATTAAATGCAGTTTGTGCTGCCTACCAGTGCACTAGGGACTAGCTATCATAAATGAATTAGTGATGTGTGGTGTATACAGATAAAAGGGTAAGGCTCTGCAATACTTCACATATCACATTATGATCTCCAACTCAATCGTAGTAATGTTGGTAGGGAGGTCCGCTCTTGCGTTTTTTCCTTGAGAATGAAAACGGTGATTACACTGAATCACTTCACACTTTAGTTTGTTATGTAAAAATATATTTGCTCTTCGACCTTGTGACTCTCAGTTAACTTATCACCTTAGGTGACCATATATATTTTTACTAAATGAATGGACTTCCTTTATTTAAAACATATCACAATTAGGAAAAAAATAACAATACTTGTTAATAAAAATGAAACCATAGTAAAATTACAGGATGAAAAGAACTGCAGCTAAAGTGCTTAGTCAAGTGGATGCAAAACAATGCGAAAATGGCCAATTGTGAGCTGCAATATGCCAGTGATGACCTCAGGACAGTGGACAGGGAGATGTAGTAGCTCATAGCAAGACAAACTTGTCTCAGGGAACAGAAAGATCACCTGCTAGATAGACAGGAAACTTAGGTTTCCATGCCATTTGGATCCTAGCCGAGTCAACTTTATCCCTATTAATACTAACAATGAACGTGATGGAATCTGGCAGTATCAGCAATGTAAGAGTTAGCCCAAGTCCCAGTTTCGGAAGTGATATCAAAATAGGACAAGGAGGATGTATGGTAAAAGAGGCAGGCTTTAAAGGGTTCGAAAAATAGCGATCAGATAGTTATCAAATGTGCAGATAAGGGTTTGACGATAGTAGTCAGGAACAGAGAACAATATTTATGGGAGACTTACAGGCAACTGAATAATCCAGAATATTATAAGAAATTGAAGTCTCCAATATATTTAGAAACAAAAATACTAATTGGTAAGAGACTGGAGTAAATGACACAGAAAAAGAAAATCAACCAAAAACAACTTGCTTACCTGGTGGACTGAGAACAACATAGGACCAGATGGTTTTATATTTTACCAAAGGTACATAAAGACAGTAAAGATTGGTCTTTCCCAGACAAGATACCACCGGGACAACCAATAGTGTCATATTGCCCCAGTGAGTCTAGTGCTATTGCAGAATACATTACCTATTACTTGAATCTGCTCACAAACCGTCACCTAAATTAAAGATACAAACCACTTCTTGGAGAAAATAAGGGGCATTACAATATCGGAGCAAGCATTTTTGTTTACCTTAGATGAAGACAATTTATACACAAATATTGATAATGATTTTGGGTTACAGACAATTGAACAATGACTAACAGATAATCCTCAAGATAGCAGACCGGGTGAAGACATTCTTTATTTTCTCTGGCTTAGTCTGTCAAGGAATGATTTCGAATTTAATGTGAATATTATGTACAAATTAAGGGTACAGCCATGGGGAAGAAACGTGTGCCTTCCTACGCTAACATCTATATGACTAACTGGTAAATTGAGATACATAATTATTAATTATTAGCACACACAATACTTGAGATTCTTGGATGACATCTGGGCTATCTGGAAATATGGGGAACACACTTTTTTGGTGTACATTCAGAAATTAAATTGATTCCATTTTAATATCAGGGTTAAAATAAACAAACAATTACAAGAGTATATAGTTCCTAGATACCCAGGTGAGATGCTGTGAACAGGATCCCAGATTGTGCATGAAGGTCTTCTTTAAACAAGCAGACACACATTGCTTACTCCATAAAAATAGTTATCAGTCAGATCATACACATAAAGGAATTATTACATCATAATTACTCAGGATTGAGAGAATCTACACACATGGAAGCAACTTCATGGAGGTCTGTAACATAATCTTTTCTGCATTGGGCAAGAGAGGTTATTCCAGAAGATTCCAAAGGAATCTAGACCACTGAAAACAAAAGTGATTCCCATAGTGGTAATGTATTCAGAGAAGTTTTTATCGATGAAAACAAAATTTAGGGAGAACTTAGAATCTCTTTTGAATTAAAAGGAAGAACAGAAGTACAGTAGAACCTCGGTTCACGAACGTCTCGGTTCACGTACAACTCGGTTCACGACCAAAAAGTTCACCAAACTTTTGCCTCGTTTCACGACCACACACTCGGTATACGAACAAAGCCAGTTTCCCTTTCGGTTTGTGCGCGCCTATGATTTCCGCACTTGTTGCATTGTTCTCAGTCAGACATGCCTGCCTGCTGCTGAGAGAGAGAG
>JANRMT010062836.1:4144247-4154554 GCA_026402145.1 Polypterus bichir lapradei
TCATTTGATTTCTGCTGTTTTGATTTGAATCTCTTCCACTGCATCACTGGAATGAAAATTGTCACTTTGCCAATTTTCATTCCTGTGATGCAGTGGAAGAGATTCAAATCAAAACAGCAGAAATCAAATGATTTTTCAAAAAAAAATAGAAATCCATATTCAAGCAATTATTGAATCTGACATGGTGCTTGTATTTGGGGTCAGCAAATCATCTCAAGAGAAGATTTTCTGTATATATAAAATTAAAAAGTATACATTAATATCTTTAGTACTTAAATAAAACAAGATGCAGGTAATTTAAAAGCTTGCTGCTGACACCAGTGCAGAAGAAAGTTTTTGAATATTAAAACTGCAATAAAACTATATCTAAAAAAGATGAAATGTGAGAAAGATAAAACAAAACCACACTTTGGATGAACGTTCAATAGAATGTAAGATACTTAATTGGGTCATAAATCCAGCTAAAAGGTGATGTGGGAATTCTTCATTCAGAAATAATTTAATATTTTAATTGAGTTCTCTTTTCATCAAGTGATTCTTGGCTGCAACTGCTTATTTCACTATAATCCAAAAATTGATTAGCAACATGGGGAAAATTATCTTATGGTGACTAGCACGTGATTAATTGTTCTTAATCTATTCAAAATGCACCAACCAGCAAATTGTCTTTCATAATATGCTAGTTTAAACTCGGTTACAAAGCATTTTCATCTATATATCTACAACCCAAATTCCAAAAAAGTTGTGACGCTATGTAAAATGCAAATGAAAACAAAATACAAACCTTCTAAACCCATATTTTATCCATAATAGAACATAGAATACATATCAAATGTTTTAAATGAGAAAATTTACCATTTTAAGAAAAGAACAAGGTCATTTTTAATTTGATGGCAGCAACATGTCTCAAAAATTTGGAACGGAGGAAACAAAAGGCTGGAAAAGTAAGTGATACTGAAAAGAAACAGCTGGAGAAACATTTTGCAGCAAATTAGGTTAATTGGAAACATGATCGGGTATAAAAAGAGTCTCTCAGAATTAAAGATGGGCAGGGGTTCACCAATCTGCAAAAACTGCATCTACAAATTGTGGAACAACTTCACAACAATGTTTCTCAGCATAAAATTTCGAACACTTTGAATATCTCATCATCTACAGTATATAATATCATCAAAGGAGTCAACAATCTGGAGAAATCTCTGCATGCATGGGACAAGGTCGAAAATCAGTATTGGATGCCTGTGATCTTCTGGACCTCATGATGCATTTCATTAAAAACAGGCCTGAATCTGTCATGGAAATCACTCCAATGGTTCAGGGGCACTCCCAGAAATCATTGTCTGTGAACACAGCTTGCCATGCCATCCACAGATGCAGGTTAAAGCTCTACCATGCAAAGAAGAAGCCAAATACGAACATGATCCAGAAATGCCACCGTATTCTCTGGGCCAAAGCTCATTTAAAATGGTCTGAGGCAAAGTGGAAAACTGTTCTGTGGTCAGACAAATCAAAATTTTAATTTTGTTTTGGAAAACATAGATACCATGTTCTCTGGACTGAAGAGGAGAGGGACCACCTGGCTTGTTATTAGTGCTCAATTCAAAAGCCTACATCTCTGATGATATGGGGTGCATTAGTGCCTATGGAATTGGCAGCTTGCACATCTGGAAAGGCACCATCAATGCTGAAAGGTATAGGTTTTAGAGCAACATACTGTATTCTAACATCCAGATGACATGTTTTTCAGGGAAGGCCTTACATATGTATTTAAGCAAGGCAATGCTAAACAGCATACTGCATCTATTAGAACAGCATGGCTTCATAGTCTGCAGTCTAGACCCTTTCACCAATTGAAAATATTTGGAGCATCATGAAATGAAAAATATGAAAAACAAGACCCAGGACTGTTGATCAGCTAGAATCCTATATCAGACAAAAATGGGACATTTCTCTCCCAAAATTCCAGCAACTGTTCTCCTCAGGGGCAGCACGGTTGCGCAGTGGTAGCGCTGCTGCCTCGCAGTTAGGAGACCCGGGTTTGCTTCCTGGGTCCTCCCAGCGTGGAGTTTGCATGTTCTCCCCGTGTCTGCGTGGGTTTCCTCCGTGCGCTCCGGTTTCCTCCCACAGTCCAAAGACATGCAGGTTAGGTGGAGTGGCGATTCTAAATTGGCCCTAGTGTGTGCTTGGTGTGTTTGTGTGTGTCCTGCGGTGGGTTGGCACCCTGCCCGGGATTGGTTCCTGCTTTGTGCCCTGTGTTGGCTGGGATTGGCTCCAGCAGACCCCTGTGACCCTGTGTTCGGATTCAGCGGGTTGGAAAATGGATGGATGGATGTTCTCCTCAGTTCCCACATGTTTACGGACTGTTGTTAAAAGAAGAAGGGATGCTACACAGTGGTATAAACATGGCCCTGTCCCGACTTTTTTGAGATGTGTTGCTGCCATCAAATTCAAAATGACCTTATTCTTTTCTTAAAGAGGTACATTTTATTAGTTTAAACATATGATATGTTTTCTATGTTTTATTGTGTATAAAATATGGGTTTATGAGATTTGTACATCATTGCATTCTGTTTTTATTTATATTTTACACAGCGTCCCAACTATTTTGGAATTAGGGTTGTATTTTCAAACTTTCTTAAACCCACACATCCAAAACAAGGCAAGAAGCAAACATAAAGAGATATAAATAAAAGTGGTCAGTTTTTCTTTGCGTTAGTTATATTAATATTTTTACCGCTTGAAATGTTCCTTTCTGGTATACGTTAATGTTTATCTACTTCTAGTTATACATATCTTACATATTTTATTAGGCTTTCCAATTTAATTATTGTTACTTTTTTTAAAATCTTTAATAAATATTTTTTATTATAATTTGGAAAGGAAATAGACAGAAAACAACATTTTTTAGAAGTTAAATGACACTTGGTGTTTTTACAAACCATTTGTGATGGAAAATCCAACAGTTGCATTTCAGTAATTTTTGAAATTACTTTTGCATATCTATTAGGAATTTATATTGTGGTATATATAATTGCTTATATTCCCAAAGAGTGAGAAGAACAAATGAGGCAGTTTCTCAAAAATACTGTGACGATGTGAAGAACTGTGTAATCAATGTGTCTGTCATGATTTACATGTAATATAATGTTTCCTAAATCACCTATGTTTTTAAATCATGTTTCAAATTAAAATTACAACCTTTTTGTGTTCAATCTTGATTTCTTTTATGCCTGAGAGACCTAAAACACTAGAGTTCCAAGGACATTTCCAAAAATTACCACGGGAAGAGGAAATACAATCAAAACACTTGCTAGATACAAAAGACGACATATTGAATCTTACTAATATAAAAGACTTACTATCATAAAAATGCTCTTCAAGTATATGAAGCTATGTAGAGCACACAAAGCTAAGAGTTTCCAGCAATGGCAATTCAAAGTGAACAAGTCCCTATATATAATCCAATGGCAAAGTCAAAAAAATTAACAAAATGATAAAGAGAATCCAAAATAGCAAAACATAAGCATAACACTCACCAAACTCCCTAGCAAATCTTAATGAACTATCAGGAACTGTGGGAAACTCTTCAGGGGATTCAGGCAGTGATTGGCAGGTAGCTCTGCCTCTTAGTGACCACTCACAAAACACAAACCCAGTTTACATGCATAAACAAAGTAAAAAATAATGAATGAAGCACATAACAAACTTATGTATAAAAATAAAAGAATCAAGATTGAACAAAATAGACAAAAACAGGAATTTGAACCCCAGACAGGGGAGGTATCCTGGCTGAAACAAGAGTTTTTCTTTTGGTATTTGATTTCTTGCATATTTCTTTTTTACTTTGATTTTTTGGTTGGTGTTTTGGGTTGTTTTGATTGTTTTTTAATTTCCAGTTTTGACATATGCATAGTTTCTTGAAGTAAGATTTCCTCCATCTTTTCTCCAAAAAAATGTATCAATGACTACTCTATTTTTATGATTCAACCAGAGGTTTTGCGCTGGCTTAAGTTTATTGCTTGTTTATTTAGTCTTTTTGTTTTTATTTAAATACAATTCTGATAGTATGAAAAAGCTTTCCAAACCCTTTAAAACCTAAGCATCATTAAACATGCCAATATTCTGAACTCATACTCCACTTTGGTTCGCTTATTCGCTATTGGACATTAAGATTTGAACAAAAGCACATATTTTTCAAAACGTGTACCAGAAAACTACACAACTTTAAAAACCTTTGTAAAACACTGGCAGAAAGACAGCAGCTTCTTCAGGCTAACTTAATTGAGTGCAGGCAGCCTGTTCCCTCCACTTGTACAAGTAGTACAGAGTTTTATGTGAACGATTATAATGACAAAATCAGAGCATCTGTTGCTAATTTTAATTTTGAGTCACAGTCTACGGTGGCACGTAATGAAGTGACTGTGAAAGTCACAGCATATAGAAAAAGGATGTTTGTTTTGCTTGGAGGCAGTGATGAAGAACTTTACGTTGGGAAGATTATTCTGGTTCTTACTCTCCATGATTCTGCATACCTTTGTGAAGTTCTAGGTGTCTATTGTAAATCAGGAGTAGCCCAAGATGATTAAGTTTGTATAAAACAAGATATTTGATTGTCTACTACCCACTTCCAGCTTATAATGTGTGTGTAACCTATTATTATTTGCTCATCATCATTCTTTTTTAGAAGTTGTTTGACTTATAAGGTGATTGATGTAGAAAGAGCAGATGAATAATGGAGTAGAAAGATTCCGTAAGGTTCTGTGACAAACACATACATGTATAGATAGGGCTTTGTCTTTTAAGTAACATCTTTGTATTGTGAAAGGTAATTATATAATTCAAGAATTGCCTTTGAAGATTCCAGCATAAATGAAGAGTTAAACTTTCTAATGTAATTGAAATCAAACTGAGAAAGAAATAGTACACAGTTTGCAAATGCTTTCACTTCTTGGAGTACTCACTAGTGCCGTTTTAAAGCAAAAAATCATATAGACATAAAATTGTAGCAAATAAAGCATTAGTGATAATAAACAAACAAGCAGGGGTATTATGAATTAATTGGTTGTTTGACTCTCTGCCCCAAACTCTCTCTTAGAAAACGAGTCAAGACATAAGGGAAGTGGTCTTGTCTATCTTACCAAGCCTCTCAAGTGAATTCCTGATATCTCTTCTCGACTGATTAGAAGAGCTTGGTGTGGAAAGCAGGGAAGACCTTCCTTTTGTACAAGAGAAGGATCTGGAGAAATACATTAGGCCAATCCAGTGTCAAGAACTGTTAAACAGCATTAAAAATAAAGGTAAATATATATTTTGGTTCCTGCCATGGGTAAACTGAACAAATAACACTGATGTTCAAAGGGTATTGAAGGGTGATCTCAGTGACTTAAAACCATACAAGTATGACTTTAACTTACTTCTGTCCTTCCCTCCATCTCTTCCGTGTGGTTAACAATATAGTGCTTTGAACTGGATGGAATCTAATTTATTATAAATTAAGTTAGTGTACTGCTTTTCTGACTTTCTTCCTCTGATTTTTTGTGCTATTGTTTCTAGGACTTATAACAGTTCAAATTGACCTGGATGCTGCTGCCTCTTCATCCCTCTCATCAAGCACTCCACTCATCCTGTCGTCTAACTCCTCAAGCACGCCAAACTCCTCTGTTTTTTCATTCCCACATCCTGGCAGGGCATGATATGCAGACTTCAAGGACAACTGGAATAGGATGCTAGCAGCAATTCAAAAAGCAGTGGCAAATCAATCTAGACCATCACCAGGGGACAGGCAAGATATGGGGAAAGCAGTGGTGGATCAGATGACTGAACATGATCTTAACCCTACTACAGTAATGTTTCAGAGCGTAGTATAAGGAATTATAAAGGAGTACCCAAAAAGTTTTTCAGATGTTGAGAAAAAAAGGAGACATGACTGGAGAGGGCTGCCACTCTCGTCTTCAGAAAATTAAAAAAAGAGTGGAGTACAGAAACAGAAAAAGAAGAAGGTCCCACGCTAAGGTGGCAAAGGAGGCAAAAGGCCCTGTAGATCAATATGGATGTGTGAGACGGTATCCTGTAGAACTGCCCATTGGAGAAACTGAGGCATCATTAGATGACATCAAAATGCAATTGCTAAAAAATATTCTTAAAGGAAGGGATGGGTGGAGCAGAGAAATCTGAACCTATTATGGAGAAGTCCTACATCCTCCAGTGCCAGTGCCTACACCACCTATTGCACAAGCTCAGAAGGAATGGCCTTTCCTTTTCCCACTTTAGGCTTCTAATAGCTATCTCTATCCTCAGCCAGCTGCAAGAGGCACTGGACAACAAAGGCAGTACAGTTGTAAGGTTCTTCCAGGAACTAAGCTGTCATCCAGGGATTCAGGATGGCCTGTATAAGTTTGAACCAGAGGTTTCAGTTAAGACTGCATGTGCCCTTCTCCTGCTGATGGCATATTTTAAAGAGCCCTAGGATGCAATCATATTTCAAGCTGATGTTAGTTATTTGTGACTTTCATAAAGTAACTGTTTCAGAGATAAATTAGTTTTGCTTACAATAGGTTCCCCACTGGCCAATGTCTTAATCAATGGCTAACAATTTTAGAAAAGTAATGGAGTATCTTGAGGAGTGTTTGATATGCTTTATTTTTATACAGCACAAAATGCTCAATATTCTGTACAAAGAACTAGTTGGATAGAATGAATGAGATGAACATGATGGCTTTACTCAGCCTGACCATGAGTAAAAAAAACAGGTGCCTATAATGGAACTCTGGTAGACAATACAGTATATTCATTTTCATACTTGTATTCTTAATCCCCTATACAGATACATAGGTCTCTAACTACTTAATTTTAGTAAAATGCACATTTATAATGTAGAAATGTGAATCATTAGGGTCAAAGAATTTTCTGCTGCCATCATTTTTATTCTGCTAAAGGGATATACAGTATACACTGCACATGTATACAGTGTATGTTAAAGTTCAGTATTACTGTATTTTTACAGACATCTGCCACAGGCACTGATGTTCAGAGGACAAAGGATGCTACCAAAAACATCCCTCTTGATTATACAAGGTAATGTTAACAATAAGTATAGCTTATAGTGTCAACAGGTTGCTACTCCCTAAGACTTGACCAAGAAAAAGCTTTCTGATTCAGCCATGCTATCTCTGATAAACATAGTGTATATTTTCATGCATGAAATGTTCATTTATAAAGCATGCCAAACTCCTCTGTTTTTTCATTCCCACACCCTGGCAGGGCATGGTATACAGACGTCCAGGACAACTGGAACAGGATGCTAGCAGCAATTCAAAAAGCAGTGGCAAATCAATCTAGACCATCACCAGGGGACAGGCAAGATATGGGGACAGCAGTGGTGGATCAAATGATTGAACATGATCTTAACCCTACTACAGTAATGTCTCAGAGTGTAGTCTAAGGAATTATAAAGGAGTACCCAAAAGTTTTGCAGATGTTGAGAAAAAAAGGGGACATGACTGGAGAGGGCTGCCACTCTCGTCTTCAGCAAATTAAAACAAGAGTGGAATACAAAAGCAAAAAAAGAAGAAGGTCCCACTCTAAGGTGGCAAAGGAGGCAAAAGGCCCTGTAGATCAATATAGATGTTTGAGACGGTATCCTGTAGAACTGCCCACTGGAGAAACTGAGGCATCATTAGATGACATCAAAATACAATTCCTAAAAAATCTTCTCAAAGGAAGGGATGGGTGGAACAGAGAAAGCTGAACCTATTATGGAGAAGACCTACATCCTCCAGTGCCAGTGCCTGCACCACCTATTGCACAAGATCAGAAGGAATGGCCTTTCCTTTTCCCACTTTAGGCTTCTAATAGCTATCTCTATCCTCAGCCTCAGGTTTACTCAGCCTGACCATTTTAAATAATTTAAATAACTGTAACCAATTCATCAGTTGCAGCCTGGTAGCTGACAGGAAAAGTCCACTAATTGGTTGGTAATTTTACATTAGATTTTTAATAACCAAAGAGTTTTATTTTGAGTAAGATTTGACAGTTTTTGAAAAATGTACAAATTTTATGCTGAAATCAGAATGCTTTACAGATGGAGCGAATACTGTAGTTATCCTCTTAGTCTTTCTAAATAGTTATTACATGAAATGGTTGGAAATGTAGTAACTCTTGCATTTTATGTTTTTAAATATATCAGGTACCACACCATATTATGTTTAATAGCCAAATATAGTAATATCCATACCTGTATTAGCTTCTCTTATATGTTTTGAAAGATCTGTCTAGCTGTCCTTTACATTGCAAAGACAGGCAGAACAGTATGATTCCTTTCTGCTTTTAAGTTTAATATAATGTAATTATTTCTATTACTTTAATAGTTGTAATCTAGGACCCTGCTACCCACTTCTTTCACACTGTTGTTCATTAAGAATTGCACTTCTCTGCAAAAGTAAATGATGAATATGTTTGTTTATTTTAGATGATATCTTAAAGCCTATAAGGCCTGGATGTTGTCGACTGAAGGACAAGTAGTCATGGGACCACATAATGACATCGTCAATGGTATTGCGGCAATCTTTTCGAGTTATTACAACTTTTAACATGCAGTATCCCGAAGATCTCTCATCCACATTGGAGTTTATCCAGCGGTAAACTAACACGCCAAATACTGTCGATAACACATGTCCTTTTAAAGCAGTATGGGTAATAGTGATAATACTAAACCACCACAACGTGTGTTAAAATGGCAGAGAAATCTTGTGTTCCCTTCTCTAGAGTTTGGGGGAGTGTTAGGATTTAATGTTCAGGTAGAAAGGAATAGCATTTAATGTCTTTTGAAAAACAGCGTAAAAAGGTCACATAAAAGTGATAGCTTGTTCTTGTTTACAGGTGTTTCTTCGGTATTAACCCAGAGATGGGCTCAAAATAAAATAAACACGGACATATCAAACAACTGCCCACTGGAGAAACTGAGGCATCATTAGATGACATCAAAATGCATTTACTAAAAATCTTCTCAAAGGAAGGGATGGGTGGAGCAGAGAGAAAGCTGAACCTCTTATGGAGAAAAAAAAACACGGACACATCAAACAACAAGTTTGTACACTTCTATGGAAACATACTGATTTTGAATGGATGTCGATGTAGACATTATTTTCTGACAGGTCTCCAAATAACTCAAAATATATTTAAAGTGTTTTTGTCCCATTTTGCCCGAGTTTTAATTTCTGTTTTGCAGTCTTTAAAAATGTTAAAAGAGTGTTTTGTAGGTATATTTTTATTTTTTAAACATTATTGTTAAAATGTTAAACACTAAAGTTCAATGTCTTCATATTGTTGAATTTATCCATCCATCCATTATCCAACCCACTATATCCTAACTACAGGGTCACAGGGGTCTGCTGGAGCCAATCCCAGCCAACACAGGGCACAAGGCAGGAAAAAAAACCCGGGCAAAGTGCCAGCCCACCGCAGGGCATGCACACACACACCAAACACACACTAAGGACAATTTAGAATTGCCAATGCACATAACCTGCATGTCTTTGGACTGTGGGAGGAAACCAGAGTACCCGGAGGAAATCACGCAGACACAGGGAGAACATGCAAACTCCACGCAGGGAGGACCCGGGAAGCGAACGCAGGTCTCCTAACTGTGAGGCAGCAGTGCTACCCACTGCGCCACCGTGCCACCATTGTTGAATTTAATTTCTTAAAATATACTTTTTAAAAGGTGATAAGCTTTCAGAATTATTGATTGATTTTTCTGCATTTGACCTTTCAGATGTCTGTATATCTGGAGAAGGTAGCAAATTTACAAATAATACTGTTATACCTAACTACTACTGTGTTTGTACTTCTCTACTGCACATACTAACTGGCGATGTAGTATGTGAGAGTTTGTCTACTCCAGATGATATCTGATTCATATATACAGTAAAAAATGTTTTTTGTTTATTTTACATATACTGTAATGAGGTTTGGATCATTTAGTTTTTTGCAATTTAAAATAAATAAGTTGTATTGCCTAATGCTAAGGCATATATTTTAACTTAAAAGTGGGTATTTGAGGTATTCTGTGCATTTACTTTTGAAAAAACACTGCTGAATAAAGATGTAAAATGGAGAGTGTTTTTGTTTTTATTTTTTGTTTAGCTTTATAATCTATACATATAAAGGAGAGTTGGGATCCGAGAGACTGTGTTTGTGTGTTTGTGGAGGGATTGAGAGTTAAGGCGGGTGGGGGAGTCACGTGATCATCTCCACCTTCCATTCACTTCATTTCGCTCCGAGCTGAGCTCCGCAGCTGACGCGGTCTT
>JANRMT010062836.1:4154564-4230261 GCA_026402145.1 Polypterus bichir lapradei
TTCACTTCATTTCGCTCCGAGCTGAGCTCCGCAGCTGACGCGGTCTTGACGTTCTTTTTCCTTAGTGTTTAGTCTTCTCTCCTTTACTGATTTACTGTTTACTAGACGCAGTACTTACTGAATAGTATTTTTTCCTTTAGTGTTTCTACTTAGTGTTTTTTAGTGTTTAGTAGACGCGGTGTGCCGGTGTTCCCGGTGGTGTTGTGGTTTACTGTTACTTTCTACTTCGTTTTTGTACTTTAGTGTTTAGTAAACCTTTACTTTTTCTTATTTACTGTTGTTGTTTACTGTTGTTCCCGGCGCTGTTGCCCTTTTTTACTTTATCTCATTTAGTGTTTGGTAGACTTTTACTTTATCTCATTTACTGTTGTTCCAGGCGGTGTTGCCGTTTTTCCCATTTCTATTTTTTATGTAGCATGTTCACAAATTATTCATAGAGAAAATGTATATATTTTGGCTCCAGGAGGACAAACCAAAAATGTTGTATAGAAGCTCTATAAGTCGCATGTAGATACATAATTATTCCAACTACAGCGACTGCAGTGAAGCGCACGTGGTCTGCTAGTGACTAATAAAAGTCAAATCCTGGCCATAGGGACACTGATGGAAACATGTAGATTTTGTATAAATATTAGAAAGTTTTTATTCACACAGAAAACCAAAGACACAAGGAACAAGTGAACAAGTAGTGAGGTGGACAGGGGGGCTGTAGGGACCATCAAAATTCGACTTTAAGTTATTTTGGGTAAATCAGGTAAATAGGGTGGACGATCCAGGTTATTTTAATGTCCTTTACGGCATTTAATATTGTTATTTCAACTGTAAACTCACAGTGAATTACTGGCTACTGAGTTTCATTACTATTACAGTTGGTATTTACAAATACAGGAGATTAATATAAATTGGATATGGTTAATTACTACAGTTCAGCAGCAACATACTGCTACATCACAGTAATTGCATTGACCATTTCATTGTAATATACTGTAATATGATACAGTAAAATACTGTGAAAGTAATACAACTAGTAGCCAGTAATTTATTGTAAATTTACAGTCACATTTTTTATACATGACTTTGAGATATGCTACATCTCCTGCTGCGATAGCTGGCACACAGACAAGCTCCACTACCTCTCTTAATTGTAAAAGGAATTGCCATACCTCATTTTCACATGGATCTTGAATTCGGTCACCTACCAAAGACCTAGGAAAACACCAATTTTTAACTGCACATCCATGTAATCATTAACCACCAGGAAAAACTTTTACAGGTTTGTCATTGGCTTTACTTCCTTGATATTTGAATTGGTTCTTACATCTGTTTAATTGCAAACACTGGAAATAAAGTGCTTCTCATTAATTAAATGACAAACAAAACAAAGTAAGGTCATAAAACACAATACCTTCAAATAAGTCATGGGCTAGACATGGTGGGATCCCAGGCTGGCAAACATGGAAATAAGAAAGTCAGTTAAAGGGAGAGTTACAATTGATACCTGACACAGCAGGGTGTAAATCCTGAATATGACATTTACTAGCTGTGTGTGGTCTTAGGGACAAAAAACAACCAGTAGATGCCCTAGCAGTTTTACTTTATTCATGAACTTGGAGAGGCATCAACTAACTCTTAAGAGTTACCCAGTGCAGTGGATGTGGACCCACCTTATGCTTACTGCCCCAATAGCTTTCGTAAAAAGACACTGGCAATACCATATCTTAACAGTATCACTGGCATATGAGTCCAATTAATCTTTGTCTCAAGAAAATACATCCAGATAGACAATGTTTTTTGAGCTGCAGCAATTGCTTTGTTTCAGTGTTGTGTCTCTTCGTCTGTGTCATTAGCATGAACGCTGAAATAATTATAACGTGCATGCATATGCCATCTAGTGGCTGTGGTTGAGCATGAGTACAGCGAACTGCTCCATACACACACACGTCTTTCATTTATATAGTGTAGTGATTACAGGATCACTGTGACTACAGGATTGTAGTGTTCTCACAGCACCACATAAGTATAGTTACTTCAATAAATTTCACTTCATCTGTTTGACAATAGTGACAAAAATGATCAGCCCGACTGAAGCTTTCTAAAAAAAACCTCCAATACAGTGGGATCATAAGTTGTCTCCTGAAATGGCAATCAGAGTGCCTTTAACAAATTTGTCATCACTTATCAAAATATTTTGCTCTTCTAGAAATTTGAGGTCCTTGATCAAAGGTTAAAAAATTCTGGTCACTCATTTTAAGTTCTTTTCCCTTTAAAACAGAACAAGTTGCATATGATCTGTAGTGGATCCATTATCCAGCAACATTTCAACCAGGGCTAAAGCTTTAAGTTTTTATCTTCCTGAACCAAGTGTGTTTACAACTTCATTGGCATTGTGACCAACAGAAGAAGGTTCTGTTTTCAACAGTGGATTACTTCAAACTCCTTCATCATCCTCAACATCCTGATTGATATTTTCAGTAGACGGCTGACAGTATGTTAAAACATACTCTTCACTTACAGACACACTTTTGAACAGTGGAAGCAAAGTCTCTTATATTGGCATATACTGGGCAAAGCACTCATCAGTAACTAGGGACAAGGGTGCAGGCTCAACATAGTAGAAATTCTTTTTAAAAACAGTTTTTCTCTTTTGGGTTGTACTCAAAAGTTCCCTGTTATACATCTTAAGTAGATCAATCCATCTCGCTATATCCTAACTATTCTGCTGGAGCCAATCCTAGCCAACACAGGGCACAAGGCAGGAAACAAACCCCGGGCAGGGCGCCAGCCCACCGCAGGGTGCACACACACACACTTATTAATTATGTCAGTTATAGTGGCCTCTGGGACTCCAGGTGCCTTCACACACTAGGGACAATTTAGAATCGCCAATGCACCTAACCTGCCTGTCTTTGGACCGTGGGAGGAAACTGGAGTACCAGGAGAAAACCCACACAGACACGGGGAGAACATTCAAACTCCACAACGGAGGACCTGGGAAGCGAACCTGGGTCTCCTTACTGCGAGGCAGCAGCGCTACCCACTGTGCCACCGTGCCGCCCTGTCTTAAGTAGACCCCCTCTGTTAATTTCTTCAATTATGTCAGTTATAGTGGCCTCTGGGACTCCAGGTGCCTTCAATTTCTCACTCAGAATCTTAAGTAAATGTGAAAGTTCAATATCATGGACATTTTGAAAGTCCTCAATAATTGTTTGTATGGTACTTGTCGGTGACAATATCTTACCTCGAAATTTCATATAAGGAAGTGTAATGTTTTGTGGGTTTTATCCACAAGCCAGCAACCTTTCTGGTTCACAATCATCGTCATAAAAAATATCTGAATCTGTCTGACTAGGAAAACCAAAAGGATCCATGGTAACAGATGTATCTGGAATTGAATCATCTAGGTCATCTAAACCTCTCTATTTCCTTGAAATATATATGGCTAAACTGGACTCAACTATAGAAATGCTCTCACAATCTCTGAAGGAGCATTTGATTTCCAATCCTTGTTTTATGTGTGCTTTTAAATACTTTATGAGAGAGATTAAATCATCACACTTAAATTCACATAACAAATTGCTTGTAGTGGTGCAGAGATGATACTGCTTTCTTATAGTCTCTATATATGTGTGTTTTCAGAACACTGGCTTTGCAGTACATCTGAGAACATATAGGTACACTACACTGATACAGCTCTTTGGAAGTGTTACTGTGCAACTCTGTGTACTGAAAAAAAAGTGATTAACATTATTACACACATGCTGGCACCTACTAAATTTACAACTGAACATTGTAAATTAAATGGCGAATCTATTTAATAGCTGGAAGAGTTGAAAAATTGGCACATTCACCAGTAACTCTGAGATTTTGGCAAGTCTGCCTCTTCTAACACAGACCAGCTAACAATGACTTAAATTTGAAAAATGTGATATGGTTAGGATCCCAAAGGGAAATGTTAACACAAAAAAACCCCCAAAAACCAACAATATGTAACCAAAAAAAAAAAATTCAAAATATATATCTTTAGTGTTAAGCCAGTAAGATCCTGTTAAACGCAACTAATTTGAAGTCGAATTATCATTAACCCTGCTTAAATCAATGCATTTCCTGTTATGTATTATTTTTGCCTGTGTCATTTACCACAAATTAAGTATGTATGTCAATTATTACCATGCATACATCTATGCAGTGTATATGTGTGGATGCCTTTCATTACAGCTTAAAATAAAAGCACACAAACTAAAGCTATATCAAAATGCACAAATTAAAATTGTTTAAAAATGCATGAACTAAAACTCCTTGAAAAAGCTCACATTAGAATGATATGAAAATACAGAACTGAAGCTATGAGATAAGGCAAAGGTTAAAACAATATGAAAATACACAAGCTGAAACTAAATGAAAAATTACAAAGTGAAATGGTATGAAAATACATAAACTGAAACGGTTTGAAAATCCTATAACTTAAGCTACATGAAAAAGCACTGATTAAATCTGTATAAAAACACTAGGATTTAAAATATATATATGAAAAAGCATGATTTAAAGCGGGTTGTAAAAATTTAACAAACTGAAATTAAATGAAACAGCACATGTTCAAATTATATGAGAAAGCACAAACGGAAGGCATACAGTATAAACGTATGTAATACACTTCAAGAGTAAAGTCTTTAAGTGACAGTATAATTCCCTTATTAGCACATAAAAACAGAAAGTATTATAATTATGATGTGAAAAGCCAATAAATGTTAAGTTAATTACAGTTTTTATGATTAAAACGTGCTGAAGTACTCTTACTTATTCCACTACCTGCGAATGTGATATCCCACAATGCAGCGCGGTCTAGTTCAAGTACGTTTTAACAGTAACTTGATGTCTTGTGACAGAAGATGTCTTATTTTGCTATGATTACACAATACTTTTCTGAATACAGTATTTTCTTGTGAAAAATTACAGTTAACTCCTGTGAAATCCTGGCAATTTTTTACAGTGTACATATTATTTTTTATGTATTTTGTTAATTTGGTATGGGCTTATTTATTGTTCTGATATTTTTTTTGTCTTATGTTAAATTTCTATGTAATGTTTTTTTGTTTTTGGTCTTGCTCTTTAATGTTGAACCCAAGGAGGCAGGGCCACCAAATGATGTAGCCCGGGTCTGCTTCAGTAGGTATTTAAGGAGAAGCTGTAATTCTCTCTTTAGCTTCAGCATTATTTCATTTCTTGAATTTCTTTTTAGATTTTGTTTGCTGAATTTGGATTTAGAGTTCTACCTTTTCATTTAAGGCACTGATTCTTGGTTTACAGACTAGATAGATAGATAGATAGATACTTTATTAATCCCAAGGGGAAATTCACACAAATTCACAAATGTATTGATTTTGTTTACGGTTTGCCTGGGTAGCATACTTGCTTTTGCTTATTTTTGAACTACATTTTCATGTTCTGTGTTCCTCTTTTATGAATATTAACACTAGAATTCCTGAAGCTTACAATTTTTTTCATTGTTCCTGAAATCCTTAAATTTTACTGACATATGCCGAAAAGCTTGTAGCTCCTTATCACTGTGCTAATAGCCCACTTTGAAAGTGTTGGAGAGAAAGCTAATAAGATCTTAACTCAACAAATCCACAAACAAGAAGTTCACAATGCAATCCCAGCAATCACCAACACAAACGGAGACAAAATCATTGACCATAAAAACATAATGCACACAGTTAGAGACTACTACAAGTCCTTATATTCTACTGGGTTTAAAGAAGACAAGACATAATCTAATGCATTTCTAGATGCATTACACATACCAAAAAAAGATACTCTCAGTGCTGAGGAATTTGATAAACCTTTGGCACTATCAGAATTACTAGATGCTATAAAGTCACTTCAGAGTGGGAAAGCAGCAGGCCCCGTTGGCTACCCTGTCGAATTTTATAAGAAACTAACTGATTACCCAGTGGCTTCATTCACTGAGTGCAAGGGATAAAAATAAAATGTAGTATATAAATTATTAAACAGTAAAACATTAACATGTAAGAAGTAAAGATACATTGAGCAGTACTGGAGTGCTTTCAGGTAAAGTACATTTTAAAGGTGCAATAACACAACAGGTAAGTAGCACTAACAGCAGCTTAAATGTATTTGGATCATCTCTCGGTAGCAGATCCCTTGTGAAAGGCACTACACGACCGCTGTGGTATAGAAATTACATTTTCTATGCGATCCTGCAAATTTCTGCCTGACAACCTTGCACTACGTGCCTGTGATTTAAGAAAAAAATTGTTTCATTTTTCAAAATTCCATTTTTAAATAAATAATCACCGCACTCGTGGCTTAGCGAGGGGGCGTGGTAGTGTGGCTGAAGCGGTTCTCGGGGCGATTTGCGGTGTGGGCGTTTCTCACCTAAGTGCACAGGTGAGAAACTATCCACATCCGTGATTGTTCCTGGGGCTGCTGATTTGGCACAGCTGCCATGCCCTCTTGATAAATAGAAGCGCGAGTTGGATAGAGGGGAAGGAAAAAAAAGGAAAGAAAGAACGGACGGAAGGTTGCAGGAAGAAAAAGCAGGAAGCAGTGGGGAGAGAGAGAAAGCCGGTGCGGGACAGCGAGCGAGTGAAGGCTCACATTCAGCTGTGCAGGCAGCCTGGGTGTTTGGCCGACAACCGGGGCATAGTAGTTGTTGTCGCGGGAGTCGGGACTTGGGACGTGGTGTCCCCAGCAAGAGAGCCTTGGTCGTTGGGGAATCCCAAGTCGCTGTTCATAGAGCCTACCGGAGCCAGGGATCGGTAAGGTGACCGTCCAGCAGGAGAGTGGACAGAGGGCCAGCAGCAGGTAGGGAGACTCCCCTGTTGAGAAGCCCAGATGGGAGGAGTAGGGGAGTTGCCACAGGAAAGAAGACACCGGGCTTTGTTGTTTTAAAGGATTGCTTCCTGCATTATTTTAACCTCGTTCTTTTTAAGATTTCTTCTATTTAATTGTAACCTCCACAATAACACTCGTTTTAATGGATTATTTATTTACTGACTTTTGAATGCACTGCATTTATTTTGAACACCTTGTTTTTGTTGTTTTTAAATAAAAGCACTTGACACTTTTTCACCATCTCCTTGCTTTGTTGTGCCTCACTGCTAATCGGTAACATTACTGATGGTGTAGGGTTCAAAGGCTCACATGAAGACGGTTGGGAGCATGGAATGAACCCGCATCGTCACAAACCCTCCATCTTCTTAAAATAATTAATCATAAAAGCAAACTTGAATGTTGCGGGGTTTTAGTGACCTGAACTCACCTTAAGGGCAGTAAGTAGTCATGCAGCGCAATTTACAAAGAGAGTCTTGCTTCGATGGTGCTGATTACACTCATTTGCAAAGATTTCCACTCTCCCAGGAGCACGGGGCACTTGAAGTGTCACAAACAGTGCGAGAAGAGAGGACGCTGCCCAAAACGGCGAAGCTCTCGACCCGGTGGAGCAGTCTGACATTCCGAACCTCTGAGTGTCCACTATGTTCTCACGACCCCTCGCCGCTGAAAGCGGTGTCGTCTTCACATTGTTTACAGCTTGGCTCAGTTAAAAAGTAGAAAGACGCAAAGCTGTTTTCCTCATCTCTTCTACTATCAAGTACTGCCAATTAAAAAAAAAACTTATAATGTGGCAATTTCCGTGACAGTCACGTGGATGAATAAAGAAAACTTCTCTGTCAGAACGTGCGTGGCGGCGGACGGCTCAGCGCTGGAGTCCAGAGAGGAGGCCTGGGAGAGGACGACGTGGGGCGGAGTTCTATGGGATAGATTGGTGTGTTTGTGTTTACTTCTTTTCAATATCAGTAAAATAACTCTCACACAAATAATAACAATTCGTAAAGACGATATAAAAATGTCATCCACAAACGAAGTGATTAGTTCCTGTATTATAATATGTTCTCTGGTCATACGTAATTTCTGTTTCAAACGTGAAAAGAATTTTATGTATATAGATTCTCCACTCAGCTAGCTCTCCTTTTATTAGCAACATTTACAGAAGCTAGAGACAATAAAATTCTACCTCAAACTTTTCGCCATGCATTAATCACAGTCTTTCCTAAACTAAATAAGGACTTATTACAATGTTCATCATACAGACCAATTTCACTTCTAAATAATGATAAGATACTTTCCAAAGTCCTAGCTAGAAGGATGGAGAAAGTGCTTCCCTCGGTAATATCACAAGATCAAACTGGATTTATAAAAGGTCGACACTTAACTTCCAATCTTCAACGCCTGTTTAATGTAATATATTCATCCGCAAAGTCAAACACCCCAGAGATATTATTATCGTTGGATGCAGAAAAAGCATTTGAAATGATTGAATGGAACTACCTTTTCACTAGATTGGAGAAATTTGGGTTTGGCCCAAACATTTATGCGTGAACCAAACTACTGTATACTAATCCAGAAGCTTCAGTTTGTATTATTAGAATGTGATACCAGACAAGGATGCCCCTTGTCACCACATGTACAATCGCCATACAGACACTGGCAATTCAATGCCGAAATGCTTTTGAGATAAAGGGGATTATCAGAGAAAGACTTGAACAGAAAATTTCTCGATATGCAGATGATATAGTACTATATATATCGGATTCACAAAATACTATGCCTGCAGTCCTAACAGCACTAATAGAATTTCAAAAGATTTCTGGTCTTAGAATTAATTTGAATAAAAGTGTGCTCTTTCCAGTTAATTCTCCAGCACACAATATTAGATTGGACAACTTCCCTTTTATCATCGCAGATCAGTCTAAATACCTATTGGTAAACATCACAAGTAAACATAAAGCTCTTTATCAACAAAATTTTGCCGTCTGTGTGGAAAAAATGAAGCAAGACTTGCATAAATGGTCAACCCTTCATCTTAGTTTAGCTGGAAGAATTAACATTGTTAAGATGAATATCCTTCCGAAGCTTCTCTTTTTATTTCAAAACATTCCAATATACATCAATAAATTGTTTTTTTAAGAAATTAGATTCAACCATAACCTCATTTATCTAGAATTCAAAACATCCACGGATCCAAAGAGCGACTCTACAAAGACCTAAGGCAGAAAGGGGCATGGCTCTACCTAACTTTTAATTTTATTACTGGGCAGTATGGAAAATAAGAAATTAGTATATTCATGTATTAGCATAAATAGATACAAAAACTTATTAGCATTAACCTAAGTGCAAGTATCAATACAAGTCAGGCACACCAAGCAAATGGTTAAATAAAGGCTCATGCCATATTTCTTTTTTAATTAAAATTTAACTGTAGCCACCAATATTTTATCAACTTGAAGGACAGAGAAGGGGGACAATGATAGCTGGAGACAACCCAAGAACAGAAGAGTGGGAACATGTGCAAGCTCAAGGCCAACCTAAAAATAAGCGAAGCGAAGGATAAAGGCAAATAATAAAATATGAGGTATATTGGTGGTTCCCATAAAAGTTTGGGAAACCAACTGCGGAAGGGGGTCAGAAAGAGCAGCGAATGAGCTGTCTTGAGCGAGGTCAGCATGATAAGAAATGATTATATAAACTGTGATTTTTGGCTTGTTCGGGGCTCAGCTTAATTTGGCCTAATTGGGTTGAGTCCATGTTATTGTTTATTGCAATAAATCTAATTACTCTGTTTGCCTATCCTCTGACTCCTAGAGCCTTCATTTCAGGTGAAGACCTTTGGTGCATCTTCTGCTCCGACGATTTCGCTTCGTCAGCAGCAAACATATAAACTATAAAAACCTGGACATGGACACAAATAGATGAACATACACAGGCTTGGTCCGCAATAGAAAAAGATCCTGCAGTACTTCTTTATATTCCTTGCTTTGTACCCCAATAAATACAAGTTATCGGCAATATACTAACAACCCAATTGTGCTTCACATAATCAGAATATGGAACCAATGTAGGAAGTATTTTAAGGTAGAGAAGCTTTTATCTGTGGCACCTCTGCACGAGAACCACCTTTTTCCACCCTTGCAAACAGTTTTTAATATCTGGAAAACATTTGGGATTAAATCACTTAGTGATCTGTACATAGACCACGTCTTTGCATCCTACAAACAATTACATTCCAAATTTAACTTTCCAGCAACACATTTCTTCCACTACCTTCAAATTAGGAACTTTGTTAAACAGAACCTGCCCGATTTTTTTCACCTCCCACCTACTTCTATACTGAAAAACATATTGCTCAGTCTCAAGGACTCAGACAGCATTTCTGCAATATATAAAACCATTTTACAGTCCCTCCTTTTCAATGATCCAAGAGGACAGTGGGAAAAGGATCTCTCAATCAATATCTCAGAAAAGGAGTGGAAGGTAGCAATGCAGAGAATTCACTCAAGCTCCATATGTGCAAAGCATACAATTATTCAACTCAAAATTATATATCAAGCACATCTGTCTTGTTTAAAATTGTCCAAAATGTTTCCAAGGTAAGATCCAACCTGCGAACGCTGCAATCAAGTTAAAGCCTCACTGGGTCACATGTTTTGGGCCTGCCCCAAATTAACATCATTCTGGACCAAACTTTTTAAATGCCTATCCGACAGCCTTGGGGTTCCAATCCCTCCTAACCCATTAAAATCAGCTGTGTTTGGTGTACTGCCAGATGGGCTTAAAGTGGAGAAGGACAAACTGTAATTGTCTTTACTACACTATTGGCACAAAGAATAGGTGAGTTAGGATTCTTCCAGTTGAGCAAGATAAGTCTAAGTCAGTGGGTAACTGATGTCATATACTATTTGAAATTAGAAAAAATCTAATTCTCACTTAGAGGATCTGTAAGAACTTTTTCAAAACCTACCAGGATCTAATCAATAACATTTTAGTATAAGCTTTTTAACCACCGAGGAAGCAGATTCTCTCCCCTTTTGTTTTTCTTCTCCATTTATCTTTATTCACTTAATAATTCATCTATGTACTTATTTTTACTAGCTTTAAGTTTTACTCTGCTGGCCATGCTCTCTTTCTCAGGGGTGGGGGTGATTTGTTTTTGATACTATTTTTGTAAAAATTGATCTATTTGTATGGAATCTTGTGTGAAGTGTTTATGTGGGGATGCCTTTGTAAGGAATTATACAGGTCATGAAATATATTGATTTTAAATACATACTGTATATTTCATGTGTGTTCCGTGTCTACAACAATCTGCATAAATATAGAATGACAGCAGAAATGCGAGGCAAGAAATGCTGAACACACGGCTAAAACAGAAAATGTTTTCATATGTTATAGTAATAACAGCATAATTTAGACGTGAAAGGTAGGTTGTGGGAGTCCTAAATATCCAAACAACACTTTCACAAAAGGTGTAACTAAACAAGTATGCTTTTATTCAAGAGTAAAACCGAAGAAGAAGAGACTGCTCAATTGACATGTTGCTGAAACTTAACTATCAGTCGGTACAAAGTAAAAAACTTTTGCATACGTGTGTTTGCACGTTTCATTTTCAACCAGTTGTCACAGTGGTAACGCTTCTCTGTTATACATCTGTGTAGATGGCACAATGATAAACAACTGTTTAGCAATGGCATTGTTATAGTTTCAAATCCCATGTCCTGTCTGTATTTAGCATGTTGAGTGGTGAGCTGCTATTATTATTATTATCATACAACAAAAACATACATCTGATGTGAGTCTGTAACATCCAGTGTAAATTTAAGGTACTTGTAAAAGATGTTACTGTTCCTCACACACGGACATTCATAATATCAACATGTCATTTGAATATTTTTTTTTGTTCAGTTTGATGCTTGGATTCTTGACTAAAGCTGAATTCGAACCATTTTTTAAATCACGTTTATTCTTGAATATAAGTGCATTTGAACTATTGTTTTGATTCAGTTTTACTCTTGAATTCTTGAAAAAAACTGAATTTGAATGATTTTTATTCAGTTTTATTCCTGAATTTTATTTTATTGTAAATTAAATTTTATTGTATATTATAGTCATCAATAAAAAAATCATTCAAATGACATGCTGATGTGAATGTCCATGTGTAAGGAAAAGTAACATAGACAGTAGACACTACATTCAACAAGATACCAAGAAGAAATGATTGAGCTGTGTTTGTTTGTCTGCTTTTATTCCTTCAGCGATAACTTTTACAAGTACCATAAATTTACACCAGCTGTTACAGACTCAAATCTAATGTGTTTTTATTATATAATATTAATAGTAATAGCAGCTCACTATTCAAAATGGTAAGTATGAGGAAGACCCGGGATCAAACCTGCAACCTCTTCATTGTGGGGCAGCAGTCCTTAACTCTGCACCAGCCAAGCAGACGTGTCTACCTCATTTTGATTGATAGTTGGGCTTCAGTTTTTACACATTGCCAGTAACATGTAAATTGAACCATTTCTTTTTCTTTGGATATATACTTGAATAAAAGTGCACTTGTTTTGTTATACCTTTTGTGAAAGTGTTTATTGGATATTTGGACTTCAGTCCTCACACATTATACACTTCACATCAACATTTGGTCAATTATAACTATAACATAAAAAAGTTTCTTTTCGAGTCATGTGTTCATTTCTTGCATCACATTTCCTGTCATTCTAAGTTTACACAGATTGCTGTACACATAGAACACACATGAAATGTATGTATTCCAAATAACAGTATATTATTTACCCTATACAATTCCAGACACCTCATTCCAAGATAAAGTGACTTCAGTTGCCTCAGTGGAGAATGAGTGAGCAAGCTGCCTGCTGCCTGTGCTGATTGACACATTTGCAAAACAAAGATGATAATGAGGAGGTGTGAGGGAATTTAAGGTGGCCTGGTATTACAAATATTTTCATAGACTTCAGGGATTCTAGTGTTAAACACAGATTTTTTTCAGTCTTGGGTTGGATGTTTAATGGTTTATCTCTTCTCCATTTTTTAACTTAACAGTCTCAGCCCCTTTTCTGGGCATGTGCAGGCAGAAGCCTACTTTTTTCAGTTGGAGCTAAGTTGCCTAGGAAGACGCCTAATTCAGGGGCCCAGACCTGTTATTAGATAAGGTCTGGCCTTTTTGTATTTTTTGTGGACACCTGTACCCCTTTTGTTCTGACAAGAAATCACAAAACGCATCCTTATTCTAGGACTACAAAGCTTCACATGAAATTTTAATATTGGACATCAGTAAATTAAGAGTACTTTTAAATAATTAAAATTAATTAAGTGTATCAATATCACAACGGACATAGTTTCATTTGGCATGAATTCATTTCAACAGTTTCTTTAGTAAAACAAATTTTTACCAGGAAATTTATTGGTTTCCCAATTTCCTGGTGTTAAAGTTATAGGACCTTTGGATCACAAAGTTCTCCAATCCAATCAAATGAAATAAATTATAAAAACTTAAATCCTTCCTACAGATCTTCTTTAATGTGACACTTTTGTAGCTCTGTGTGCATTCCTAGTTGCTAAATGGGGGTGTGACGATGTGGGTTCTGGCTCTACACTCCCATTGCTGTTTGGAAGCTCTTGAACCCAACACCATCGATAATGTTACCGAGTGAGCTAGTCAGTGAAGGCAACAAGTAAGCAAAGGGATGGTAAAAAGTGAAACAGTGCTTTTATTAAAAGAAACAATCAAAACAAAACAGTGTTCCATGAAAAGTGCAGTGATGCCAAAGTTCCATAAATAAATAAATAATCCATTAAGAAAATGTGGAGGTTAAAAATACTACAAAAAAAAAACAATCCTTTAAAACCAGAGGTTAAACTGATCAGGAAGCAGTCTTTAAAAACAAATGACAAACCCGGTGCCTTCTTTTAAAACTAGCGTCTCTCCTGCTTCACCCATCAGGGCCCCGCAACAAGGGAGACGCTCTCTCTCTGCAGCTGACCTTTATGCCTGCATCTGCTTTCAGTTGCCATACCGATCCTTGGCTCCGGTCAGCTCCTCCAGACAGCGACTTGGGAATTCCGTACGACCAAGTCTCTCACGCAGGGAACACCGCGTCCCAAGTCCTGACTCCCGCTACCTTCTGCGGAGAGTCCTGCGCCTTCCCGGTCACTCCCGCCCTACAAAACAAACTCTGCGGTAGCGACCACAACCACTTCTCCCAGGTGTTGGCCAAACACCCAGGCTGCCTCCAGCTGCCTGCGAGCGCTCGCCCGCTTCCTGCTGCACTGATTTGCTCGCTCGCTCTCTCTCTCTCTCTCTCTCTTTCTCCTCACTGCTTCCTGCTCCCAACCTCCGTCTTTCTTTTTCTTTTCTTTTTTCTTCCTTCCCTCTCAACCGACTCACGCTTCTTTTATAATGCGAGGGGCCATAGCAGCTGTAGCAAATTAGCCACGGGAGCAATCACAGATGTGGGCAGTCCCTCACCTGTGCACTCAGTGAGAAACGCCCACACCGCGGATTGTCCCGAGGCTTGCTATGGCCCAACACCCCCTCGCTAAACCGCCGCCAGAGCGGTGATTATTTATTTAAAAAATGGCCTTTACTAAGCAAGCTGTGGACCCACTATACCACAGGGGGTTATGATTTTTTTAGAGCAATATATCTTAGCATTAAGGGTTGTCATGACTGCACATGTAGATTTATATTTTACTTGAATGAGAGACACCATTATGTGTTTCTACTTTTCATAGGCGCTGCTATTATGTGGCATGTGAGTCATGGCATAGTTTGAAATCTTGCTCTGATTTACCTCTTTTTTTCTGACTCTGTGAACTTTGGGTACTAATCGATACTCCTTGTGTATTTACTTGGTCTGACCAAACTTTTTTTTTGACAAGCTCTTAAAAAATAACAAGATCTCTGCTACTGTCAGTAAAACTTGGACTTAGCCCTGTTAGGGCATGGAAAAGACTTTTCAGTTTTGATAAGCAAATATCAGAACTTGTGCAAAGCAACTTTAATGACTCTCTAAAAGCTATAGAACAGTTTGTAACAGCCAGTTAGGCATGCAGTAATTGCAAAATATTGATGTCTGCATTTAATGTTAAAATGGATTTATTGCCACTTTAATTGGTTTGACAGATTTTTCCAATATGGCACATTTAGATCCTTAAAGAAACTGCCCATTGGCAGTGGAGTAATGGAAATATATTTTGAAAACATTCTGAAACTGCACCATATTACACCTTCAGTAGTCAACCGTGGGACATCCGTAGATGAATTTTGGTTTTCTAAGGCTTTGATAGGCTTTCTTTTCTTACATAGAAATGCATTTAAATGTTTATATTTGCACATTATTTTTATAGTATTGGAGAATTTTTAAGAATAATTCCAAAACTTTTTATTTATGTATTGTTTAACCACAGGATCATAAATATTATTTTTTTATGGCAGGCTTCAAGTTTCTATAAGCACTAGAAAGAATCACTGTTGTAACAAAAGCAGCAGTTGTAAGATGAGGGTTAGTCACACAAGAATTGTTCCCATTTTACACTCAAACTTTTTGTTAAGAATGCATCTTAACTCTTGAGAAAAAACTAGAGCTGAGATCAAAAGGTTTTCTAGTATGGAAGATTATTTCTGCCAAAGTGAAATGAAATCTAACGTGTTAACTAGATTAAAATGTAATGTATATGCACGTAGCACATTTAATTTCGGCATGGTTTTAACATGTCATAACTAAAAACATATGAAGCAAATGATTCATTGCTTTTTACTACACCATGCATGTTTAACATCAAGGTTAAAGTGCATTTTAATTCCTGTTCATAGATCGTGTGACATAACTAAAATCAAAGCAAACATATTAAATTTCATTTAGCAGCAGTTAGAGTGTAATGCATTTCAATTCAAGACATTTTATTTTTGCCAATATAAAATGTAAACAAATAATAATAAGAAGAAGAATTTATTTTATTTATAGGTGTCTTTCAAGACACTCAAGGACACTTTACAGAACACAGTAATAAAAAGAGTCAAAATATAAAATTAATAGAATATTACAGTACAATAAAACCAGAATAAATACAATAATAAAATTGAATTTACATTTATCAACTAAAATTTATATCAAACAGAATAAGCCAGCTTAAAATGATGTGTTTTAAGGTGACGTTTAAAGGTAGGAAGAGAATCGATATTATGAATATCTTGTGGGAAAGAGTTCCAGATATAAAGGGTTGCTTGAATGAAAGCTCTAAATCCCATGGAAATCAAGCGAACAGGAGGCATAATAAGATTGATAAAGGAAAAGGGCCTAAGGATATGGGAAGGAATGAGATATGAAGATGATCAGACAGATAAGGAGGTACCAGATTATGAAGGGTCTAGTAAGTAATAAACATCCATCCATTATCCAACCCGCTATATCCTAACTACAGGGTCATGAGGGTCTGCTGGAGCCAATCCCAGCCAACACAGGGCACAAGGCAGGAAACAAACCCTGGGCAGGGCGCCAGCCCAAAGCAGGGCACACACCCACACACACACACACACCCACTCACCAAGCACACACTAGGGACAATTTAGAATCTAGGTAATAATATGAGCAGCAACATTCTGAACCAACTGAAGTTTGTAAAGTAGTTTGTGGGGAAGACCAGAAGGGATAGAATTCTAATAATCAATACAAGATGTAACCAGAGCACGTATAAGAACGGCACTGCTGGTAGCTGAAAGAGATGGGTGTAAGCAGCTGATATTATGTAGATGGAAATATGCCAACTGAGTAATATTATTAATATGCACCTCAAATTTTAAGGTACTATCAAGAATAACTACCTGTCGGTTATACGAGAAATAGTTTTGCAGGTTATTGCTTTAAATAAAAAATTTCCTTTTCTTTTTGATGGAACAAATTCAACAATTATTGCAAAAATGAAAATAGGCAAAATGGGTAAAATGATACAATGACGGTGGAATAAGCAATACCACTTAGGAATAACAATAACTTTTGCAGATTATTTACAATAATTAAAGTAAATGGCTTCTGCTCAACCACATTTAGCTGGCTTTCTGATCCTTGGTTTAAGAAGCTACGGTATTAAATACATAATCATTTTTTCTTTATTTTTGATGGAATAAATCTAAACACAACTGAAAGAATGAAAAGTTTAAAAATGGAAAAGCTTACAATAAATAACATCAATAACCTTTTTCTGGAGGTTTATCATTCTATTCTAATTTTTAGCAGGAAATTCTGTTTCTCTTGTCCATTGATCACATGAATAATCTCTTGCTGTCCATGCTGCTACATGGGGTGATTGCAACTTGTGTGCTACTTGGCAATGGAAGGAAGTCGACTCCAGTTGTTGTTCCAGTATTTCAGTGGATTTTCATTTTTTGGGATTGGTGCTTCTGGGAAAAATTCCTGCACCTGCTGAACAGCTTGCATACATATACAGCATTATATTCAGTGCCATCTTTCACATCTAAAAGATAGACCTGCAGTTTGGCTTTTACCATGGCTGTCAGATTAAGATTACAATCTTTATATTAAAAATAAGTACATGGTATTTGAACATAGGGTAAAAGCATTTGGTGTATGAATGCATGTCTGCTGTTATTTGTGATATTTTATTAATATTTTTACTCTTATGCTGTATTTCATGAATGTGCTTACGAGTCATACAGTATTGCTTAACAGACTCGCCCCCCCCCCCCCCCCGGAACAGTGGCTTTAATGAACATGATTGACTTCCTCACAAAAAGCAACGCAAAAGAAAAGAAGGGCCGCGCAGCAATGGCTCTTTCTAACTACAGTGTTCATAAGAAAAACAAACAAAATCCTCCGTGATTGCTCTTACAAAGTAAATGCAGTCATTATTTTTTTTATTCTTTTTTTCCCTAAGGCGAGAGGACCTTATATCCCAGTGTCTCTTTTTTACAGTAAAAAAACTGAGCCGCTGTGATCCTTTACGTGTTTTACAAACATATTAAACGTATTAAATGTTGCTTTGTGGTTGTCTTTAACTATTTTTGGTGTTTTGTAATCATTTAGCAAACAGTGTTTTTCAAAGTAACTTGACATAATATTTCACAGCAAGTTTTAAGTAACACAATGCCGAAGTTAGTGAGAGGTAAAACCAACAACCCCTGGTTTATGTGATTGCCATTTGTTCGTGCCTTTTAAGGCATTTTATGCATTCGAATTATATTACAATAGTGATATTAGATCTGACAGCCCTAGTTATTTCTTATAATAATGCTGTAAAGCTCTTTCCAGAGGTATTTACCTATTTTTTCTTTTTTTTTGCTGCCATCCGGCTGTTTTTCAGATTCGTCAATATGTTCTCACTGAAGAGCGTGCATGTCCCCTCGCCATTTATCTTGGCCTTTTTCTGTTGTGGACAATCTACCTGTGATTCACTTGTTTGCATGTTATTTGATGCAAGTTCCATTGAGCTTGCAACATTCTGAGTGCCACTGATTTTACCTCGGCAGCGAAATAGAGGTCCTTGTAACTTGGGTCTACAATAGAGGCAACACAGTAAATGGGTTCTGCGTAAATCTAATGAAACAATTGTTTATGGCCTACAAGAGAGCACTTTTACTAGTTTAGACTCCAAAGTCAATATGAGTGCTCTTAGCCAACAGTCATTTTAATGCATTAATTGAGGGAATAATGTTAGAAACCAAGGCTTCAGACTGGCAAATTTCTTATGCCAGTTGTTCAAATGGTGTGAAAAATATGATTAAACCCCACTGATTAGGTGTTAAAGTTGCAGGTAACTCAAAATTGGAGGCATACGCCCAAGGCCTCACTTTTCTTTAGAATGTGCTATTCCATGTAGTTGAAAAAACTTGTTGAAGCATTTTTGGCTGTACTAGTGGTACTAGCTCATACACAATCATGTGCAATGCTTCAAAAGCCAACACACAACCACCCTTTAAAAAGAAACAGATAACACCACAAAAATCCAGTGAAAATGATGTGTAAATAACCCAGAAATCCTGGCAGTAAGATATTCGTTTTCACCTTCCCTTTTATTATTGCAGATCAGTTTAAATACCTAGGGGTAAATATCACAAGTAAACATTAAGCTCTTTATCAACAAATGTTGCCATATGTATGGAAAAAATTAAGCAAGACTTGCATAGATAGTCAACCCTTCATCTCACTCTAGCTGGAAGAATTAATATTAAGATAAATATCCTTCCTAAACTTCTCTTTTTATTTCAAAACATTCCAATATACATCAATAAATCATTCTTTAAGCAATTAGATTCAACCATAACCTCATGTATTTGGAACTTAAAACATCCACGTATCCAAAGAGCGACCCTACAAAGACCTAAGACAGAAGGTGCCATGGCTCTACCTAACTTTCAGTTTTATAACTGGGCAGCAAACTTACAAGCTATAAAAACAGAACATACACAGGCTTGGTCCTCAATAGAAATAAAATCCTTCTTTATATTACCTTTGTACTTCTTTATATTCCCTGCTTTGAGCCCCAATAAATGCAAGTTATCGCCAATATACTAATAACCCAATTGTGCTTCACTCACTCAGAATATGGAACCAATGTAGAAAGCATTTTAAGATGGAGAATCTTTTATCTGTGGCATCTCTGCATGAGAACCACCTCTTTCAACCTCGCAAACATATGCAGTTTTTAACATCTGGAAAACACATTTGGGATTAAATTGCTTAGATATCTTTATATAGACAACGTCTTTGCATCCTATTAACAATTACATTCCAAATGTAATTTTCCAGCAACACATTTCTTTCACTATCTTCAAATTAGAAACTTTGTTGAACAGAACCTGCCCGATTTTCCTCATCTCCCACCCTCCTCTATGCTGGAAAAAATATTGCTCAGTTTCGAGGACTCAGACAGCATTTCTGCAATATATAAAATTATTTTACAGTCCCTCCCTTTCAAAGATCCAAGAGGACAATGAGAAAAGGATCTCTCACTCAACATATCAGAAAAGGAGTGGAAGGTAGCAATGCATAAAATTCATTTGAGCTCCATATGCGCAAAACATACAATTATTCAACTCAAAATTATATATTGAGCACATCTGTCTAGCTTAAAATTGTCCAAGATGTTTCCAGGGCAAGATCCAACCTGCGAACGCTGCAATCAAGTTCCAGCCTCACTGGGTCACATGTTTTGGTCCTGCACCAAATTAACATCATTCTGGACAAAAATTTTTAAGTGCCTTTCAGACAGCTTTGGTGTCACAATCTCTCCTAATCCACTAACAGCTGTGTTTGGTGTTCTTCAAGATGGGCTTAAAGTGAAGAAGGACAAGCAAACTGTGATTGCCTTTACTAGACTATTGGCACGCAGACTTATTTTGCTAAACTGGAAGAATCCTAACTCTCCTCTTTTAAGTCAGTGAGTAACTGATGTTTTATATTATTTGAAATTGGAAAACATCAAATTCTCAGTTAGAGGGTCTGTGTAGAACTGTGTAGAAACCTGGCAGGATCTAATCAATAATATTTTAGAATAAGCTCTTAAGGCACTGAGGAAGCAGATTCTCTTCCCATTTCTTTTTCTTCTCCATTTTTTATCCGCCTAATAAACTCATCAATTTATTTATTTTTAATAGCTTTAAGTTTTATTCCGTTGGCCATGTTCTCTTTCTCAGGGGTGGGGGTTGATTTGTTTTCAGTCCTATTTTGTGTAAAAATTGATTTATTTGTATGGAATGATTACAACAAAATCAATAAAATTAAAAAAACAAAGTAAGATATTGGTTTTCACACTTTCCACTCATGCTCAGATACTCTTGTTTGTGAAGTTTCTATTTAGGAAACTTATGACAGTTTGGGTTAAATTTGAGAATAATGTTAAAAAGTCCAATAATTCATTTATGACCTTTTTATACTACACAGATACCTTTACATATTCAGCAGATGCAATGGCACTCAGGGAAAAAAAAAATAATTCCAGTTAAATCTTGTGACCTTGACATTAGTCAAGTACATCAATAATGGAGTATTTTCTCAAATAAACCTTTCTGTTTATCTGGTAGAGATTTACAACTTTTTGTCTTTTAGCATATTTTTCGACAATGATTTCTGACAATTTAGATGGCTGCACTTGTTAGTTGTAGGAGGATTTTCACAGGTTTTGTAAACATGTTTCCATGTTGCTTAGACCCACATACTCGAGAATGACTTCACCCAGTAATAAGTTATTCTTGCAATCATGAAGTATAAATATTATATGATGTTTTGGTTTCATAGTTACATGCTAAAATGAGAATTCAAATGTAAATACTGACTGATAAAAATGTCTATCAAACAGAGAACCTTAGTAATAAATGTGAAGAAAAGTGATGTGCATTTAGGAAGGTTTTTTGTTATTTTCTCTACCTTGTAATTTACTTTTACATTTTCCTTAAAGTAGGTTTTCTAGAGAGGGGATTACATACCTTCTTAAATAAATGTATTCACTGTCAGAATCATGATGTTGGCTCAAGCCTTGTTGAGAATCTGTCTTAAGAAAATCTCCATACTCAAAACTGAAACAAAGATTGTAGCGGACGACATACTTTGCAAAAAACTAAACGAACAAAAAATAACTCAACATCATCCACAATCATGATATCTACAATGTATGAAGCGTTCTGGTGGCAGGCTTCTTACTGTCTATCTATATATATGTTGTTTGTTGTAGTTTACTTTTTTTAAGAATAACATGGACTCACACGCACACCCTTTGTCTACTGGAGTATTGAATCTAATTGATGGGCTGCCAGCAGAGTTAAAGAATGTGAACATCAGCAGAGAAAAACAGGTCCCTGACTTTGCAATAAGAGAAAAAGGTACAGACCTTATCTGCCTTTGATTATCATGGAAAATGTAAGATTGCTGGTTAATAAAATGCTCTCAATGCTGGTAAGGAGCCAATAGGAATACAAACTCATCAGTGTCATGTGTTTTACTGAGATGTGGCTTAGAGCTGAAACTCTGGACTCCACATTTACACTAGATGAATTTCAAATTGTGCGGGTGGACATAAGCATGAGGGAAAGCGGAAAGAAGAAAGAAGGCCGGCTTGACTTGAGGAATTGGGCCACTGTATTAGAGACTACATTAAGTTTTGTATGGACAGCATAGTCCCCACAAAAACAGTGCACTGTTTTCCCAAAAACAAGCCATGGATCACAAAAGAGCCGAAAGCCCTACTGAATATGAAGTAGAGAGCCATCAGGTCTAAGAGATAAGGATGAAATCATATGGGTGCAGTCAGAACTGAAAAAGCAGTTCTGTGAGGGAAAAGCCCATGACAGAGACAAACTTTAAGCACAAACTAAAACAAAACAACATGAAGGAAGTATGGAACGGGATGAGAACTATCACTGGCTACAAGTAGGCTGTTAAACATACGGAGGAAGGAACAAGAATAGAGCTAATGAACTGAATCAGTTCTTCAGCAAATTTGACTTATTCTTGTCAGTCCAACAGCTATCTGCAGTCTTCACAACCTACAATGACATCACACCTGTGGTTTCCAGCCCCCCTCCACTCCCTGGATTGTGTGTTTCTGATGATCAAATGTGGAGAGAGCTGGGGAAAACTCTGCATAAACAAGGCTTCAGGTCTGGATGGAATCAACCCCAGGATGCTGAAAACATGTGCCAGCCAGCTCTGTGGTGTCCTTCAGCACCTGTTCTCACTTTCCCTGAATTTTCAGAAGGTTCTTTAGCAGGGGAAAACATCCTGTGTGGTCCCAGTGCCAATGAAAGGACATTCCACTGATCCCAAGGACCACTTGCTCTTACTTCATACCTCCTGAACACTCTTGAGAGGCAGGAACTGAAACAGCTACAACCCCTGTGTTTCAGAACATCTGGATTCTCTGCAGTATAACTATCAGGCATATACACTCAATAAATTAGAATATCATCAAAAAGTTAATTTATTTCAGTAATTCAAATTCAAAAACTGAAACTCATGTATTATACAGATTCATTATGAACAGAGTGATATATTTCAATCATTTATTTCTTTTCATTTTGCCAATTATGACTTATAGCTAATGAAAACTCAAAATTCAGTATCTTAGAAAATTAGAATATTGTGAAAAAGTTCAATATTGTAGACTCGTAGTGTCACACTCCACTCAGCTAATTAACCCAAAAACCTGCAAAGGTGTCCTGAGCCTTTAAATGGTCTCTCATGTTCACAGAGTGCTGCACCCAAGCAAATTAATTTAAAGTTGAACTAAAGGAAAAAAATGTGGCAGAAAAGGTGCACAAGCAACAGGGATAACTGTGGCCTCGAGAGGATTGTGAAGCACAGCCCAATCAAGAATTTGGGGGAGATTCACAAGGAGTGGACTGTGGCTGGAGTCAGTGCTTCAAGAGCCACCACACACAAATGTATCCGGGACATGGACTACAACTGTCACATTCCTTGTGTCAAGCCACTCCTGAGCCAGAGACAACATCAGATCACCTCCATGCCATGTCACATTGATGCAATAATTCATGCAAAAGGAGCCCCAAGTATTGAGTGTGTACATAGACATACTTTTCAGTAGGTCAACATTTCTATATTAAACATCTTTTTTTTATTGGTCTTATGTGATATTCTAATTTTTGGAGATATTGATTTTTGTCTTTTCATTACCTGTAAGCCGTAATCAGCAAAATAAAAAGAAATAAACGCTTGAAATATATCACTCTGTGTGTAATGAATCTTTATAATATGAGTTTCACTTTTTAAATTGAATTACTGAAATAAATTAACTTTTCAATGATATTCTAATTTATTGAGATGCACCTGTGTATAGGTGTTGAGGATGTTCTCATCTACATGATTCGCAGAGCCTACTCCCAGTTTGGACAAAGCTGGAATCACAGTCAGGATCATGTTCTTTGACTTTTGCAGTGCTTTTAAGACCATTCTGCCCCATCGACTGGGGAGAAAGCTCAAAGCTTTGAATCTTGATGCTCCAACAATCTCCTGGATCATGGACTACCTGACCAACAAACAACAGTTTGTCAGGCTAAGAAGGGACTGTGTATCTGAAATGGTGGTGTGTAATGCTGGAGCACCTCAGGAACTGTCCTGTCTCCCTTCCTGTTCACCCTCTAAACAACAGACTTCCAGCACAATACCAGCACTTGCCATCTACAAAAATTTTCAGATGACTCATAGGCCGAGTGGAGATGCTCAGAGTACAGGAAAGTCATGGAGGACTTTATCTTGTGGTGCAGGGTTATCAACTTGCAGTTCAACATCAGCAAGTCAAAAGAACATACCAAGAAACCTCTGAGAACAGTCACTATTCAGGTAAAGGATGTGGAAGTGGTGCAGTGCTACAAGTACCTGCGGGTTCACATGATCAACGAACTGAACTTGTTTGACAACGCAGTGGTGCTGTATAGGAAGGGCCAGAGCAAACTGTACCTGTTAAGGGGACTCGGGTATTTTGATGTATAGTATAAAGTACATATAGTAGAAAGTGTGTGAGTTTGTGTGTGTGTGTATATATATATGTGTGTGTAATACTATACTGTATGTATGTATATACCAACTAACTATACTATACCTACTAACACTAGCATGTAACTTAAAAATTGTTATTACTATTATTGTTTTCCATATAGGGGAAGATTGTGTTAAAAGTTAAACTTACCACTTCTCTTACGACTTTTAATACTACCATTGTTACAGTGACCAAAATTTCAGGTCATGAGGACAGGACATTTGCTCTTGCTGTTTCATCACAATTAAATGTTCTTTTATTGAAAAAGCCCATGACATGACAAGACATGAAATTACACAACATAACCTTAACCTTCTGGCAGCGCCTGGCACTTATTGCAAGGCCCAGTATTTCACACATCCACACTGAAAAACACACAGGGCTACTTCGGAAATTCTAATTAACCTAATTAAATTTGATCATCTTTGTAGATGTGGTGTTGTGAAATGGAGACTTGAACATGGCATAACTAGGTAGAAGGTCTCCAGAAAAGGTCAATGGCTCACTCAGACCAGCTTACCCTCAAGTATCATTAGTAAACTTTGGCCTACCTAGGCCTCAAAAATGGTTAAACTGGTTTCAATTAAAATCTAAACAGTCCCAAAACAAATCAGAAGGAGAAAACTAGGAAAATTCTGGCTTGTGGCCAAAAGGCAACAAGGATCCATTGTAAAACGAAATTATGTTACAGGTAAAATTCAGTTGTAACGAATATCTTTACAACGAAATTTTCATTACAATGAAGTATTTTTATGGTTCCGACAGTTTTCCCATATGACGCGAGTCTATAGAAATCTCGTTACTATGAAGCACATTTAGCAGATACTTTCATTATAACGAAGTGCCCAAAAGACATTGAAATGCCTGAATGAATCATCCGCAGAGCAGCTAATTCTGTGGCCGCAGCTGAGTTGTGCACAATGATCCCTAAACAGAAACATTGTAATTTTTTTTTTCTTTCTTCGATCTTTCCTCATACTGTTTTCTTTTTTGCCCTTTTTGTTTCCTGGGTTGCTTATTGCTCATCAACATTTAAAAAACATCCATTGGAATTTAACTCATTGTCACCCTCCTATAGAAACGGCAGACACGAAAAAACGATAATAGTTCATATTAGAAAAAAAAATTTACATTTTTTGCAGCTCTGGATTGTGGCAAAAAAAAAAAAAGACGTTGCCAGTGAATTTGGAATTTTGCCATTGATGCTGTCAACTTTCTTGAAAGACCAAGCAAAAAAAGAAAAAAAAATCTCGGGTTGCAAATGTATGTGAACTGCTGCATTTGAAGACGTCGAAAAAGCAGTTTTTATGTGGTTCGGAGATGATCGTTCAAGAAACATTCCTATTAATGTGGCACTCATTCAAGAAAATGTGAGGTTTGTAAACTCTCTTGGGATCTACCCTAACTGGACGACATGGCGAAGAGCGTCGCAAAGTTTCTCTCCGTTTCTATGGAAGACTGTTTATCTGTTGCTGGGGCAACAGCTGGCTCAAAGATATTCTGCGTCTCTCAGCTATGCTGTGTCTCTCCGCCAAAGCAAACAGAAAAGATATCGATGGGTGATGCAGCCTGACTGCTGTGTCTGTGTATAGTAGAGTGGCAGATCACACTATATTAAATAGTGTGCTGTTCCTATTTCAAGCTGAATAAAGTTGGTTGTCCTAAAGTACTGAGACTCAGCCTCGTGTTTTGGGGTGCACGACAGGGACTTATAGCGCGACCCCGATCTTTTATGATTTGCTTCTGTGTCACTTCACTGCAGTGCTATGAGCCTGTTTTTGCCCTGCCCCACCAATGGACAAACAATTTGCCACAGACGCTGCAATTGCGCTTCAGGAAAATGTATTATCGCAAGGAAATGCTTAGAAAAATTCTCGTCAGCATAACTTGTAGGCAAAAGGAGATTAAAATTAACACAAAAGAAGCTATTGAAATGATTGCAAATGCCTGGATGCAAATTAAAGAAAGCACTATAGTAACAAATACAGAATCTCATTACAACGAAATTTTCGTTATAACGAAATATTTTTTAGGTCCCTGGGAGTTCGTTGTAATGGAATTTTACCTGTATTAGAAATCAAAAGGAATAACAAAAGCAATAAATTAGCAAATCCAATACAAAAGCAATACCTTAACTCCATCCATCCATTATCCAACCCGCTATATCCTAACACAGGGTCACGGGGGTCTGCTGGAGCCAATCCCTGCCAACACAGGGCACAAGGCAGGAACAAATCCTGGGCAGAGCGCCAGCCCACCGCAGATACTTTAACTCCTTCCAGTGAATTTTAAGGAACAGCTAACTGCCTGAGCAGAACTTAGATATCTAGACGAAGGGATCGGGAGTGGTGACATCAGGATGGCTCTGCCTTTTTTAAAACCACCCACAAAGAACATGGATCATAGGCATATTTAAGGAGACAGTACATAATTAACAAATTCTAAACAAAACCAACAGAAATAACATACTTGAAAAAATATGAAAAATAATAATTAAAAATAACTTGTAATATAACATGTGGGAGGAAAACTCATGAAGATGGGGGGAAAATGTGAACATTTCACACAGGCAATCACGTATATATGTGGAAATTTGTTTTCAAATATACATTGAAAAGAGATTTCAGAAAGGTTTGTAGCCCATTTTTTGCCATTAGGCAGGAAAAAATAAACCTAAAAAAGAAGAAAGTGATTTAATTGTAACAACAGCTCTATGCTGTTCTTGTCTTCACCGAGACTTTAGACTTCATGTTGGTAGTATGCTGATGACCTGAGGATGCCAATAAGTTAATTGGTCATGGTTCAGGTCTGGATCTTCCTGGGTGGAGGTGGAAAAGACAGACAGGTATGCTGTGTTGTAACACTGACAATCCAATCCCTGTGGGCTTTTTAAACCAGGTAAGGTTTGTGTTATATTTTTTATTTTGATGTACTGTCTTTTCACAAGATTATTATGCTAAGGTTTTAACTGATAAAGTAATATTGGCAACTTTCCTGCTTTGTTCTTGATGCTCCCTGTATTACTCCCTGTGACTCTGCAACAAGATAAGAGAACTTCCATCACTTATATTTTCACTAACAACATTCTGATGCCTTAAACTAAACCTTTCAAATAGACAGATGTTTAGTGTTTCTTGAAGTGCACAACTGGTTTTAAACAGTGGGGACTTCAGATTTTAGTTCCAACTAATTTCTTTTTTTAACAGGACTACAACCATAATTAAAAATACAGTTATCTCATATTTTCATCCTTTTAAATGAAATCCAGATATTTCTGTTTTTATGTTTTTATAGGAATGTATTAGGCCTTTATGTGTTGTACAGGTATGAATTATTATTGTTTTTTATCTTACCTATAAAGATTTTTAGAATTTTTTCAATATCCTGGTTATTACTCATTTAATTACCACACTGAAAGTAAGCAGCTGCTCCATTTAGCTCTATTTAGTTTTTAATGTCATTAGTACCTGTGCCTTCTGTTCTCTTCTGTTCATCAGTTATCAGTATATCTATATATAATTTGGAAGGCAATTAAGTTAAAAAGAAGAAAATGATAAAATACATTTTAACAAAATGCATTCCATGTTTTGGGAAAAATGGAAATGTTTCTACAATTTTATGAATATATATATCTCAAACAGCTGGGCCTTTCTGAATACAGAATAAGATCAGAAATGTCTTCTAATCAAACAACATAAGAAATCCTGCAAATATTATCTTTATAGGGTGGAGTGGTGGCTCTGTAGCTAAGGATCTGTGCTGGTACTGTGAAGGTTGCCAGTTCAAATCCTGTTACTGCCGGAACGGATCCATTGGGCCCTTGAGCAAGGTCTTAACCTGAAGATTTGTCTTGGGCTCTGTACAATTGCTGACCCTGTGCTCTGACCCTCAAAGGTCACGCAAAAGAAAATTTCCCCCTCAGAGATTAACAAAATATATCAAATCAAAACAATCAAATAATAAGAATGCATCTGTGGAATCCACAGGGGTATAAAAGGACTGAACTTAAGAACTTGTTAATGAGATAAACGCTATTTCTATTAAATGTTGACAATTTGAAACACTCTGCAGACAAATTAAAAAAAATTCAGTGCTGCAAGCATTTTGGACAAAAATACATTTAATATTGATAATCTAATAATAAGACAAAAGTGTAAATCAGAGGAAGCATTATAGGCAGATGCAAGGTGTCCTTTAAGGTGACGAAATCCCAACCCCTTTCTTTAATTCACAAATATTAAATAATATAACAAAAGTTATGTGCTACTATTGGTCTAGGAGAGAACTTGTTAAATGAACTTACAGTTGATGCTAAAACTAATATTCAGTAAAAGGTATTAAAATAGAGCTCATTAAAACAAACTTACCTTTAAAGGAGAATGCCAACCATTTTCTGAATAAATAATGACAATCATTCTTAACTCATTTTAAACAAGCTTAATCTAATTCAGGTCAGGGCAGCACTAAGCACAAGGTAGGAGACAGCCCTGGATAGGGCACGGTAGCCATCAGAGGGCCAACTGTCACACATCAAATATTACACTCGGGTCAATTTATAATTGCCAAATGAGCTATTCTGCAAATCTTTAGGGATGTGAAAGGAAATCAAGAGTTCCAGAAGAAGAAACAGATCCTGTCTACAAAGACAACATTCAGGTGGTGCAGGTTTCAAAAAAGGTTTCAAAACCAGATCCATGATGCTAGATCCATGAGGCAGCAACCCTTCCTACTATCTGATCGCGTTTCCCAATTTCAGTTTTCTCATGTTTTATGAGCTTCTCACTCTTACCTCTTGGACGACCATTTATACCTCCTGAGGAAATGATAGGTAGGCTATGTGGAGAAGAGAGGGACGGCAACTGGGGACTCTTGGCATATGTTCATAGTGCAGGACATGGTCCTTGCTTTGCCTATGTTTTTTGTTGCCTAATCAGATGTCTCTGCCTAGCCTTGTGGAAAATGTTATGTTCCATTTATGCTAATTCAATTGGAACAGCTTTGTCTTACGTTGTTTTTAAACAAGTCTGTGTCTTTATGTGTATGTAGTTAGTATTTTGTAATGTATGTAATTGTATTTTTTCTGTAAGCTTGTTATAGTGTTCCTAGGCTGTGCACAGTGAAGAGTTCTACACAAAAAATGAATAGAATTTAGGAATGGGAGGTGCTCCTAATAAAATACCAGATCTATTATGACAAATTGCATTCCTGACTCGTTAGTTTTCCAATTAACATTTAAAGGAACATACATTATTGATGAAAGTTGATTTGCCTGCTCTCCCCAGTCTCTGCTAACAGTGTTTAGTGGAACGAAGTCTGTCTTCTTCTTAGGTCCCCAACCAGAAATCACCTATAACATAACACAGACACTGGAACAAGTCTCCAACTCCAGTTTTCATTTTAACCCTTTTCATAATTAATGACCCATTTTTGCTATTAATTTACTCGTTTGCCTTAATGCCTTAATTTTAATTGACTTGCTATTTAAAACTCAGACCTCTTAATTATTTCTCTTGTAGCCAATTAGTAGCCAAACAATCTCCTTCTTCTTCTTTTTGCTGCTACAATAATACTGCAAAATGAGCTAACATGTAACCAGAAACTCTTGTCCATCATACAATATCTGAAAATAAAGACAGGTGACCATCTCAGTAATGTTCATCTGTTCAGCTTCACAAAGCATTTAGACGATGCTCTTACAAAAAACAAAATTAACAGTTTTGGAAATGTCTGCTGTGGTGAAATGAGAGCAACAACAAGCCATGGATTTAAATGATGAGTTTACACCAAGAATTGGCTTCTAATTAAGAAACTGGCTAGAGCAGGGGTGTCCAGCTCCGGTCCTGGTGGGCCGCAGTGGCTGCAGGTTTTCATTCTAACAATCTTCTTAATTAGTGAGCTGTTTTTGCTGCTTATTAAATTGTTTTGCCTTAGTTTTAATTGATGTGATTCAGACACCTTAGTTGTTTCTTTTTCCTTAGCAAACAGCCAAACAATAATGAGACACAAAACAAGCCACCACATGACCAGCTAACCTGAAAATAAAGAAAGGTGAAGGTCTCAGTCATGTTGGTCTGCTCAGGTCGCCAAAACATCTTGACGGTGGTCTTAGAAAAAACAGAAAATCAACAGTCTGAGGTGGCAGAATGAGAGCAGCAACAAGTCTTGACATTCAATAACGGCTTTAATTAACAGCAAGAATTGGCTTCTCATTACGAAACTGGTTGGAGTGAAATTGCTGGAGTTCGATGTTCCAATTTAGCTGTTCATTTGTTGGCTCGTTTCACATCTCATTTCTGTTAGGCTCCTATTTAATGAAGAAATTAACTTGGACTGAATCCTTAAAACTGGGCTATTAAAATGAAGGGGAAAGGAGTTAATTACTGTAGCAGTGAAAACTGCTCGCTGATTAGGAAAAGGGTTGGAATGAAAACCTGTAGCCACTGCAATCCACTAGGACCAGAGTTGGACACCCCTGGGTTAGAGTTTGAGGCCCCGACTTATCTGGTCATCTGTTGGCTCACTTTGTATCTCATTTCTGTTTGGGTGCCATTTAAGTAAGAAAATTAAGGAAATTACTGTACTGAATCTTAAAAAATAAGTCAAAGAAAGGGAAAAAACCTTAATTAGCAGCATAAAACTGGTCACTAATTAAGAAAAGGGTTAGAATGAAAACCTTTTAACAGCAGTAGCACTACAGGACCAGAGTTAAAGACTCCTGCTCTAGCAGCCTTCCACTATTCAGAACTAGTGTAAAGGTTGTCCATTTCCTAGTCTAATTCTGGACCTGGTCTTGTGAAGAATTTCCCACCTATGGGGGCCCTGGTCTTATGTATATGTGAAGGTTATACCTCTGCATAACAGTAGATGGAAGGCATTCCTGTCACATTAAATTGCTTTCTCCTTTAAAGTTCACACATTGTGTTATAAAGAGATTGTAAACTTTATGCTTTTCTAGTGTCTGTACTTTAAATAGCAGTAATTAAATCGTTATCATTTTTTTTACACCATTACCTTTCAGACATTTAAAAATGATCAATATCTCCTCTTACTCCGTTAAAGAATTTGAATCCCTTTGCAGAAATGTCTTTTTATATGTGAAAGTAGCTTGCAATCCATTCATATTACCTTGTAAACCTGTCTTAGTTATCAGTTTTATTTGCTAATATTTTCAGACCCTCTAACATATTAAATAGCATCAAAAAGGTCATATACAATTTTTTATATAATGAAACGTGCTATATTGTCAAAAGCAAAATCACTAAGACAAGTGATAAAAGCAATTAGGTTTAGGGAGTTAGGAGATCTCTAAACTAGAGGATGAAGCAAGAAGAGAGCTTTGAGAGAAAAGGCATTTGAAGGAGAGACAGATTATATCTTGTTCACTTGCACTGAGGTAAAGCATATTATTAAATCTTTTATAGTTTAACTTGTTTCATTTTTAGCTTTATTTGTTATAATTTTAACAATCTTTTTTGTTATCACAAACTTTGACAAAACAGGTTTTGTATTAGTTTGTTTTTCATGCTAGTTTTATTTTTTATGTTAAAATTTTATGGTGGCATTATTGCCGTTTGTCTTGGTTCAGTTAGAAAAGCTTGAAGAAAAGAGCTGATTATTTAGCACACTTTCACTCTAGTACTTTTTAATAAATACACTGGAAAATGTTATAAAAAGGTTAATAAAATGAGAGGGCATAATTAATCAAACAGAGAAGAGTGAAGTAGAGTGCCAGATGAACTGTGCCTTGCACTGCAGAATCCTTTTATTCATTGACAGACCCATACATGTAATGCTTCATAAATTAGGGCATGAGTGTCAATTTCAACAATTCTACTGGTAATTACTTATTTAATACAGTTTAATTTTTATGAGGTCATTACAGGCGCTCATACAATTTTCCAGGCTTTCATTAAAAGCTTTTTTCAAGTCAATGACTTGTTATATTATCAGTGGACCAAGATCTTGATATAGACAAATCTTTATCGAAAGATTTTTAAAAACACCTTGAGTGGATTAGCTCTAGGTCAAATGACAGAATGTAGATTTTACATCTGGGCCTCAAGAGAGACACAGTTCTGTAGGTTAAGCATGAAATTAATTATTTTTGCACCTTCTGAAATAAATTAGAATTTAATTAGATGGCAGCCAGCAAAATTAGTGGTGTACTTTCTTAATAAAAGAATAAGTATATTTTATATAAGTCTCAACTGCTTCTTCATGCACCTGATAGAAAAATAAAATATATAGAGTATTATAAAAAATATGTAATAGTTTTAATATGTACATTTGAAGGGCAAGGTCCAGTCTTAATCACATATTTAGAGATTTATTTTTAACCACATTTCAATACACATTTCTATTTACCAAATATCAAATCAAAAGAAAAGTTTTTAATATTAAGACTTGATAAGTATAGAAAAATATATTTTTTCACCTTCTAGAAAAAGAAAACTGGCCATCAGTTTTTTGTATTCAGATACGTTGTATGTGATGTATACCAGTTTTCTTGATAATACTGTAATAGTTATTTCAGAATAAGAAGACGGCATAAAATTCATTTAATCTATTTCAAAGTCATGAGAGTCTGTGCTGGCAGCATCCAGAGGGACTGAAGAGCCAACTGTTGGGGGTACTAGTCCATCACATGGAATGTTCATGCACACCTCCCTATCGGTCCAATTTAGATTTAGATTTTGATTAACCAAACATGCATGTGGTTGGGATGTTGAAAGAATAATGGAGTACCCAGAGAAACACCCATGCAGATGCTGTTCATGCAAAAATCCACAAACAGAAACTGGGTGTCCAATTTAAACATGATCAGAATTAGCAAAGGCATCAATTAAGTTTCCATCCATCCATTATCCAACCCGCTACAGGGTCACGAGGGTCTGCTGGAGCCAGTCCCAGCCAACACAGGGCACAAGGCAGGAAATAAACCCTGGGCAGGGCGCCAGCTCACCGCAGGTCGCACACACACACACCAAGCACACACTAGGGACAGTTTAGGATCGCCAATGCACCTAACCTGCATGTCTTTGGACTGTGGGAGGAAACCGGAGTACCCAGAGGAAACCCATGCAGACATGGGGAGAACATGCAAACTCCACACAGGGAGGACCCGGGAAGCCAACCAAGGTCCCCTAACTGCGAGGCAGCAGCGCTACCCACTGCGCCACCGTGCCGCCCATCAATTAAGTTTATTCAGGAGAATTCTTTGACTTAAACAAAGAATCACATTATCAAGGACACCAGTTGAAATTAAGAGAGAGGACATTCAAGACAGAATCCAAGAAGCAGTACAAAGGGATGTGTGGTTCTGGGAACTAATTAACAACTCATGTAGCTGAAGTGGAAACAATGACACATTTTTAACAAATACTTCCATACGATATTAGGACAATATAACCATTAGCCTGAGTTATGTACCCACACAGTCTCGAGACTAAAGAGTTTGAATTCTCTGAGTCTGTCAAAGTAGAACGTGTCCTTAAGTTCTGGGATACACTTGATTGCTGTCCTCTACACAGCTTTAAGAGCTGCTGTGTCTTTCTTGAAGTGTTATAACTGAAATGGCGCACAATACTTCAGTGCATTTTATAGTCTCAGCATATCATTCTAATGTTTACTGTATATTCATCAGTTTTCACAATATAACTTAACATTTTATTTGCCTTTTTATTTGACTCTGTATATTGCTTAGATGAAAAGAATCCCTAAACCCCTAAATTCTTTTCAGAGGTTGCTTCATGTATGACACTGTCTCTCAACTTGTATTTACACGTGACTTTCCTTTTACCCATGCATAACACTTTTTAAATTTTTCTACGTTAAACTTCATTTTTGAAATTTTTGCTTTTTTCTAAATATTGTCCATGTCTGTTATAAAGCTTTTTGTTTCCTTCTCATTATTTGCTATCCCACTAATTTTATCAGTTGTGCATTTTACAATTCTACGAATTACACCAGAATGTATGTCATTATTATAAATTTGAAAAAGTGGGTCAGACCTCTGAGGGATTCCACTCATGATCCTGCCCCAACGTGGAACATTCTCCTCGTATCTGTACTCTTTGTCTCCAGTTGGCTAACCAACTTGAGATCCGGCCTTTTGGGTTACATCTGATGACAATACATTATGAATCTGGGTGGAAAAGTGACACAGCAACACAACGGAAAACAATTTGTATATACAGTATCCTTTATGGAGTTTCCATGTTATCCTCAGGTTTATAAACTTTTCCTGTACAAAGTCTGACTTACACCTACAGTTCAAAGAAATGGTGTTTGAGTGATTTATCTACTCTGGGTCTGCCTGTGAACATGTGTCGGTGTGATCCTATATTGGTGTCCAATTTACTGCCTTGTACTTGGAGGATAGGACTTATTTGTTGTTGCATGTTGAAGAGTACTTTTATTTTGGAAAGTAAGGGACTGTTCATTCCAGTTTGGATGCCACACCCTGGTATTGAGTTTATATATGGCACCTCTCTGTGCTCAACTCACATTGTCCTAGCTTCAGTCTATCCTCATTACTTATTCAATACAGACAGACAATTACCATTTTATGAATAAATTATATAACCAAGCCAAAAGTCTCCACCTTGTTTACTTTCTGAATTGTTTTTAGATAAATGCAGTTAACACGGTGTAGTGATCTTCAAAGACAGCTTTTGATTGCAATATTTTAAAGAGAACTGGTGCAGAATTGAAAATGAATCAAGCCTCATGAAATACATTTAACTTTCTTGTAACTGTAGTGTGCCTCTAGCCTTGAATTTACTTGATCAAAACAACAGATGTTATTCAACTGTTCAATATGTGTCAAAGCATATAGCATTTTAATTTAATGGTTCAATGAAACCAACGGTTCATTGTCATTAGAGTTTTAATCCACTAAGACTGTATAACAAAATGTGAGAAAAATATTATGGCAACACTTTAGGTATCAGTTATAAGCAGCTATTAACAGTCTGCATGTTATAAAACACAGTATAAATCTTCTTAACAACATTAAACTATTAGAAGAGTCTTATTATTTTTACCAATAATATATTATTCTTAATAGCATATTAAATATAATGTTTATAGGCTATGTCTCATGAGTGGGGTGGGTGAGGTTCTTACAGTTTGGGGTTACATGGGTGAAGGAATGGCATATCATTAACTTCCTCTGCTGCATTTGAAATGGAAGAGAAGCCCCAGGAAAAGGACAGATGATCTCATTTCTAACCCTCTTTCAAAGCTGCCATTTCAGGCACCAACTTTTAACAGAGACTCACAGCAAGAAGTTGTTCATAAATTAAGATTACCCAACAGCGAAGGACACACTGTTGGCATAGATGATGTGTTTTTCCTTGTCATATTTTCCAGCTTCCTTTTTTTGAGATCATTTGTGAAATGGGATTTTATTCATTTTGGAACTCTAGACCTTATGACTTTTGACGTCATATGACTTTTGTCTTTTTACGTTACAGCTGTTAATAGCTGCTTTGCAATAGCTACCTAAACTTAAATTTACTTTAAATTCCTTGGTAAGCGCAATGTTAAATTTTATTTGAGTACCTGTGTTTTTCCCTCCAAATTCAATATTCTTTAAGATGTGTTAAATGTTGGAGTACTTATAAAAAGTAATTGTCATATTTTCTAAAGGTTTGTGAATCATTTGTTAAAAATAGTATAACACAACACATTAATATGAGTATAGTATATTACTTTAATATAAGTCAACGGCCATTTATGATTTATCAAAGTATTTACATTGCAACCACACGGGGCACCACTGAGCCCCAAAACTACAGACACGGTAATACCCAACACAATACTTGATTCATATAAAAGGTTTTATTTACTTCCGACACTTTCCTTATACAACCACCAGCCACAATACACAAATATAAATTCTTTCCTTCCACATCCCATAGAGTGTTGCCCGCTGCTGCCCAACTCTGACTCAATCAAGTGACAATGCAGGCTGTCTTTTGACTTTGACCTGGGACCTGCTTCCTATGACATGCCCAGGCCATCCGGAGCCCTTCTGGTTTGTGTGGAAACCACAGCAGTCTTCCCTTGGCAAGCTCCCCCTTTCAGTACCCAAAAACCCTGACAGGGCTGCATTTCTGGACTCCAACTTCCAAGACACCATGCGGGTGACCTAATTGGGGTCAGCCCTGAGGAACCTTGCTCTTACTGTGTGAGGGAATTAACTGTTTTCAGTGTGCCTGTATGCCCAGTTCATCCATTATAGTCTCCTGGCAGAGGAAGAAATTATCCACCATCCCGGCCAGTATACCAGTCCTTCATCCATGGCACCTATGACATTAATGAAGCAGACCCATAATTTATAGCATGCACAAAGTTTGCACTTTAATAAACATCTTTTTGAGCCAAGTAGTCATTACTGTTGTCAATCACTGATCAAGTCTTAAAGTTGGTTTAATCGTATGATCTGATATTATAATATATTCAATACAATATTTGATTTACTTCTTAAAAAGTTATTTTTGAAGGACTGAGTTCTTATTTGCTGTATTATTACAGGGATTTAATGGTCTTTGCACAAAACCTTGCTGAAAAATCAAGTTTCCCTCTTGGATAATAGATTTGATTTGAACTGAATCAAACTGTAACACATTTAAACTACTTGATTGGTTTCAGTGTGCTTATACAGTAGATCAAACAGGTTTTTTTTATTTTTCTTTACCAGTGCATTATAGGACTCAAGACTAAGGCTACTTTTTTTATACATTGAATTCTCTCATTTAAGTAGCTAACAATGTTTAGGGCACAAGAACTTGTGCAACTCATGTTATAATAAAACTTCATCTACTCTGGTATTGTGCAGTGTTTCTTTACAAGGATGTGTACCTAGTCTACTGCTGTTCACTCCATTTAACAGCATTAATCTTATTAAATGTGCTAATCTTTAATTAGTCGGATTAGAAAAAAGGAGAGTTTAAAAAAAAAGAGAGCATAGCAAAAAGATTTAAAATCTGATAAGCCCATATCAAGATAACGGTAGCACTGCTGCCTCACAATAAGGAGATATCCCGGGTCCTTCCTTCATGGAGTTTGCATTTCTCCCTGTGTCTGCATGGGTTTCCTCCCATACACATGCTGGTTAGGTGATACTAAATTAGCCATAGTGTGTGATTTGTGTGTGTGTAAGTGTGTGTGTGTTTTGGCTCTGCAATGAACTGGCATCCTGTCAAGGATTTGTTCCTGCATTGCACCCTATAGTAGCTTGGATAGGCTCCAGCACTCCCCACGGTGCTCTTCAGGACAAAGCATGTTAGAAAATTGCTGATGTACTTCACTTTTAAGCATGTACTATTGAGGGTTGATTTAGCAGAGGCTTTAAATTCATTGAAACTCCCACTCATTATGTCACAGAAGTCATTATGTGTTCAAATCAAAATTTCTCTCTGGGAGGTAAAACCATGACATCAACGCCCAAACATATTGACATAGAGAGAGTCTCTACCCTCAGGCATTGTGTACCTTAAATAAGGATTTGCACTGGATTTTTGCTCATTTGGCCCCTTACATTTTTTTAAACCCGTGTGTGTGTATTGTCTTAGCATTTCTTTCCTGCTACTGATTTTTCCTAGTTATTAATAATGTTGTGGTAAATGTAGTCATCACTGTTTTCTTTTATGGGTGCACTTAAAAGTTAGAATTTCAATATGATAATTGGCAATACACATATTTTAGAATTTGAAAATCATTACACTTTTATTCAGGGATGCATTAAAAAAAATTAATTTGACTTTTCAGGAGGGATAATCGACTGTTCCTAGTGACAAATGAGCAATGACCGGATCCTTGCAGTTTTTAAGATTAGTCAACATTTTACCTTAATGTTCTAGAACTAAAATCATATTTTAGTTTTATGATATTGATTGCAGTGGAAATAAATTACTGTTTGACCATTAGGTGGACAGAAAACATTTTGGTCTTCCTCTTTGGACAGAATGTTTAGATAGCGAAAGACTGGAAGATAGCCAATTAAACTTAATTCACCCCAGCAATAAAAACTAGTGCTGCTGAAGATGTGCTTGGTCAATTGTTGTATACCACAATTAACTATTGCCAAAAAGGCAGCTTACACCATAATTCTTATTAACGCTAATGACACCGCTGTAATTAGTCTGTTTAGCAACAACAATGACTAGGTATAAAAAAAAAAAGCTTAACAGTCTAACAAGCTTGTGCCAAGATATCTATCTTTCCATTAATGACAGTAAAACCTAATGAAATCTTGACTGACTTTAAGAATAGGATCTCTAAAGGGTCTCTAAACGCCTTTGTTCCATAAATGACATAATCTTAGTCCCGTATAATAAATTAAGATATTATGTTAGCCAAATACCAAAAAACATCCTAGATTTGAGATGATATACGAGTATTGGCAGCTTTGAAAATTAATCATTGTTTGAGCTATAGGTGATGGGATCACATTTTAGTTTTCACTTTTTTAAATTGTTTAAAACAATGTCATAGTCATTAGCTAATCACATACAATAAATTTTTTTAACAAATGCATGAGCACAAATTGAATAGACACTAATAGGTAAATATGGGATGATGAAGAGGGCAAACTCTTCACCTATTTTACCCACAGAAGCCAAGTTGTACAGTGCATGGTTCTTCACTAGTAAGCCAAATGCTCCTGATAAGGGAATGTGATATAGCAGGTCTATGACTCAGAAAAAGGTGGTTGATTTTTAATAAATAAACAGTTGAATTACTGCCACAATCTCAGTGGGTGTGTGTGCTCATGTAGCTGCAAGGGGATGGTGGAGTAATTATGACGAGACGCATCTGCACGTGAGGGTGCGGTCTGTCTCAGTTGCTTCATTGGCATCCTTTGGTGCGTGATCGAGACATTGAACCCATGGAAACATATAAGGTATGCAAATTAGAAAGGAGAAATGAAGGAAAATTGCGAGTAATCAAAGGAGAAGGACAGAAAAAAGAGAGGAGGTTAAAGGAAGGAGAAAGAAAGTGGGGAGTGAGCAAGCCGGTGTTTCAGGAAAGGAAGCAGGCAGACGGGAATGGAGCCTCAGGAAGGAATATGTGGCTGACACTTAGGCGGGGGCTGAGGGATTGCTCCTGTTGAGCGACTATGGAGTTGAAGTGACTGTTGTGCTCAGGGTGTGTTCTGGTGGGAGGAGCCAGGTATCGGCAGAGTTGTCAGTGGAGCAGGGCTCGATGGCTGCCTATGGAATGCTGTGGGATTGGTGGCAGGGACCCAGGCCAGAATAAAAGGTTGTCTGCTCCAGTTGGATGGACGTCTGTCCGTGCTGCAGGTCCGGATCAGGGTAAAATGGAGAGGTCAGTTTTAAAATAAAGCATCAGGGCTCAGAATTGCAAAAGACAGTTTCCTGCCTGTGTTTTTAACCTTGTTTTAATGGACTATTTATTTGACTGTTTTCAAACTCCACCTTCATTTTTTATTGGATAATTTATTTATTATTTGAACTTTTCCACTGCACTTATTGAACACTGTTTGGTTTTTGACCATTTTTAATAAAAGCACTTTTGTACTTTTATGCACCTACCCCTTGCTTTGTGTGAGTGTCCTCATCCGCTGCCTTATCCCATGGGTATGTTATCGGCAGTAGTAGGTTCAAGAGATGCAGTAGTGTGGGGCCAATCCAAAGGGAACTGCTGAAAAAGGGGCTGATACTTTGAAGAGACAGTAATTTCTGAAAAGGCAGCTGCAATGTCTTCTGGTGTAACCCCCAGCTTCTGCTGTTATACAGAGTTAGTGCCTTTAGAAAGTTCAGTATGGTTAAAGGTGATTAATGGAAAATTAGGTCCCATAGCCATATGGTTCTCATGACAATTAAACCTTTAAGAAGCACCTGATTGTACTGTAGCTTGATCCTTGCTGCTCTGCCCACACTATGAACATTCCATCAAACTTTCATCTTTCAGGACGCTGCATGCTGTGTGGAAAACCTGCTGTAAAGATTCCATGAATCTGTTTTCTGATTTTTTGTATCTTTTTAGGCCTGCAGGTGGCAAAATTTTGTCTATAAATTGTATGTGCCTGAGATGGAATCAGAGGTAATTGTGGCTGGTAGAAAATAACAAAGCCCAGTATGGGAGATTTTCGAAAGAAATATTGAAGGCATTCATTTTAAGCACATTGTCTTGGAGCTGGAAATGTTTTTTGCTTAGACATATTGAGCAAAAAACATACAAACCTTAAAATTCACCTAAATTTCATTACAAATTGCCCCATTCTGGGCAATAAAAGAAACAGATAAAAAGTGCCTACAGTCAGCACAGATTTATTCAGCACAAATGATATAAAAAATATTTTAAAAATGATAAAATTGTGTAAAATTGTTCATATTCTGGTCTTGATTATGCTTGTTTTTATCAGACAAAAACAAAACCAGACAGGAAACTATGTAGTGTAGTAAACTTCCATTAACATTAAACTCATATCCAAATCTGTTAAGTGTACAGTTCTGTCTGACACAAAACTAAACACTTTAGGAGCTCCATGCTGTAATTACTAAAACTAAAACTGAAACTATTAGATATAAAAATAAAATAGAAATGCCTTTGTGAAATAAAAACTAAATTAAAACTAAAAATACACGATGAATGAAAACTAAACTGAATTTCCAAGTAAGGTCAGATAAAAATATAGAAATAAAAACTAATATAAAAAGGCAAAAATATAATAACTTTGGTCTATCTTCTATTTATTGTATTGCTTCTGTCACAGCCTGCACTTTGTTTTACAATGCTATATGTTACACTGTGGCTAATGGAGATACTTTGTTTCATCTCACTATGTACATGTACATATTTACTGATGAAATTAAAGTAAACCTGACCTTATCCTTAATATACAGTAGCTTTATAATTAAGAGGAAATATATCAGAGAGAATTAAACCTGAATGGACTTTTACCTAATTAAACCTCCTCAAACCCAGTTAACCAAGTTCAAGGTCCTGACAATCAAAAGCCTATCTCAGCAGCATCAGATGCAGGACTCCAGTTTCCATTAAAATTATAATTGTTTCAAATTGTTAATGGTCAGGCATTTGAAAAATAACTTGTTTTACCAAGAATGTGCATATAACATAGTTACAGTAGGTGACACATCACTGGTTATTCCATTCAGAATTCTTAAGACAAGGTCTCACAAAAGTACCATGACACCATAGTCTGATTTTGAGAGATTTTACCAGTTTATTAAGTTATATAGTTTGCTGTCAAAACTTCTGAGTTCTATTTTGATTTTGATGTTAGAATTATTTTCTAAAGACTAGTCATACTGATTCACGGTTTTATTTAATGAAGTCAATACAAAATCCTTCATGAACTAAGAAATAATGAAGTAAAAGAGCAAAACAAAATTTCAGTTATCCCTAACAATGAAAACTTTTCTTTGTCAAAAACTTATTTTACAAGGGATTTCATCAAAATAACATAAAGAAGTATTTCTTCTTGAAATGGAATCTTTCAATATCATCATAATGAATTGTTTTTCCTTGTTAGCATGCATGTTGTCATGGGAAGATGTAAGAAAAATATCACAGCAAGGAAAAAAGCTGCAGGCATATGTACAGTATATTGTGCTCTACAATGATATCCAGACAAAAAGATAAAGAAAACATGATAGAACACCCCCTCCAAAAACAGACATCTGGTTTACCAGGAAAATGCCTATCACTGATGTGTAATAAAGAAGATATGGAAAAACCCTAAGCAAATTTCACCTAACATTTTTAGGGCTATTGCCTGTTGTGAGAATCCATGCTAATAGTTGCAAAAGAGCTACAGATTAAGTGATATTATTTTAATATTTACAGTCTTCACATTGGTGAATAAAGTATCTCCTAAGAAACTCTAAAGAACAGTTAGTACCAGAATTGCATATGGCTAATGAGTCAAATACTGCAAAGTACCCCAACTCTGGTATAAAAAGGAAAGAAAACATAGGTTTATGCTATTTTATAATAACTTTAAAAAAAGTAAACACAAGATCTGTTTTTTCCAGAGCAGACATTGGTTCAGGAATATCACCTCCATTTTCTCCTTTAGGGAAGAAGTACTGAATCATTTTTAATATTCTCATCCATGGGTCTATAAGTGGTAATAAAATCAAAATGATTGAATTACAATTAAGTTTTTTTTTTTTTTTTTTTAAAAAAAAGGTCAACAAATAATAGGAAAAAGCTTTTTATACATTAATCTAATACCTATTTTTTACAGCAATTTTGTGTTTACATCATCATCATTATGAATAGCCAAAGACAACTTCCTTGAAAAACAGCACATGGATAGAGTTACGTGAAATATTTATAATAAAGCGGATTTAACTCTTATATCAGTTATGTCTCCTTCATATTTCAATGAAGGTGGGAGAGATACATACAGTTTCTAAGAAACTGAATTTCAGTGACTTAAATAAGGTAAGACAGCAATGACTAAACTAAAATACTAAAATAGCTTTAAAATGGCAAAACTACCACATTTCTAGAATTACTTTGCTCCAAATGGTCACTAACCGTTCTTTTTTGGAATTGTGTACTATTATAAAATTACTAAAGTCACGTGAAAATCCATATTTCTAAAAATAAACTGGTGTTCTTTAATCATGTCTAGTAGATCCATATGTCCTGTTATGGTTTATCTCATTTATGAATAAATGAAATAATAAATCTAATAAATATTGAAAATATTATTCATTAAGGACTTTGCTACTGCTGGTGCATTAGCAAGCGCTAAAGGAAATATGTATGATGTCCAATTTCTCTCTGATTCTAATAAGGTTGTAAGCACTTTTAAAGCTGAAATCCGCAAAGATCATAGACAGTCTAATTTTACAGACGAAAGGGAACAAGTAAGTACGCTTAACCTTTATTTATAAATTTAAGTTCAAATTTGTTATTATATGTACAATATCTCTTATAGGCCAATGACAGCAGTACAAAACCAGCAACATACAATGAATGTAAACAGGGAATACAACATCATATATTAAATAGAACATCATAAAATAAATACAAGAAATCTTCATGCATATGTCAGTTATGAGCAGCTATTTAATTTAATCATTTAATTTAATTTTATCACTTGTGCGTAAAAACTATTCCTGAATCTAGTGGTGGAAGTGTCAATGGTCCTACAACTTGACAGAACATAGATTGTATTATACACAAAGTATAATACGTAAGTGCAGCACGGGAAAAATATAAAAAAACAATAAGAATAAAATTAAATGAAACCCTACTCTCCGAAGTCAGCCTTGACATCTGTTGGGTACACTCCATAATGTACGGTCATTCATCTGCTATTCCCCAACCGTACTTTCACCTCTTTGTGTGAATCATTCTGACTGTCTCTTGCCTGTAGCTCCTGCTGAGCAATAACTTAGCCCCATAATGAAGCCTATGAAACCATTTAAAGATTCTCAAAAAGTTCTTTTAAAGTCCAGTTCCTATAAATTCCCAGGTTAACAGGTCAGGGTGTTCTCTGGCAGGATCTATAGTCACTGCATCTGTATGATCTAGTTTCCAATGGACTAGAAATTCAAAACTGCTGTTAAAATGACTTTATTCTTCTAAACAAAATATCTCATTGTAATGAATAACCGCTGTGTGCTTGGTAGATGTTTCTTTATTTCTTATGAGGATCTCCAAATTGCCTCCAAGTCTAATTGCACTGCTGCATCTATGCCATACTAGTTTATTGCAAGAAATTTTAAAATGGCAGGCTGCATAAGCAGTGAATAAGGAACTAGCAGATGAAAATGTAAATTAAGAACTGGGCAAATCAAAACTAGGAGATCAATCAACTGAGTTGTCAAAACCAAAACACTAAGAATTGTAGTCCAAGAGTTCAGAGCTGATAATTAAACAAAAACAAAGGTTTGCTTGAATAATCTTAGATAAAGAGAAGCTGTTGTGTCTTGGTAGGATTCGACATGGTCATAATTTCCCTCTTTGTACTCTTTATTGTGTAGACTTTATGAAAATTCCTAAAATTCCATAGACTTGCCACTATTTATAAGGTATTGTATGTTAGCACTTCTCCCCACCTTCCCTTCTACATCTATAACCTCAGGCAATTAGAGTAAAATGATAAGCAGGAGTTAAGTTACACATTTTAATAATGTATTATTGATAAGATTAATAAAATAGTCATAATGAAGCAGAGTACATGTGAATTTTGACAAACCATAACCATACAGCCTGATAAATACTAAATGTGTTGTTTCAGGCAGCACACAGACTTGTAGTTACTTAAATGTCTCTGGTCAACTCATTTCTAGCCAGCTTTCTTCATGATTAGCCACATGCCTGTCTCAATATTGCTGCCAAGTTGTGCTCCTCATTGTTTTACCTTCACGGCCATGGTGTGAGAGAGAGAAGGGTAAAGAGACCAACTTTATACATTCTTGTCCTAATCCTTAGATGAATAGGGGTGTTGTGGAACAGAGCAACCCCTGATTCAAAACAATCCCAAACAGCCATACTTCAGATCAATGGGTGCACACACTGTCTTTTTACACCTGCCATGAAGTAGTGGATAGGCTTATAGAATGTCCCCCATTTGTTTAGCTGAAGCTTGCCAGCTAGGAAGCTTTATGTCCTTCCTGCGGGGGTTGCTTTATTAAATGTCCTGCATTGAATCCCCGTTGCCAAGCCAGTTCGAGGTACCTCCCCCAACCCTGCAATAAGTTTCACATCCTGAGTCAGTCCTAAAGACTCGAGGTTTGGCTAGTTAGACATGAAAGTACAACAAGCCCAATTAAACATTAATATTAAAATTACATACAAAATTTTTATCAACTTATAGGAGCATGTCATGCCGGCTTATAAATTGCTGCGCTAGTGACACCATCTAGCAACCCATTATCAAGTTATAGCATTAGGTGGCTACAACATGTTAGCACCCACACAAAACAAAATGGCAATGTGGAAAATTACAAAACATGTTGACAAATGAAATCAATAAAGTTTAAATCAAAACACTTGTTTATTTGGAATCCTCAGTATTTAAAATCTCCAAAAAAATCAGAAGCTTAAGAAAAATGGTTAATTTCAGAAAAAAATTTATAAAGTCTAACAAATCATAAGAAATAGAAATTCTTCTCCTCTGCATAACCACTTGCCACTCAGGCAAACTATTGCTATATATATATATATATATATACACACACACACATATATATCTCACTCTCCTGTCTCTTTTCCCCCAGACTTTCTTTGCTCCGGCCATTGCCGCCGGCATGCTGGATCCCCTTGATGAAGAAGATTTTGTGTTTTTTTGAGCAAGAGTCGGGGCCGGTGAATCATGTTTGACAGCTGTTCCTTGTGAGGCCGGTTCAACTCTGTAAGAGACTTGTGTTTGTAACTGGTAGAACAGCAGTAAAGTTCCTACTACTCCTTGAATTCTCCTGTGATACTTTGTGACCAAAGCTTTACTAATATATATATATATATATATATATATTGTCAGGGATGCCAGGGGTGATGACCCAGCCGGGACGCCTTGAGGGACCGGAAGATGGCGTGCGTCCACCATGGATCACGTGGGGGCCGCCACCCTGGTTGTTTTGGGGGCCACGGGTTGAGGACATGGCAGCCGAACCCTGTAGGGGCCCGTGGTCACCGCCAGGGGGTGCCCCAATGCCTTGGGAACCCTGGACCTCAGTACTTCCGCCACACCTGGAAGTGCTGGGGGGAAGAGAAGCAGGGACACCCGGAGTGCTTCCGGGAGTAGAGCCGGCACTTCCGCCACACAGGGGCGTGTCGGCGGGTGATTGCCGGGGAGCACCTGGAACATATCCGGGTGAGGATAAAAGGGGCCGCCTCCCTTCATTCGAGGCTGGAGTCGGGACTAAGCAGGAGAAGAGAGTGTGGAGGCAGCCCGAAGAAAGGCATTGTGTGTGGCCAGGACTTTGGGGGTTTGTGTGTACACTTTAATAACTTGTAAATAGTGTTGTAAATAAACGTGTGGTGGTGAGAAACAACATGTCTGCCTGTCTGTGTCCGGGTAACGTTCACAATATATATATATATATATATTCTGTAAATATTTTGAGGTTTTTGAACTCTTTTAGGGCGCCCCTCAACAGGACGGCACGCCAAAGCGCAATTGCCGCATCTGTGGAGGACTGCTTGTCCATTGCTGAGGCAACCACAGGTTCACAGTGCAGCAGCAGAGTGCTGCAGAAACAACTACAAGCTATAAGCGCCTGTTGCCAATAGGTGATGCAAGGGACATTATAAATGCAGGGAACAGTATAACTTGGCCATTGACATGGCCCCAACTATGCCCATTTGCTGTGTCTGTATGTAGCAGAGTGGTAGTTCCCGCTGCAATAAATAACACTGCTGGTCCTGTTCAATTTGAATAAAGCTGGTTTTGCTAAAGTACTCAGACTAATGTTTTGGGGTGCAAGACAGTGACTCACACATCTATATATATATATATATATATATATATATATATATATTGTGATGGATGTCCGGCAAGAGTTGCCGGCCCTCACCCCCAGGCCGCCAGGAGGAGCTCTCCCGACAGCATGGAAGTGCCCCAAGTTCCAGCAGGGCCTCATGGACTTTGTAGTTTTTATACACAGGCCTGCTGGATACCTTGGGGACCACAAGGAGTCGCTGTAGCGAGTCTCGTGGAGACTTATGTGCTCTATAACCTGGAAGTGCATCCTGGTCACGTGAACGGGAGGAATGACGTACTTCCAGGTTGAAGAGAGAGACTTTTACCCTGACCCGGAAGTGGTAAGGACTTGTGGACTGTGGGGCAGGAACACCTCCGGGTCATGGGGTATTAAAGGACTCTGGGAAAGCCCAGACACTGAGCTGAGTTGGGAGGCAGGGTGGCTAAGCGTCTGGGAGAGGAGGATTGTTATTGGTTTATTGTTTATTGAGTTTTGTGGAGAGGAGCGTGCTTTGTGCACATTATTATTATAATAAATAATAATTGGACTTTTTATCTGGTGTCTGACGAGTGGTTTGAGGGTACAAGGGTGCAAGCAAACCCTAATCTGTCACAATATATATGTATATATTGTATATGTATATTGTATAAAAATATATATAAAAATGTTTTTGTGTGTATACAAACTATATATATATATATATATATATATATATATATACTGTTTGTATACACACACACATTTTTATGTATAACATTTTTACAATTGTTTATATAATATAGTATAAAATATCAGATTATAATTCTTTATGTAATATACAGTATTATTTGATGAGGACACTGAATATAATGAATTTAACCTGACACAGCACTGGTTATTCCATTTGGTATTCTTAAACCAAAGTCCCATAAAAGTACTATGACACCATAGTGGACTTTGAGAGTTTTTATTTATTTATTAAGCTATATACTGTAGTTTGCTTTCAAAAGAGCTGGCATCTAGTTTGATTCTGAGGTTACCTTTATTTTAAAAAAGCTAGTTATACGGATTCAGTGAAGTCAAGCCACTGTAAATAGTGAATTTCTGAAGTTAGTATAAATCACCTTCAAATGCCTACAACTGAAAGAAAATGGTTTTGTCACTAGGAGTATTGAGTGACTGAAAAGGGGGAGCAGACCCAAGTCAATCCAGATGGTTATTCCCTGTTGAGTATTTTGATGTTGAGGTTTGTGGAGAAAACCTTTTTCTTAGTGTTTTCTATAATATGACAAGCCTAGAAGAGGAAGAGACATTGTTGTTGAAGCTGAGGAAGATGTTGAACTTGACAAAGAGACGTTGTTGTTTAAAGAAGGCCCATATCACCATTACTCATTTTTTAATCAAGTGGGTACAATGGAAGGTGTCTGGCATGAAACCTATATTTTTCCACCTTAATAAAAGGATAAGTGGGTTTGTATCCATCCAGTTGCTGTGTTTCTGTCATTCCAAAAGGCATCCCACCGTGGACATTTTTAATAATAAAATGCATTAAGTTTGGCATTCTAATAGACAGAGCCCCACAAACATTAACACAGCTTTTACAAATCCCATACTAAATGGCTTTTAACAAAGACATATGCTTTGCTGGGTCACTGCAAACTTTAACGTTGAGGTCTACATTGATTACTTAGATTTCAACCTGTCTTAGACATATAGTGCAGCTAGTTCTTGTATAAAGGAGCTGTGCTGATTCATTCCACTGCAAAATTTACATTACTAACCATAGTCTTCACTATTTATAATCTGAATTCTTAATATTATTTTAGGGTTTCATGTAGTTTGTAGCATTATGTTTGCTGTATGATATATTACTTTTAAGTTCTGCATTAGATAATACAGTACTTTGTTGATTATGCTATGTGTGTTTGTGTTAATACTTCTTTATTTAATTTAGAGGATATGTTTATTCATAATTAGTTCTGTTTAGGGTTGATCTATTGACAGAGTGGGTAGGCACATTTGTGTTGGCAACTGTAAGTGCAAATATTTAAGCCATCACTGAAACAAGATATCAGAGGTGGCATCTACATCTTCGTTTTATAGAATAGCTAGGTGTGGGTGTTACATGTTTAAAACCAAGTGTCTCTGCAGAAAATCACAGTTGTTAGTAATGCTCTTTTCTGTTGTAAGGTATGATTTTAGAATTCTATTTTCTGTCTTAATGTGTTGCCTGTCCCTATAAACAGCAAAGACCTGCAGCAATTTATTTTCAGCTGGAACAGATAAAGCATCTGACGTGACAAGCTCCCAGAGAAGCCAAGCACAGAAAGTATAATTGGCTCATGTTTTAGTCTTTAAACCCTGTGAACCAGGAGGCATTCTCTGTCACAGTAATGACTGATTGGCACTTGGACGATAAGATGCTATCTACAAGCTGGAACCATTTATAATAGATAGGTCAGTTGTGAATATTTCTTTAACAAAATAGACACAATTATTAGAAAAAAAGTAATGAGTATAGTAGCAACAGGGATTTAAATCAAGCACATCTGAATATTTGTACATACAGTATGTATAGAGAATTTAACAAATGCAATGGTCTTGTTATTTAAAAGCAATGCATGCACAAAAATATTGTTAGCAGAAGAATCATTACATAGATCGATAGATAGTACTTCAGTCAGTCAGTCATTTTCCAACCCGCTATATCCTAACACAGGGTCATGGGGGTCTGCTGGAGCCAATCTCAGCCAGCACAGGGTGCAAGGCAGGAACAAACCCCTGGCAGGGTGCCAGCCCACCGCAGGGTGCACACATTCACACACCAAGCACACACTAGGGACAATTTGGGATCACCAATGCTCCTAACCTGCATGTCTTTGGACTGTGGGAGGAAACCGGAGCACCCGGAGGAAACCCACATAGACAGGGAGAGAACATGCAAACTCCACGCAGGGAGGACCTAGGAAGCAAACCCAGGTCTCCTTACTACCACTACCACTGCGTCATCGTGCCACCCAGATAGTACTTCATTTATTGTAAATAGAAATAATTCCATTTGATAGTGAATGGGGCAAGCTGCTTTCAAAACAAATGGGTGGATAAAAATGCAATTCACACAGTCTAAACATATAACAATAATTAAAAAACCAAAACTTCTGCAAAGCCTTAAATAGCTTTCAAACAAAGTGAATTTCATTATGGCTATTTTAGCAAATGTATTGCTGACACTCTTGCTTCAATTTGTGATTTACTAAATGAAGTAAAAGTAATCATAGAAAAAAAATTGCTAATTGTGTGTGTGAATGTCAGCAAATTAGCATGGTAATGAGATACTCTGATGCTAATTGAAATGATAATCAGACAGATTCCCGTGAATATTATCTTCATTCAAGAAATTTTCATGGTGTTTTTATAGGGCCAATTTACAAACATAAATCAAGTAGGCAGTGTGGCCTAGTGGCTAAGGCATTGGATTTTATGGCACACAACTGCTGGGGTCAATGTGTGGCCCTGAGTGAATCTCTAAACCTTCAATCTTTCTTATTTTAAAACCATGTAATCAATGCATCCTGGATCATATTTGCAGGAAGGGGAATGCAGCTTCTTCTGGAGTTTTAAATGTTGTCATTGCTTAAAATAGCAGTGTGATAAATAGCCATCAAAATATTAAATAATTTTTTGAAAGAATATGAACAACATCATTCACTGCCCTCTAATGGTATCAACGAATGAAAGATGAGTTGCTTCATCCCATATTTAATCTGAAAAAGGACTACTCCCCTGAAACTTATTTTAAATATTCTTTACAAATAGTGCTATCCATCCATCCATTACTGAACCCACTTTTAATCAACTTGAAGGCCATGGGGGCTGGAACAATCACCCATAGACAAATATAATGTTAGTTCTGATCAAAACATAGAGGAATGTTTTCAGAACTTGATAAGCTGAGCACCTTTGCAACACTTATTGTGGGATGTTAGAGCGATACACTAGCAAATCTGCCTATAAAACTCAGGAAAGGATCACTGAGCGCAAAGAAGGAACCAACCCCAGATTGAGCACCAGTCCATCGCAAGACACACTGGTGCACAAATCCATGCTTACCTACACATTGTCAATATAGAATGGTAAATTAAGACCAATAGGGTTTTAACATCATAAAGGTGCAAAAAAATTTACAGAACTTTTCTATATTTTATTCAAATGTCTTCAACATATTATGTGATCTATTGAATACCCTGCTTGCTATTTCAGTGCTGCAGAACAGTCTGTTCACCCTCAAAATGGTGTTGTGAATAATGTGTGTTTTAAACAATGAGATATTATTAAATGTCTTGTGACAGAGATAGAACCTGTAATGTACATCCAGTGGTTGTTTAAAATGTATATGAAGAGAATATTGTTGATAAAACCACCATTTGTAGAATTATTAGCCAAGAAGAGCTCAAAGGCCCATCTCAAGGCCAGTAAACAATATCAGTTACTCTGTTCTTGCTTCTACATAGTAACAAACTCATCTGCAACAACTATGAATTATGACAACACACAGCTTGTAAAGTTCTTAGCTTCCAAACGTAGTGTGAATAAAATTTTTGATGCCTTAGACCATGGCTTCTTAAATTCTGCATCGTTGTGTGGTCTGAATTTGGGTGACTCAGAGTCTTGCAGTGGTTTACGTTGGTGGCTTAAGCAAACGCCATTACTAAACTATACCCTGCCTCGGCAATTCTACAAGTGGGCAGATGATGATCTGTGGCAATTTTCTAAAGTGGACCCCCACAAGATAATGGATGGCAGCAATTCTAAATCTCAAACACACAACAGAATTGGGTTGAAAGAAAAAAATGTTTAAGAATCACATGCTATTCAAACATGCATGCATATTGGTTTACTCAGAGCCTAACTATTGATCCCAAAACAACGGGGGGAAAGAAGTATTCTCAGATTTGTGCTCCCAGGGTGAAGTCGTGCTGTCATGGATCAAATCAAATCAAAATCCAGTTATATAACTGTTACCTTTAACATCTTACATATCTCACTGTCCATATTGTACCTAGTGTATTCAACTCTAGATACCTCTATCAGCACTGATTGGGTATGTCTTTTACTTTACTTCCTAAAACTTCAACCCTGTTTACAAACAATACAGGGCGTCACAAGAGTGTTTTCTGTGCCTTTAAGGGATCACATGTAGACAAGGAATGACAATCCAGCACAAAACGAAACCAGACAGAGACACTCATTTGAGGTTTCATTTTAAATTATATTCATTTGTATCAAACCAACAGCAGCAAATATAAGTAATACAAAAATGTATACAACCTGGGTGGGTTCATGTAGTCTTCATTCAGTCCCAGATAACATTTCCCAGATGGCTTAAAACTTTAGGTACAGATTTTATATCCTTAATTGAAAAATGAAAAGATTTCTTAATAGAGAAAGGCAGAACTCCTTGTTCAAGAGTCTAGCAGCCAATCAGCAGCGGACAGCATGCTCAATTTAAGTGTCCATTTTAACTGCGAATAACTCTTCTTAAAGAGTCCATCTCTGCAACTGAGCTGAGCTCTTTATAAAAGTGTCAGAAAGGCAGCAACTGAACCAAACAGCCCATTGTTGCAACAAAGCACCGACTGAACTAAGAACTCTTTCTGAAAAAGTCTAATAAAAGGCAGCAATGTCACTCTCCTCCATTCTTCGCACCCCTTTTCTTTCTGTAAGCAAAGCAGCTAATATTTTCTCAAAACACACAGAATGCCTCTAATTCATTATGACAAGCTGAAAGTTATATTCTCACAGGAAACAAAAGCTGCCTAAAGGTGGAAACAAACTAGCAATATAAAACATTTTAAATTCTTTTTCACTTTCTAACTATGTAAACCATTCTGAATCCTGTTTTTACTTTCACTTTTCCTAGAATACAGTGCACTTCTGTTTAGCAAGACAAGACTTTCACCTGAAATCTGTCTACTGAAAGGGCAAAATACATCCCAAAAATATACCAGCTACTCCTTCCTCAGCTGTGATGCAAGGCAGAGCTTGTGATGTTCTTGGAATTCACACTCAAAAATTGGTATCTAAGCAGCAGAGGAAGTTGCAAATTATCCTATCAAGGGTAATTTGACATTGTGTTACCCTGGTATGATATGACTGCTTTATTTGCATGTCTACCAGTTATTTTCATTTAATAGGTTATGTTTAATTTATAGTAGAGCCAGATATTAATGACTGTGGAATGACTGAATCTGGCTCAAAAGTGGGAAATCAATGCTATGCAATTTGGATGACAACCAAATGCTTATGTGCATTATCACACACGTGTGTTTAGGAGACAACTAAAGGGCTTGAATACATGTGATTCCATGCCAGACCAGGAGGTGGTGAAGTGCACTAATTTTCCCTCTCGATCTTTTGCAGACCATTCTAGGGAAATCCCGCCCGGTTTTGAGGCAACCAATGATGTCACTTCCGGTTCCAGTATTGATGACATCACTTCCTTTACTGGCCTTTAAAGCCGCCATCTTGTCTCCAGAAAATCAGTTCTGTTTTGGACTCAGTTGAATGAACATGTCTTTGTTAATGAATCAGTTTTGCAGCCGGGAACAATTATACGGATGGATGCCCCAAACCTTCTCAATGTTTGATGGTCGTTTTTGTGACAGTGGCGTAGTCGGCAGGATGGAGAAAACCCAGAAGAGAACGGGACCGAACCTGAATCATGTCCAGGTTGGAGAGTACCTGGGCCGAGTTGTTGGGTGGGGATTGCGTCTCGGATTTAGGAAAGAACCAGTGCAGACTCCGCTCCCTTTGTCTAGTTCCGGGCCACTTAAATTAAATAGGGAGAATGTCAATGGGACACACAGAGGTGGGCTGGTTTCTGTGGGGGAAGCGATGGGGACTTATTATGCTTTTTGGAGGAGAGAGCTGTCCTCCCCGCTGGGGCTAAGGCCCCAGAACAAAGTGGGGATTCCCCAGACCAGCAGGTGAGAAAAATACAAAAATGGAGATTTAACCCTAAGCGGTCTACCTGAGAGCAACTTGATACTCTCTGGGAAGAGGTGGCAGGTTGGTTAAGGCCAACTGAATGCACCACCTTCCAATTAGTCAAGAAAGTGGCCTGCTTTTTATTAATAAATAGCCTGCCAGAATATTTCACTCAGCCGGTCTGGGTAGAATTTACTAATGTAAACAAGCTCATTGAAACATCTAGGACAGCCTCGCAATTTGGGGGAGCAGAACGGTCCATAAGCGGACACTGTAGAGATTATGTCCCTCTTAATCTGCCCTCTTGGCATAAACTGGAGTTTGCACCGGAGTCCCTGAGTCCGCAGGCGTGGCCCTCACTCAGGAGCAAGGTGGAATGTAAATGGAGAGAGAGGGGTGGATTGTGTGCACTTTCAAACCCCTTGTTAATGGCTCATACGGGAGAGGTATTAGTAAACGGGTTCAAAGTAAAAGCTGTATTTGATTCCAGCAGCAACATTTCTATTGTTGATCGCCGATAACGTACTACCGCGACAGTGGTTAAAAACAAAGACCAGAATTACCTGTGTGCACGGAGATATCCACTCCTACAAATCCGCCCGATGTTTCATCAGCCACGGAGGATCACTTAAAAGAATCATCGTAGAGGTCCTCCCAAATCCACCGTACGCTGTGATTCTCGGGCGAGACTGGTCTGATATTAAAAGTGGTGAAGTACTGATCTCTCCTAATCCAAAATTGGGCCTAGTTACAGACGGGAATCTGCCGTCTCAAGTTGTCTCCACACCGTATACTCAGCCAGTGGAGAGAGATATAGGAGACCAAGAGGAGGATGGGGAACTTCCTGGACCGTCTCGGACCAGAACGGGATGACTCTCCGCCCCTTGAGGTCAGACCAGACACTCTCAGATCTGAGCTTCCAATTTAGAGAAACACCGGCCTCATTTAAATGGGAACAATGGAATGATGATTCCCTTAAATTTGTTAAGAATGCAGTTGTCCTAGTCAACAGCCAACGCACAAATCAGCTCATGCCACAAGGACCCCACTTTGTTATAGAAAATGATTTATTATATCGGGTTAGTGAGAATGAGGTTGGGGTGCAGAAGCTGTTGCTAATCCCACAAACTTTCCAGTGGCAAGTTTGTGAGTTAGCGCACACCCCCCTCCTAAGAGGCCACCTGGGCACCGAAAAAATTCCTGGCTGGGAATTAATGAGGAGGTTTGCCACTTCTGTATTTCATGTCCGGAATGTCAGCTGTGGCAAATTCCTAGGAGGGACCGTGCTCCTCTTGTTCCCCTTCCCTTAATTGATGTCCCATTTGAAAGGATAGGGGTCAACATAGTGGGACCCCAGAACCCTTGGCCCGAGAACATAAATATATATTAGTCCTTGTAGATTATGCGACCCGATATCCAGAAGCTGTCCTGTTGCGCTCAGCTAATTATAAAGCAATCGCACAGGAACTAATGGGAGTCTTTGCGCGAGTTGGGGTTCCTAAAGAAGTCCTTACGGACCAAGTAACGCCATTTAACTCAGAAACGTTCAGGGAAACGGCCAAGTTACTTAAAATAAAGCACTTGAAAACCACAGTGTATTATCCTCAAACCGACGGTTTAGTAGAGAGATTTAATCAAACTCTTAAACAGATGCTTCGCAAGGTGGTCAGCGGAGATGGGAGGAATTGGGATCAACTCCTCCCCCTCGTACTCTTTGCCTACAGGGAAGTCCCTCAAGCCTCAACGGGGTTCTCACCCTTTGAATTATTATATGGATGACAACCCCGGGGCATATTGGACATTTTAAAAGAAGGTTGGGAAGGAGAAGCTCTTCCCTCGACTAATATTTTGGAGTATATCGCGCAATTACGCGATAGATTTGAAAAGATTCGCCACATATTTAAAAAGTCACATGGAGGAGGCGCAAGCAGCACAGGCACACTATTTTGACCATGGCACGACACTTCGGGAGTTTCAACCGGGGGATCGAGTCATGGTGTTGGTTCCCACCTCTCACTCTAAACTACTTGCCCACTGGCAAGGACCATACGAAGTTAAGGAGAGAAAAGGACTCGTCAACTATTTGGTAAAACAACCCAAACGTCAACCGAGTGAGCGGATATATCACGTGAACCTGCTGAAACCGTAGAAGGAAAGGGACCCTGATCCCACCTCCGGCCAGCCCCACTCCTTCTTTGCTCAGGTTAACACCCTTAACTTTGGGCCTAATTTAAATACCCGACAGAGGCGAAAATTCGAAGCAGTTATCTCGTTCGTCCCGGAGGTGGTAGATGAAAAATCTGGAAGAACCTCTCTGGTTGCCCATGATATTGTGACTGAGCCCGGGGTCATAATTCGAGAACGCCCCTATCATCTTCCTGAGGCAAAGAAGGCTGAAGTGGAACTGGAAATCAGGCACCTGCTGGATCTAGGAGTCATAGAGGAGAGTCATAGTCCCTGGTCCAGCCCAATTGTCTTGGTTTCTAAGCCTGACGGGAGTTGGAGGTTTTGCAATGACTTCCATCGGCTTAATCAGGTCTCACAATTTGATGCTTATCCAATGCCTTGAGTGTACGACCTCCTTGAGAGGCTTGGACAAGCTGAATATCTGACCACACTTGACATGACCAAAGGGTACTGGCAGGTTCCTTTAACAGATTCCGCAAAGGGTAAAACCACGTTTAGCACCCTAGTGAGCACTGGCAGTATTGTGTTCTTCCATTCAGGTTACATGGGGCTCCTGCAACTTTCCAGCATCTGGTGGACAAAGTGCTCCGCCCCCATAACACGTATAGTGCTGCCTACCTGGATGACGTCATCATCTATTCCAGCACCTGGAAGGAACAGCTACAGCACGCCCGAGTGGTATTACGGACTCTGGGTGAAGCCGGTCTTTGAATCAATCCAAAAAAATTAGAAGAAGCCAAATATTTGGGCTACCTGGTGGGTTGCGGTACAGTAAAGCCGCAGTGCTCTAAATTGAAGCCATTTTGACATGGCCACGTCCGCGAACCAAGCGGCAGGTCCATGCATTTCTTGGCTTGGCAGGGTACTACCGCCGGTTTGTACCAAGCTTTTCGGAGAGAGCCGTGCCCTTGACTAATTTAACAAAGAAGAGGGCTCCTAACACTGTGGTATGGACTGAGACAACTGAGGCAGCCTTCGGTGACTTAAGAAAGGCCCTTACGTCGGCACCTGTTTTAAAGGCACCTGACTTTTCACTGCCTTTTATCCTCCAGACGGATGCTTCGGACACAGGCCTAGGAGCAGTGTTGAGCCAAAGCGTTGATGGTGCTGAACACACCGTCATGTTCCTGAGCCAGAAACTGCTGGATTGGGAGACCAGGTATGCAGCGGTGGAAAGAGAGGCTCTTGCGATTAAGTGGGTGATTACACAGTTGAGGTACTACCTCATGGGTCGGGAGTTTACCCTTGTCACAGACCATGCACCTTTACAGTGGATGGCCCTGCATAAGGAGACTAACCCTCGAGTCACAAGGTGGTTCCTTGATTTACGACCTTATAAGTTCTCACTCATTCATCGGAAGGGTTCTCTCCACGCCAACGGCAATGCTCTCTCCCGCGTTCACGACCTCTTGGTGCAGAATGCCTGACCCGACGGGTCTGGGCTGGGGGGGGCCCTGTCACACACGTGTGTTTAGGAGACAACTAAAGGGCTTGAATACATGTGATTCCATGCCAGACCAGGGGGTGGTGAAGTGCACTAATTTTCCCTCTCGATCTTTTGCAGACCATTCTAGGGAAATCCCGCCCAGCTCTGGGGCAGCCAATGACGTCACTTCCGGTATTGATGACATCACTTCCTTTACTGGCCTTTAAAGCCGCCATCTTGTCTCCAGAAAATCAGTTCTGTTTTGGACTCAGTTGAATGAACATGTCTTTGTTAATGAATCAGTTTTGCAGCCGGGAACAATTATACGGGTGGCTGCCCCAAACCTTCTCAATGTTTGATGGTCGTTTTTGTGACAGCATTATTTTTTATAATTATTTTTTATATAAATAATTTTACAATTAGACCGTATTTCTCTTGCAAAGTGGGAAACTTTACATTTCATGCATTACACCCTTGATAAGAAGACTGGGGTGTCGTGCACGACATGCATTGGAGTTCTATGCTTTTATCATTAAACTTAAATCCACCAGGTAGCCCATGGAAACCCACCCATTGAAACACTGTCACACTGACATATCACCTTAACCTGCCTGTACATCCAGTAAAAACTGCTGGACTATATTTGTCATTGAAAAAATTGAATTCCATCTTTAAAGAAGATGAGTCCAAATAAGAATGTAAAACATTACTTTATCTGCACAGAGGTATGCACAAATACCTCAGTCCGTGAAATGAGCCATCAATTAAATGCCTCATCTGTGTTTGTAACTTTTCTAATTATCATTTCCTCATCTAATACATCACATCATCTGACTCTTAATATGCAGAACTTTATCACCTCCTCCAATCAGCTAAAGCCACCAGTAACTTCTGACTCATGGCGATTCTTCCATTATTTTGAACACTGCTTTGTTAATAGAGGTGTTTTTGTCCCATTGATCTAAACAACTGCTTCATATGATGGGTGCATGGATTTTCAGTTTGTCCCTGCTTTTTAGAGGGGCGTTCCTTACTCATTTACTTTGGTACCTTCTCCAAGACGAGGAAGAGACCTCTTGTGCTTTCAACTATTTGATTCAATCCTTTTCTTTGTGTTTAATAGTTCACTCTGTTATGGCTCTTTATGTGTGTGCTTGCTTCACTTGCCAACCCCCATGGCCTGTGCTACGCACCAGCCACTTCACGTCTCTGCTGCTCGTGTTGTGAAGAGGGGAGCTGAACGCACCCCAGGGAGACGTGGTTGCTTCTCCGAAACCTCCTCCTAAACAGTGACACAATTGGAAACAACTACAGTTTTTTTTTACATCCTCTTTGCTCAATCAACTGCTGGCTTGCTGCTGCCACTGTGCTGCCACCGCTGCCATGCTGTGCCATGCCGTGACGTGCCGTGCCGTGTGATCTGCATCTCGCACGGCAATTCAAACATTTAAAAGTCTGTACAGCAGCTGTCTTTGTCATCTACTCTTTGTCTTTTATTTCTGGCCCCGGGCGTGGTTAAGTCTCTTGGCACTAATTCTCGTCTCACGGGATGTGAGTTCTTGATATTTTTTAGTTTATAATTTAAAAACAGAATAAAAACCTGAAAATCTAACAACATTACATTAAAGTTTGATAAATTCTGAAAAGAATGATACCAAACATATACATGTAGCTGCGGTGGTCTGGCACCCTGCCCGGGGTTTGTTTCCTTCCTTGTGCCCTGTGTTGGCTGGGATTAGCTCCAGCAGACCCCTGTGACCCTGTAGTTAGGATATAGTGGGTTGGATAATGGATGGATGGATGGATATATATGTGTGTTTTAAAATAAGCCAGATTTAAAGCGTGACAAAAAATGTGACATAAAAATGTCACATAAAATCGTTGCACAAAATTATTGCACTTTTAGGCTTAGGATTTTATATATATTGAGTAATAGAAGTCAAAACTTCAGGTCTAAGATGTTAGCACAAATTAAAAAAAAAGCATTGAGTCAAAAAATAAATAACAAAGTAAGCAGACATTCATTATATTTCCCAAAAATTTGGATGCAAACTGAAGCATACAGTCAGTCGTCTTTTATAACATGTAACGTGACTTCCATGTCCTGTGACTGGCAGTCACTTTGGCAACCATAAAAAGAAGACAACAAAATGTTGCTGCCTGCTGAAATTGGAAAAGATTTGGACAAAGTTAGGTTTTGTGGCAACTGATAAAAGCTGGCCTTGTGTAAGTGGATTGACAGCCATTCCAAAATCTGTTCTAACTTGTGCTGCCAACTGGATATCCAGGACTCTGAATTGAAATATGAAGGTTTAGAAAATGGATGGATGAGTTCAAACACTCGTCGGTGGTGTATTGGTTATTATTGCTAATGTTCAAATTCATCCCATATTTTGTTTGGAGCCCTGCGGTGGGCTGGCACCCTGTCCGGGGTTTGTTTCCTGCCTTGTGCCCTGTGTTGGCTGGGATTGGCTCCAGCAGAACCCCGTGACCCTGTAGTTAGGATATAGCGGGTTGGATAATGGATGGATTTTGTTTGGAAGTTTCATTTTAGTTTTATAATTTGGGGGGTAGTGGGGGTGGAATAAATTATGAATGAATTCATCAATTTTTTAAGCAAAGGTCCATTTTTTAATATTTAATTTTTCACTGTGGTGGCGCTAATAAATATATTAATAAAATAATTTTACCTTTGTTGGCATCTCTGTCTTGGTATTTATAAATGCTAAGAAATTTTTAAAGACAGCTATTGTGAACAAACATAAACATACAATGCATCAAAGTAATGACAAGTAAAAAAAATGCTCTTTTATGGACATCAAATAAACAATTGAATCATTTAAATGCATAATAGTGGAGTAGCATAGTTTTGAGAAGCAATGAGATTCCCCCTTAAGGTTAGTGCAGAACTGTGACATTTTAAATGTTTGCTCTATATATGAATTAATTTGACTTTTCTCAACATGTAGATATAGATATAAATAGTATGATCAGATGCTACTGTATGTGTTAATCTGCTTATCTACTGAATTTTAGCCTCTTTCTAATGTATTCACTGATTTACTTCACCAAAATTCACTTCACTGCTTTTTCAGCAGAGGCTTAGTGGCATTGGGGTGTGCCACCTTACAGCTGCAGAACCCTGAATTAGAATTTCATCACAGATGCCATTTGTAAGGATTTTGCATGTTTTCACTGTGTGTGTGTGGGTTTTGTCCGGATCCACTGATTTTTCTTACACACCCCAAACAAAACCTTGTTAGGTTAATTTGAGATTCCAAATTTGTTCTTTGTGGTAGAGTGTACCCTGTGATGGACTGATGTTCCATTCAGGGTTGTTTAATATGTTGTGCCTGGTAGTAACAGTGTAAGTTCTGGCCCTACTGACAATTATTGCCTTATTGCAGGTCAGTTATGGTTAGGTAGATTTTTTATACTACCTTTAAATGCTAAGTAAAACAGTTTTGCTTGTTCCAAGACCTGTACAATATGCATATAAGGCAACATAAAAAACTAACATAGTTGAGTAATTTGAAAAATCTAGCATGGTGCAGTTAGTTTCATTTTTACAGATAATTTAAAAATGGTTAATAAAATTGTCATTTGTGCAGCTGTTCATATTACACAGTAAAACAAGTTTAGCAACATTAACTAATGGTTTATGCAAATGTGTACCTCAATTATCTTTACATTTTGTGGCCTAAGTATTTTATGGCATGCTGCATTTAAAAGCCGAGGTCAGCAAAAATATAATAATTGCACTAGGCATATAATACTTCAGTACTTCACTGTGTATTTTGTACCAGATCACACTTTACTAGAAAATCATAATTGAAAATTTTATCCTACACTGCTATAAAGTTACAGTAAGACAAATTATATCTATGTATTTTTTTATTGCTCCTAAGGTGCCAAACGTGCAAGAAGACAGAGTGAGTCAGTGACTAGAAAGATGCTTAGGATGGTCAGACAACTTTGCGATGTTTAGTTTCCTATTCATTAGGCTCTAGACAGTGTTTGCTTCTTTCTTTCTCTTTTTAGAATGCTGAAGGGCATACCTGTGATGTAATCGATGACATTTCAGAAGCAGACTTCAAGCAGGTTCAAGAGGAGAATTAGGTACTTTCTCCACTGTTTTGCTCTAATTTGTTTACATCATTCACTTCATTTTTTGTCTTCTGATGCTGCCTTGTGCCTAAGGTCCCTTATTGTAGAGTTTCAGTCCAACACAACCTAACAGCCCCTAATGCTCTTGATATCTGCTTCCTTTACTGTTGCTCCATACTAATCCTTGTTCAGTGGCTTCCATTCCCTTACATCCTCTTCCTCACTCACTGCTGATTTGTTTCTAGCCTTTTCATTTTTTCAGTGTCCCCTTCTTTTCCCAGTTGCTCTGTTTTATTAAATATTTTTGTACTCCACCAAATCATTTTCCTCTTTTTTGCCTTGTCCCAGTTTATTCCTATTTCCTTTTAGTTTCTTTTGGCATGAAATACTAATGTAGAAGGTCTTTATTCCCTCGTTTTTATACTTTATACACTGCATTAACCTGCTAATCAGCTTAGACACTGTTGTCCACTTATCTGCGAAAAGCACTTTACATTTTTATATCAATTTTGTGTTGAATTTTTATTTTTGTTCCTGCAATCGTGAGCTAGTAGAAAAGAACAAATTTTAGATTGCCAAACGTTCAAGGTCATGATGAGCTCTGAACCTGAGGTTCATTGTTAAAGAAAAAAGCAATATCTTTCAGATCTTTTTAGGGCAATATTTTCCAAACTAGAAGTTAATGTTTCTCATGTGATGCATTGGTTGCTCATATGGCACAGAATGTACACACATATTAATGTAATGGTGGAAAACCCTTTGCTTATAGATGGTTCTAGTGTGCATGAAAAATGACTTTCACAAAATACTGCCAAATAATAGGATCAAGTGGAAGTTCAAGGGAGCAATACAGTCCGATACATTATACATTATACAAGTGAGGTGGCTTTAATTAAAACAGTCTCTGGATTGTGCTCAGTAAACCTGTTGTGGACTATACTCTACTTTTTGGGATATTCCTTGCCTCATGTCATCATGGTGTAGTAGGTAAGATATTTGATTTATATACACTAGCTGGTTTGTTACAGGTCTCCAAATTTGTTTTTATTTGAGGAATATAGCAAGAGAGGACAATGTTAATACCCTTACCAAAAAAATATTTCCTCCTTTTAATATAAACCACTAATAAAAAACAGTTATCTGATAAAGATAATTTATTTAACCACCATAAATTGAAAATAAGAATAGAACAGGCATACAAGATTATGACTGTGCATGAAGAGAGCAATACAAAAAAAGCAATGCAAAAAGTATTTACTAAATGTAACATAAAATCAGTCTGGTCCATTCGTTTCTTGTAAGTTGTGATTTCAATGACAAACAGTAACAAAAAATGGTCAATAAATGACTAATAAATTAACCAGATTGAAAGTCAAGCAGCCTAGAGGTGCAGCAGAATGAGAACAAGCTTCTATTCAATTTGGTTCTCAGAATTATTTTTTCACATAAGTGTTCACTGGCAAATGTTTCTGAACAAATCTGCCTCACTGATTTTAAACCTACTACTAGTCAAGATTTATGTTTTTAATAAAATAAGGACAGCTGCCTGTCATTTTCTTTTTCTCTCCCATGCACAGTAACCATTCTCCTTCGCTGAACTCCCCTCCAAAGTTTAATAATGGCAATCAGTTCAAATCCCCTAACAACAATAACAACACAGGAAATTTCCCCTCAAGTGGTGCCAGTGTGGATTATTATCCTTCACACCTTTCATTTTTCAGTATGGGGAAAAATACTTTCATATTGTTCAGTATTTTTAATACATGTGCTGTATATAAGTGACAAGAAAACAAACCTATTATTTCCATTTAGTAGCAATACAATGTAAGTTTATACTCCCTCTGACAGTTGTAAACAATAAAATGTCTCCTAAATAAATTCTTCATTCTTGTATTTGTAGATCATATCAGTCATGTACTCAACAGGTGTAAAAGAAATTTGATGTATACCATCAGGGGATCTTTTTCCTGTAATCTGGCAGTAATCTTATGGTAAAAGTATATTTGGTAATTCACTTTATGGAATCATTGTCATTTATTGGTTTGTGCCATTTTTAAAATATTAAATTTCAAATGTGGTTCATACTAATGTCTTTCAAGGCATGATCACTTAAAAGTTATTGAAAATCATATATCTCCTTTTTTGGGTCTGCTAAGTTCTTTTGTAATTGTGGCATGTTACATAACCCGAGACTATATAGATATAATATTAAAAAGCGATACCTCTGCCTTAGTGATACGGCGGTAAGAAATCACACAGGAGAAATAACTTAGCTTTCTTTAATGATGATTTATGCAACATAAGAGACGAGGAAGCCATGACAAGACTATTACCAAAGTGGGAGCTCGATGTATGCAGTCTGCCATTTTTGTCGCTGCGCTGGAAGGATTTTCAGGGTCGGATGACGTTATCTCCAATCTCCAATCCAATTGGCTTCAAAGGTGTGCTGGGCAATGTTCCAAGGCTTTTATACTCTTTCTCCATGTGCAGGCCCCCATTTAGATAAATCATGCCATTACAGGGTCAAGGTCATTTTATATAAGTAACAATTTTGTAAGACAATAGGCATCAGTTACAGTGCCTTCAGTTAATTGGGGGTATCAGAAGTACTATGTAACATAGTATTTTTTTGTATAAAATATTGTAGGCTTTTTAAATTTTTTTTAACCAAGGCAGTGTATTGTAGTGGTCAAGGCATTTGATTTCATACCCTGAGGTTGTGAGTTCAAATCCTGCTACTGATATGGTGTCACCAAGAGCAAGTCACTTTAACTGCCTGTACCTCAAATGCAAACCAGTCATATCTCAAATGTTGTAAATTGCCCAAGAAAAGGGCATCAGTCAAATAATAAATAATATTCTTAGGTCACTGGAGCTGCTTACTCCATAAGGAAAACATTCTTGCATTAGATTAATTCCTTCTTTTTTCTGCTTTTCCTTACTGACTTGGTTTTTGTTGATGGTCATTGCAAAACATACGTTTACAGGAATTTGTATTCTTTTGAATAGAAATGTATAATCAGTAGGAATAATGTGAATATTTGAGTATATTAATATCATTATTAGATGTTTGCGATTTTGATTTGTTTATGCTTTTCACTTATGAATGGTCTTTCTCTTCATGTTTTCCATCAATTCTTTGCAGTCATTCTTTAAAGTCCACAGATGTGAATGTGGATATAAATAAACACCTTTACCCTATGTGTTACTCTGATATATTACACACAAATCCAAATCATAGTATGCAATATCATCTACTGTTAATTTCTGGTCCGTACTTGTAAAATTTTTATTTTTTTAAATTTTTTTAAAATTTTTATACTGTATTAAGGATTTGTTCTGTTCTGTGCATTGTATTGTATTGAGCCCCTTCTTTTTGACACCCACTGCACACCCAACCTACCTGGAAAGGGGTCTCTCTTTGAACTGCCTTTCCCAAGGTTTCTTCCATTTTTTCCCTACAAGGGTTTTTTTGGGAGTTTTTTCTTGTCTTCTTAGAGAGTCAAGGCTGGGGGGCTGTCAAGAGGCAGGGCCTGTTAAAGCCCATTGCGGCACTTCTTGTGTGATTTTGGGCTATACAAAAATAAATTGTATTGTATTGTGTATATTAACAGGAAGGTGAGGAAAATGGAACCTTAAAAATTCCACTGCCACTATCTAATGCTGGGCATGAACTGTGCAATTTTAAGCCTGATTTGCTGTTGTCAGCTTCTTTTCTGAGTTGGCCCACTGTCAGCTGTATAGGGCATCATGTCATGTGCAGAGTTATAGGGTTTGCGATGCCTGATTGCATATTATAATTGGGCTATTGTATTATCAGAAGAATTTCTGTCATGTCAGAAATTTCAGTCGAGTATCCTATAATTTACACAGTCTCACAACCTGATTTTCTGGTGTTGATATGAAATTTCATTGTGTACTGATCACAGTATATTGTACAGTACATTTGGTACTGCCTTTGTCATGCTCAGTTTTATATTTATGATTTCAAAAATCTATGTTTATATCATATAGCAGCACACATACAACTAAATGGCCAGTGACAAAAGCTTCTTAGTAAACCTTTACTGGATGAACCCAAAATGAACACACACCACAGTAAATAGACTATGTACCTCTAATTCTGTTTGTAAAATAGACAGAATGTATTGTCTGTGCCTCTTTTACTTTTTTGACATTTTGAGAAGTCTGTGGCCATGTTTTTTTGAATCAATAAAACTGTCTGTTAGGACCATGTACACATATAGTCTGAGCACCCACACCATGGTATGTCTTTTGAGCACATATACAACTGGCAATTCTATTATACAGTGTGAGTAGTTGCTTGACCATAATTTCTAAAAATAACACAGTGTATGCCTTGCATAAGACTGCTGTTTCTCCCTTGGAGATTACAGCATTGCAATCAAAGATCAAGTGGTTTTCAGCGGCTGGAGGTCAATGGAGCAGAATGGATAACCAATGCTTGCTAACCAATGAGCTTTACTTTTTCCTTGACCTTCGCTGAATTTTTTCTTTCCATTTTACAACGCGATCAAGTCTCTTTTTTTTGTGCAGAAAACCGTCCTGTCTTCAGTCATCCATCCACCCTGTTGGTTACAAGTGCTATTCATGTGGCCTGTCAATCAGTTTTCCTGCATCCTTCACTTGCATAAAGCACACTCTCAGAAGAGCCGAGAGCATGTAAGTTAGCATAATATACATAAATATCAACAACAAAAAAATGTGTCAGCTAATTTTCATTTTTCTATGTCACCAAATTTCAACCAAATTTGTATAGTCATTTTTGAGATTTTGGGGTGTTTGAATCAATTGTGGGAGGGGTTTACCTCTAAATATTAATATATTGAAATGACCTTTCTTGGTGGACACCTACTGATATACATGTACTTGGAACAGGAAGAGGTATGAACCTTTCATAAGACCTCACAAGACTATAGCCTGCTTAGAATTGGCCTCACCACATGTTCAAAAAGGGGATTTGGCTTCAAAGGTTCACACTGTATCTTTAAATATCCCAAATACACAGACAGATGCCTCACGAGGGGGAGGAACCATAAAAAACCTGTGGGTTAAGAGAAAAGTCCAAATGCAATTGAAATGTTTTTAAACAGGAAAATAAGAGCAAAATCTGGAAAAAAGGCAAAACGGTGTGCATAAGAGGCAATGCAAGGCTATTAAATACAAGTTCACAAACCAGCAATCAAAATTGAAGAACAGAAGCAATAAATTCAGAACGGAAAAAGCAATACTTACTATAAAATGCACTCTTTAAACATCAATAAACCACTGAAAGACTGACTCCTCAGCCTCAGAATATAAAGATTGAGAGTGGTCCTTCTGCCGTGTCATCAGGTTGGTTCCACCCACAAAACAAAGCAATTTTCTCAAAGTAGAATACATAATTAAACAATACTTAAGTAGTGAAATAATAACAAAGAATACATTAAAAACAAGAAACACATGGCAATTGATAATTTAAAAACAAAGCAAATATCAAATAATTAAGAAACAAACTTAAGCCAGCCTAATAACCTTGGGTAAACCATAATAGATTGATTTTTTTCCACCCAAAATTAAAAAAACTATATTTAAATACAGCACAAAGTTTTGCAACAGCTAATAATCTTAGATGTCTTTATGTTTTTTAATTTGTGCACCATCTGTATACAGTCTGTATCTGCCATCTGTCTGGACTATAACTGTGACAACCTACTACATTCTGCACCTGTCATGTGTCCTTGACCCAAGCCTGCAGTCCATCCAGTATGCAAAAATTTAATTATTGCTTTATTATTTATACAGTCGTAAAGTTATAGTTCCAATAGTGTGAAAATGTTACTCTTTAAAGCTGAAATGTATTTTTTCTTGGCAGAGTAATTATTAGATCTGACTGAAATGGCAAGATCCATAGGGCAGTGGTTCTCAAGTTCAGTACTGCTGCAGTGTTACTTCCTGATCAACTTCTATTTTGTGCTCAATTTCTTCCTTAATTTAGCAAGCACATTTTCTAAACTGAAATAACTCATCTGCGGTGGGCTGGCGCCCTGCCCGGGGATTTGTTCTTGCCTTGCGCCCTGTGTTGGCAGGGATTGGCTCCAGCAGACCCCCATGACCCTGTTTTGGGATATAGCGGTTGGATAATGGATGGATGGAATAACTCATTTTTTTGTTAATTTGGTTTTTCGATTTTTATCATTATCATCATCCTTATATTCATTGCATTTTTCCATGTGTTCTGGTTAATTAAGATGTTATTTACTAATGAACACTCTAGTGGTTACGACACTAAAGTAGCTAATGCCTTCCAGAGTTTAGTGTTGTTTGTCCTGGTGTTACTCCACTTGTCATTCATTGCCATTAATATAAAATTAAGGGGATAAGTGCCACATGAAAAGGTGAATTAATAGGTAAATAACAAAAAAAGATTTAAATATATTGATGGAGCTGAAGGAGAAAATTTGAGGTACTCTGACACAGGAATAAATCCAGGTGCCACCTCCTTCAATGTTGTACTATGCTACAAATCACCAAGTACCCCTTTGGACACCTTAAAGGAAATGTTGACCAAATGGAATTAGTAAGAGGAAAATAACCAGGGGCCTCATGCATAACGCCGTGCGTGGAATTCACACTAAAACATGGCATATGGACAAAAGTGGAAATGTGCATATGCACAAAAAAATCCAGATGCATAAATCAGTGTGTACACCAACTTCTATGTTCTTCCACTACATAAATCCCAGTCAGTGTCAAAAGTAACACATGTGCAAATGCCTGCTGCCACTCCCCAAATCCTCCCAGAATTACGCCTCTTTGAATATGCAAATCAATATAAATAGCCCTTAAACTCAGTGTTCTGTGAAAAGACAATGGCAAAAGCACAGGGGAAAATAGAAGAATTTCAGCGAATACCAAGTGGAGGCAAGTAAAAACGTACTTTGTTTTGGTTTAAACAGTGGTATAAACAACATAAAGTAGTTGATCGAGTGACATAGAGTGGAAAAACTCGAAAGTTCAAGTTCAGAAAGTCGCAAAGTGCCCGAAATAAAAAAGAATTTATCAGATATCAAAGTCGCCGTGAAAAGGCAAGTCATAGCACACTGTCTGTGTCATATGGAAGCTTATTAGGGTACAGAGAAAAAAAAATAAATAGGGACACAGTGGGAAAAAAGCTCAAAATGACAACTTTAATCTCAAAATTCCTCATTTAATCACGTAGTTTATTTTGTTATTAAAGTAGAATATCATAAACTTCATCTTAAAATCATTTAATTTACTAGTTTCTCAAATACCATCATAACTAAATTAGCACATTAAATGCTTTGTATTGTATGTGTTCTTCTATGTGCTCTATGTGTGTGAATCACTACGTGCTTCTTAAATGGGCTTTCTCTTCCTCTGACAGGAAACATAATCCATTACATTCGTGATATTACAGCTCTCTAAATAATTTAAATACTGTGATGTACTGTATACTTGATATCATTTTCATGATGATAGGAGTTAAAGCATGTTATTAAACATGGGAACACGGTGGCGCAGTGATAGTGAAGAGCTGGCGCCCTTTCCAGAGATTGTTCCAGCCTGACGCAAGATGCTTGCTTCACCGTGCGCGACCTTCGATGAAATTTATTGCAGCACGTCTCTTTCAAACGTACTAACCCCCAATTCCTTTCTTTCCTTTTCTTTCTCCAAGTACACAATCGCCACGCAATCAGCTCTGTAATAGATGTTAAGCCATCTGTAGGCTTAGAATGCCAATTCTTCAAAACTTCTAAGGAACATTGAAATATCTTTGTAGTACATGTTTAATTATTCTGTCCATCTATCCTTCCAGTGTCATGCCAGCCCCAGCAAGAATACAGCACGAGGCAGGAACAATCCCTGAACGGAGCGCCAGTTTGTTGTTACCACTGTCCACCATGCCACATGTTTAATTATTAACAATATAGATTATTTAAATGATGTTAACATTTTATCTGTATAATGTAATAAACATATTTCGCTGAATTTCATCTTAAAAATGATATCGTCATCATACAGTATGTAAATACGCACTTTTTTATAAACTTTTTTTTATAAAGTGGCTTAGGTTGTGCAATATTATAACTATTGCAAGTTTACAGTGACGTAATTGTACTTATAAGTACAAACAGTTCTACAAGGAGCATTTGAACTGATTGAGTGTGTTTCTAGTTCTTGGGATGAAACCGCAAGGTCCGTACTGGAAAGTCTCTGAAGTGTTTGTAGTTTGAGAGCAGTTCAATAGACTGTGCGCATGGTTGAGGCAGCGTCTGCTTGATGCTGTATACCGATAATTCTCTTTCCAATCAGCTGCTGTAAAGCTGTGATTCCACACTCAGATACACTGATATAAATACTCCGAGTGGTGCAGTGAGAGTAACAACGTTAAAACAGCAATGGTATTTGGAATAGTTTGGCCATTCTGTGGACCATTATATTGTTACAGGTTAATTACAATTAGATGTCTTAAACAAATAAACAATATGCAGTTAATTTCAGTCTATTTGATAAAGCTGCATCAGGGATGTGGATCTAAAAAAGAAAGGGAAACCACTCTGGAACAAAAGCACTGCTTTGACGCTGGGTGCCACCAGTTTGCAAAACCGAGCGGAGAACTTGCGTACGCCAGGGATTGAGCTAGCGTGAAAATGTGTGTGGCTTTATGCCAAGTTAGTTTTTATACATCGCTGTGAGCATGGAAATGGCTGTACGTATCATTTATACATGAGGCCCCAGGAGATGAACAGAAGCATATAGGAGAAGGCCAAATCTAAGTCAATAAGTAGGCAGGGGTCAGATAGACTAAAAAGATCTATATGTCAAACCCAGAAACATTAAAACCAAGGCCAGATTTTATGATACAAAAGTCTTTAAACAAAATTGTTTTTACTTAATGCTAACTAACTCTAACAATGCTTTTCTTTATAGTGAATCTGAAAGCATGGGTGTAGAGAACTGTACATTTCTATCATACGTACCATAGGCAGGACATGGTGGTACAAAATATCATTTGACCTTCATATGACAAGCGATACCATAGAAAACAAAGCTGTAGACACGCAAAGACTTTTACAAAATGTCAACCAATTTTCAGAAATCATAAAACAAAATGTTGGTAAAAAATAATTAAACACCCACAAAAACAAATGCAAACAATCCAACAATGAAACAAACTACATTCTAGAATTCCAAAACCAAGTGTTATTATGTGGACAACGTTGTTAAGTCTCAGTAAGCAGAGGTAACTCTCATGCAAGTAAGCAGTTTCCAAGTTGGATCCCCAAGACCATGATGTTCATTCTGGATGTTGTGAAGCAGTACCAGACGGCAAAAATGGAGAACGCCATGTTAACTGAGTCATTTTCCTTAGATCTAGGAAGTTGTACTGTTTGATGAGTTGCTCGTAGGACCCCTTGTATCATGGTAAAGTAAAAGGCATGTCTCAATCAGCATGTTGGCTGGGAAAGTTTTGTTGTCCTTCTTGACCTCTCCAATTGATTTTCTGGGTTTTTTAATTAGCCTTGCCTGTAATATCCTCCCCTCTGCATGGGGGAGTTTTCCTTATATCTTTATATACCTGCCGGGAACTCACTGAAGCCATATTTATTTGTGCTGTTGACCATAGTAGAAAATGAGTGATAGGGAGCTGGAAGGAAATCTCTTACAGCCTTGATTCCTTAATGAGTGAAGGCCCAGAATTTCCTGGGCCTAGCTCTGTTGAGTTTTGTCAATACCACTTTTGTCATTTTTTTTAAAGAATTTTTTCCATTCTTAAATAGCAATATTTTTTATGTTTATTTTTATCTTGGAAAATAGTAATCATAATAAAGTAGAATAACAGACAACAAACATATTTCTTAAATATGGGAGTACAAGTCATTATGATGCTACACAAGAAGGAGATTTTTCTTAAACCAGAGCTAAGCTAAGAAACATTTTGAATAATAATGACCATCCAGAAGACTAAAAAATTATTGGTGCTAATTATAACATACTGAGATGGCTGAATTACGTAGGAAATTATTTCCATTATTTAGGGTTCAGTTGCCTGCTAAATGAAATCAGAAAGAGCAACGTAAGTAAATTCTGCCTTTAAGAAAAACAAAAACAATTTTATAATTTTCATATTTTCTAATAATCTAACAGTGTTTCCAAATGGTTTATCCAATGACCTTGTAAATGTAAAATACTTCAGCAGTGAATGTGTCTTTTATTCAAAACACTCAGTTTAAACTATGTAAAGAAATGTTGTGCCCTTAAGCTTTGCACTTATGAATGGTTGCAAGAACAAATCTAGTAGAATCCCTTGCTTTATTGATCCTCTTGAAATGAACATCTGAATTGGATTCTCACAAGAGGAGCTCATCTACCTTAGACAGAAGGAGCAGTAAATGTTCAGATTGTTAAACTCCAAATAAACTCAGGTGAATGGGTTTATTGAATACATCTGAAACTACAGCCAGGAACTAAAATCTTATTTGTCTTTTTAGATCATTTCTTGTGCAGTACAGGTTTTCAGCAAAACAGAGTTCCATGCCCTTTTTAACGGACCTCTATAAAAAGGAATATAAAACGTAGACAGACCAGCATGAATATTTCTTATATATTATATAAACAGAATACACTTTTCAAAAAGTATTGTAATGGGCAATCCACTGAAAAAATCTCATGTGTGCCTATCGATTTACTAACCCGCACTTGATCATTTAGTCACTATTTGCATAATACCAGTGATGGTTATGTTAACATCAACCACAATCCAGAAACTATATTGCTTATGGTTTATAAAGTCTTAAATAATCTTGATCCATCCTATATTTCGGAATGCCTCTAACCTTACACTCCAAGTTGTACTCTTAGATCTCCAAATGAGTGTCTGCTTAATTTAAAAGAAGTGGTGAGGCAGCCTTCTGTTGTTATGCACCTAAAATCTGGAATAGCTTACTGATAGAAATTCTCCAGGCTAATACGGTGGAGCACTTTATAAAACTGCTAAAACCCATTATTTTAATATGCCTATCTTATAACTTCATTTTAGTGTTACCCTGATATTCTGTATATGTATTTAATTAGCGTTTTTATCATGGCTCTGCAATCCATACTAACCCCTACTTTCTCTGCTGTTCTTTTTCTGGTTTTCTATGGTGGCGATCTGCGCCACCACCACCCGATCAAAGCACCATGCAGTCCCTACATTGATGTATTGAAGGCTAGATGTCCGACATGACCGTCATCATCTAATTCTTCCATGTAAAGCCTGTAAACCATGAGGACTGATTGAGATCATTGATGTTAGGTAGAATGCCCAGTGGGGGCTGAGTGGTCCCGTGGCCTCGGATCCCCTGCAGATTTTTTTTTTTTTTCTTCTCCAGCCCTCTAGAGTTGTTTTTTTTTTTTTGTTTTGTTTTTTTCTGCCCTCCTGGACATCGGACCTTATTTTATTCTTTGTTACTTAGTATTGCCTAATCTTATTTTTATATTTTTCTTTTTCCTTTCTTCATCTTGTAAAGCACTTTGAGCTACATCATTTGTATGAAAACATGCCATATAAATAAAAGTTGTTGTTGATGAGGCTAATAATAGTGGTTTAATGTTTTCATTTTTAATTCCTTCATTAATTAATAAGTTATTTCATGTCATTTAGGTGAAGATGAATGTAAGTGACATGCAACACCATGAATCAATTCACAGGCTGGGTTCAATTTGATGGGTGTAGTTCACTCTTTCGGAAAACAAATTGATTCCAATGAAAAGTATCAGCGCCCCTGGCCAAATTTGACTTTATTTTAGTAATTTTGGTTAATACAGAAGCTTAGCGGGATAATGTCTGATCATGCTTTTAAACCTAGTAGGACATGTGCTGAAGTGCATAAATACTGTACATTATTTTTTTTGTATTTGCATTGTACCTGAATTCACTTGTACTTTATGCACCTTAACTGACAATGGTTGATTTCCCGGCTATATTGCAATCATATGTTTCATACTATATTGTGGGAATTTATAATTAATAATCAATAAATGTAGGAATGAGTATGATTTATTGTGTCCACCCAGAGAGACGCCAATAAATGCTGATAATGGAAAGATTAAATTTAACTTGGTTAATTATATATTTTGCCTTTGGCAATACCATAAATTTATCTAATAATTCAACAAGGCTCCTACTTTTTTTACCTTACCTTTCTCTGTTGTAGGAGGTGGTCTCCAGGCGTTAGACCTATATGAAGTTAATTGAAGTACAAGAAACAGAATTAAGAAACAGAATAATTCAGATTATTGATAAACACAAGGATTATGTAAATATGATAATTGCATATATTTGTTGACATATAAGAGGAAGCAGACCAACTAGACAGATAAACATAACATAGAGAGAGAGGATGACTGTTTACTTCCCATTTAGAGTTCTAATTTATCTTGGGACAGATTAATAGTTTTATGATACCAAGTCCTTAAAAGTGATGTTCGATGTTGTGTGGAGTTGTTGCTTTGTTCCTGTTCTGGGTTCAAGTGGAGGATTCCTCTTGTGTTGGAGTGCACTCTTTCTCTTTGATTCTTTATTTTAAGCGTTCAGTTCCTCTTTCAGCTAAGCCCTTCTCTGTGTCATTTGCAACCCTTTCTGGCACAAAATGTTTAGATGCTGAAGTTCCCTTCTTGAAGAAATGGGTGTTTCTCATCCCACTGGCTCACAGCTTGGCTTGGAAGAGAGGTTGTCGATTCTCTACTCCCCAAACAGAGAATGGCTCAACAGCTTTTATTTATTGTTGTTTCATAGACTTTCAATTATTTTGCAAAGTGCCCCCCTGTCCCAGAAAGGGTGCACCGAGAGAAACCCCAGGGAGTTCAGTATGAGTGTCCAGAGAATGTTCAGAAATCTCCAGATAAAATGAATGTAACTCATTTATGAAGAAAGGTGTAATCTCTCATGATTGGATTAACGTCACTTGCAGTTCCAAAATCAGTGTCTCTTCATAGGCAAGTTTTACTGTCCAGAGTTGTCATTCCTTGAATTACATGTCTTTGTCATACCTTGAGTCCATTATACACCTTTTGGCTCAAGAGGTCTGCAGAGGGCCCTCTGGAAAGATGTCAGTGCAACTCTGATTTACATTTTTGTTATGAGATGAAGTTTAGGCAGATCCTGGTACAAGCTGGAGTTCAGTCTCTTAGTTTGGAATGTAAGTGGGGGAAGGTGTAGCTGGATGCATGCATTCCTGTTAAATTTGCTGTCTTAACAGACCTAGTGTGCCATTAACACCTATCAGAAGGGGTAATTCCCACTTTGTTTTGTTTTTACCTTGTGGTTCTGAAATAGGTAGAATCTGTTTCTTTTGACAGATTTGTTTAAATACTTGTTAAACATAATATATGATGCCATATTGTTTTATTATTAGTGCCAGAATTTTGCTGTGGTAACTGCAGTGTTGCTAAGCTTGGATGACAGGAAGTGAAGTCAGCCATAATTAGGTATAAAAGTCAGCATGACTTACTTCTCATCCGCATTTGTGGATAAAAAACCTTATTGTAGCAATTGCATTTTTGTTAAATTATTTTCTGGCTAAAATATCTGTGCTTTAATCCTTTTAACTTTGATTTTTAGAACTACTCTTAAGCTTTTCAAATGATTATTTTGGATTTTTTGTCAATTAACTTTGATTGAATTTTGATGATGGCTTTTCTACCAAACCTTTTTGATAAATATATGTCATATCTCATTTTATGGCAGAACACAGACATTCAGTTTAAACTAAATTTCTGAACTCCCAGTGATAGAAGAGGCAGAGTTATGAAAAAGGCCTGGAAGATGACTAAATCATCTGATAGTTAGCTAACGTTGAAACCAGAAGAACCAACAAAAGTCTAAACTGCTGATCAAATATTTTAGTCAAAACAAAACAAAGTTCAGACACCAAAAACCTTTTAAAATCAGAAGCGCCAAAAAAAGTTTTTATTATAATCTTGGACAAAACTAATAGCATGCCACCATATTAAACCGCAGTGACCTGCTTACAACATTTGACGCAACATTCAATCATGTCGTATTAGCAATTGAGGTTGTTACTAACAACAAACTCATACAAATCTCAGCTCTCCTAACAGAATAAAATATATATTGAGGAAGAGAAAACATTATTATTTAACTCACAGATATCAAGGACTG
>JANRMT010062836.1:4230271-4242267 GCA_026402145.1 Polypterus bichir lapradei
TAATTGGGTTTAAGTTTTTCCGTTGTTTTTCGACTTCAGCGCTCACAATATAAACACTAGACAAATATTATAAACCCAGATAGAAGTGCAATAATTACTTCTGCATTAAGGTTTACACCAAAATTCATAACACTTTCACAGTTCTACATTGTCTACTTTGATAACAGCAAAAACTTAGTACAGTAAGATGTAGGTAATTAGCATCTAGCTTTTACTACACACTCTTACTGCTTCCTGGCTGGACTGATACATTCTTACAAAATCATTCTAGTCATGCTTCTCTTTTGTATGGCAGTACCGCAGTTTGATCTTCTGGGTCACTATTTTTAGGCCCTCCTTTGTGTTTCTGTGTATTTTTCTCACTGCATTAATAATTTCTTAAGCTCTATTTTTTGCTTGTCTTCTGAGAATCTTTATTGTTTGTGTGTGGTCAGATATTTATCTATTTTTCATCTGTTCCATTTCATGAAATCTGGCAATATCTATGTTTCTTTCAGTATTTGCTCTTGCTCAACACTTTGTAGTTTATTTCACTCCCAGAAAATATAAGTAACTGTGATCCTGCTCCATCCGTTTTTGTTTGCATGATTATATTTTTTAAGTATTAGTCAGGCTTAAGTCTATACTTTCTAATGAAATGTACAGGTTTGTTTTGGACAATACATATGCACTTAAGCAGTTACTTTTCATGCATTCAGAGCATCCATGTGTTGTAAATGTTTCTTCCTCTTTTTAAAATACTTTTGAAATCCTTTATACTGTATATAAAATGCTAAGATCTGTCTGTTTGTCACATGATTCCTTGGAAACCACTGGGGCTTGAACCTTCATCTTAGTCTTAATCAAAATTTCATGAAGCAATACATTCAGGAAAATATAGAAAATTTAGGTAGCGGCAACCTCAGCAAAGTGACCCCTGGGTTGTGTATTTCTTATGACGAAGTGATCGAGAAAGTGACACGGTGGCAAGAAAAAGAACAGCAGCGACATCTCCTGAGTGTCAAGCAAATAACAGAAGCCAATTATGTGACAAAGAAGACCATAATATGAAGAAGAAGAATAAGACCAAACATATTATAGAAGGTGATTAAATAATGAAGACCAAGAAAGAATAAGCAGACAAGATGATGAGACAAACAGACATGCAAGAAGTAATCCTGGATATAGCCTGACAGAAAAAGACAGATTTGCTATTTCTTATTTATCCTTTCTACACCAATAACCATTAATGCCAACACAACAATAGATAAGATAAGAACTTTATTCATCCTGAGGGAAATTCTTATGTCATTGGCATGTTCAGTGCAACAAAAGAAATAAAGATAGTACAATAAAGATTTAAAAAGGGAAAAATAGTAATTGTGCAAATGTACAAAAATACAACAGCATATAACAAGCATATGACAATTGTGCAAATATACAAAATATAAATATAACGGATTATTATTAAATACAGATTATTAGTGTAGGTTATGAAAAGTGACTTAGTACTTGCAAATATACAAAATATAAATATAACAGATTATTAATAAATGCAGATTATTACTGTAGGTTATGAAAAGTGACTTAGTACTTGTGCCTCAGTAAAATGAGCTAGCCGCTTGTGATGACATAATGGGACTAACATACCGCCACAAAGGCTGAAAAGATCACCTACAGAACGAAGAGGAGTTATAAAGCCTTATTGCCACAGGTAGAAAAGATCTCCTGTGGCGTTCAGTTCTGCATTTGGGGGCAATGAGTCTTTTGCTGTGTGTGCTCTGATGGTTCCTCAAGGAGGCGTGCATGGGGTGAGAGGGGTTGTCCATGATACTGAGGAGCTTTTTCAGCATTCTCCTCTCGGACACCTCCGTCAGATCCTCTAGTTTGACGCCTAGGACAGAACCAGCCTTTTTAATCAGCTTGTTCAGCCTGTTGTGATACAGCTGTCTTCACCGCACTGCCCCAGCTCACAGCTGCAAAAAACACCACACTCTCCATCACAGAGTGATAAAATATTGTCAGCATTTTCCTGCATACATTAAATTACCTATTCCCTTTCTTGATCACAGTGTCTGTGTTCTTGGACCAGTCAAGTTTACTGTCAATGTGTACTCCCAGGTACCTATAGTCCTCAACTACTTCAACCTCCGTTCCTCTGATAGTGACAGGGGTGGGAGGAGGAGCCCGCTTCCTAAAGTCCACCACCAGTTCCTTTGTCTTTGTGATGTTTAACTGTAAATGATTCTGCTCACACCACCCAACAAAGCTTTCCACCACACCCCTATATTCCTCCTCCTGACCATCCCTGATACAGGCCACAACGGCAGAGTCATCAGAAAATTTCTGCAGGTGACATGACTGAGACCTGTACCTGAAGTCAGACGTGTAGATGGTGAAGAGGACGTTAAATGTGCTACTTTAGTTACGATGGGTTTTGAGAAACTAGTAAATTAAATGATTTTAAGATGAAGCGGGACAGAAGGCGTGTGCACGTGCGTTAGTTTTCACACTGATCGGGATTTATGGAGCAGAAGAACGTGTAAGTTGGAGTACACACAGATTCCTGCATCTAGAATTTTCTGTGCGAAAGCACATTTTGGCTTTTGTGCTTACGTCATGTTATAGTGCGAGTTCTACACACGCGTTATACATGAGGCCCCTGGAGACTTTAATTGTGCTTTAAATCCAGACCTGGATAGGTCTTCAGCTACATCAACGATAACATATAATTCTGCAAAAATAATTACATAGTTTGCAATGGATCACAACTTATCAGACCTTTGAAGGTTTTTAAATCCTAACGTTAGAGCATAGTCCTTCTTCTCACATGTTCATCATTGTTACTCAAGAATTGATTATTTCTTCATAGACAATAATCTTTTGCCCATTATGAAATTGTGTAGGTACACACTCAACTTGTAGCTGGCATCTTAACCCCCGTCATTAGCTGATGAGCACTGTAAGAAATTTATATCCAAGCAAACTGATTATTTTTTGGAGACAAATGCATCCCCAGAGGTCTCTGCAGGAATACACTGAAGGCATTTTAAGGGGACAGATTATTTCATATCTTTCTCACAAAAATAAATTGGAAACCAAGAAGGCGTCTGAGTTAATCAGCAAAATTACCAGAACAGATCTAGAATACGCCATGTCTCCAGATGATGCACTTTATAGGAAAAGACAGGCATTGCAATCAGAATTATCCTCTTGACTAATAAAGAAATGAAGCAGCTCATCTTTAAATTGTGACAAAACCACCTGCAGCTGTGCAGAGTTGCAGTTTTACAGGCTCTCCTGCTATAGATGATATAATGCCAGCTCATTCTTTAGGTGATTCATCCCTGGCTGATGTAACTTGTCCAGCTCCTTTGCAATAGCAATGTGCGTGCAGAGGACCGCTCCAATTATATTTGGAAAACTAGATGCTCTGATGTTTGCAAGTTCAACCACAGTGTAAGGAAATCTTATATATCTAGATGACAAGTGGATAATGCCATCATGTTTCCAGGGCAAGATTCAACCTGTGAATGTTGCAATCTAGCTCCAGCCTCACTGAGGCACATGTTTTGGATGTGCACCAAATTAACATAGTTTTGGACAAAAATCTTTAAATGTCTATCAGACAGCCACTGTATCACCGTCACTCCGAACCCATTAACAGCTGTGTTTAGTGTACTCCCAATTGGGCTTAAAGTGGAGAAGGACAAACAAATCATAATTTCCTTTACTTCACTACTAGTACATAGACTTATTTTGGTCAACTAGAAGTATTTGAAATTGGAAAATGATCAAATTCTCACTCAAAGGATCTGTTCAAATTTTTTTTTAAATATGTCAGGATCTAATCAATAACATTTTAGAATAAAGCTTCTCTATCAGGGAAAAGGATAGTCTTCCTTCCTTGCTGCTTCAAAGATTTGCTTTGTTGACTGGCTCTGCTCCCTTTTTTGGGTAGGGGTTGAATTTTTTTTAAGTTTGATTGTATGGATTGTTATTTGCTTTTAATTAAAATTAATAAAATAAATAATAAAAAAGACCATTGACGGACCCACAGTGTCATGAACTTCTGTAAAAAAAACCTCACTCCACAAATTTCTAATTTAATTAAGTCTTTGATACATAATATACATTCGAAAGGACTGATTGATAATGGCCTGCTTGGATTTCTTCTCAATAAGTCACCTAACATCCTTGTATTCTGACTTCTTTCTGAGTTACATAAAGGTGTACATAATTCACCAGTAACGTAAGTTACAAGCCTTCTCATTGTCACAAGTCTTGTGATTGTATACTTGGAACACTTTAACAGGTTTCATTTTTATTTTTAGTTTATCTAGCATTCTGGGAATTCCCTTTCCTATCTGCATTTATTTAGGAAAAGTCAACTATTGACAAGATTGTCACTGTTGCTTTTACCACCCTTGAAATTTTCTGTGTCACTATGAACTTTCTACTTGTTATTAAATTTCATTGTTGTTATTTTTTCTAGTTCACAAAATATAGAACTGAGGTGTATCAGGATTTGTAGTTTTATATGTTATAAAATATGTAAGTTTTCTTGTTTCATATATAACATTCAGCAATTAATAACAACATTTAATTTGGCTATTGCAATATGTATTTTATGTGACATACTAGGCCCTGAGAAAAAGCTTTGGCTGAAACACATTAGCTAAAAGAAGACAACTATTATGCAATAAAAACACAATGACTTGCTGTGGTGAAGCCACATGGGCTTTTTGATTAATTTAATTAACTTTGACTACTTCATATGTCTATAACATAAAGACTTTGCCACACTATTTTGTCATATAACTCTATGTGTTTTCTTGTGACATATTTAGTTTAGTAAGTGCTTAAGTTATACTTTTCTGAATAGCTTCATTTGATTTACATTGTGTGGTTATAATTGTAAATAAATCTTTTTTAGATTGAATGATTTTTGAAGATAATACCTACTTTACACCCTCTCTACTTTGTTGTTTTCAGACACAGTCACTTTATTATTCACAAAATATTGTGTCATTTTGTGTAAAAAGGTAAAGCAGAATTAACTTCCGGAAGATCATTTTCTTGTGAAGGTGTAGGAGAGTTAAGTGATAGAGGGGTGTTAAGTCTGCTGAAGAGAGGGACAGTAAAACAGGGCAGGAAGGAGAAACAGAGATAATATAGCTGAAACAGAGGTGGGGTGATGGCAACAGTTTTATTATTTTAGATATGTCAGACAATGATAAGGAGCTACTTATATCACAGTTTCAATTAAAAAATGTCAGACTGCCTTGGTCTTGGATGACTTACTGAGAAGGTAATCACTATAAAAAGATGTTAAACCTACATTTTGAAATGTTTAAAAAGACTAATTCTACTGTATATTTAATTTATGCATTTGTCATCTTTCTAACACTGTGGAGATGATTTTTGATCCTTTGTTCTTAACTATCAATAGATACTCTCCTAGTAGCTATCAACTACCATCAACAACAAATGGACAAACTAGTTTAAACCTAGAAAAAATTGTCTGCTTCCAAAGCTATTGCAAGCACACTTTATCCAGCTTTTCTTTATAATTCATCTACCTACCTTCCCCATTAATCTTGAAACTCTTTTTTTGAATCCTTATACTTTAGCAGAAGAAGGTATATACATCCATCCCTACAGCAACTAGAAGGAAATTCTCAAACAAAATGCTATTTATAGATATCCAGCAAAATCTTCCCGGAAGGGTGATTTAGACTATCATTTTTATTTTATATTATGGTGACCAAAACTCTAGACAGCCCCCTTAGGATTACTTCAATTCAAAAAGTAAAGCATTCCATCAGTGTGATTGAAAGCAGCTCATGTTCAGAAGTGCACTCCATTTTTAACTTAATTAGACCAAAAACTTGGCCTACTGAACCTCTAATCTCTGCAAAATGATCATATCAAAAGGCCTGCGGCCACTTCTGTGATCATCATCTGCCCACTCATTTTCTGTTCTTGGAACCCGCTGAGATTGTTGGAACACCTTGCCATTGGGTGAAGCAAAGCCATTCCCCTAGCAGCAGTGCCTAACTAGCGTGTCGCTACCCTTGGGCTCTGCAGCCTTAAGCCAGCAGAAGGTACAGATGGACCTCCTACTGACAATCACCTCTCCTACACTAACTACAAAATGCCTTTTTAGGTCAGTCCCTAATTTACATTCTCAGCATTATCATTGTAGTTTAATATTTTACTCTACAATGTGGTTCAAAATTAATAAAACTTATAAGATATTAGAATATTTGATCTGCAGTGTAACTTTTTTTGCACTATGTCACATAGAGACATTTAAAATGTAGGTTTGAGAAAACTATAACACCAGTCTACTGCAAAAGCTATATGTAATTACATGTTCAACATTTACAAATTAAATCTGCTTTAAAACAGCAAAGATTGCATTTGACGATGGCTTTTACTCTCTGTCTGTGCAGTTTTGGGTGTAGTAAATTTTGCTTTTCTCATTATCATGGAGGTAATTATTCTTCTATCATTTTACTCAAGTGTATTTTTGCCCAGTATAATAGCTTCTTAAAATAATGGTACATTAAAAAGTTGTAGTTTGTTAGAAATGAAACCTATATTGTACTGCTTGTGCTGATTAGTTAGGTACTTGAACAGATGAACAGTTATAAAATTCATCCCTGCAGCAACTAGCAAAAACTCTCAAGCAATACGCTATCTGCAGTAATCCAGAAATCGCTCCCCAGGAGGCTAGTTGAGGCTGTTCATCTTAAGAACAACTAAATAATGCATATGTATTCTATATTTAAGACTTTGTGGGTGGATAGAAGGCAAAAAAACAAGTAAACTTGAATTCCTTATATTATGAAAAATTAGAAGCTGTAACTATAACTCAGTATGTGTCACTGTAAGTTAGCCTAGCGCAACAATTGACAAGGTTGATCACTAGAAGCCTCTAATGCCTCTAATGGTAAACTTTTTTTTTAAAAAATGGTGACGCAGAAATTGAAAAGACTTTGAGGGTATGCTTATGAGATTGTACTGTAACATTGTATTTCTGAGATAAACCATCGGCAAGTAGCCTAGAGAAACGCCAAAGCAGCAAATTCACGTCCCAACCAAATACCCATTTGAATCACATTTGTTGTGATGGATGTCAGCAAATGAACAGTGAGTCATAGTGGTGCGATTTGGAACTATTTTGTTTCTTATTTAATTTTTCTGCATCAAACTCACTCCATTAAACTCAGTTTATAATAGATATCTACCTGGTTAGGTAAACATTTTAACTGTGTTGCAGAGCTTTCTTTAGTTCATAGCATATTTTTAACTTTGATCAATCACTCTATTCATCCATTTTTGAATTCCAGTGACACAGACACTGGTTGCACAGAAGGATTCAGACCAGTCTATCCTCCACAACCACTTTACACGGGCAAATTAGAGATCCCACAGATCAGTAATTTGGGGATGTTAAATAAAAAAAAATTCCCAGAAAATAACCATGCAAGCATGATAGAAAATGTGCCAGCTCCCTGCAAAAAGAGGCCATGTTGGGTCTGGACAAGGCCAGCTCAAGTGTAAATGGTACACCTAGGCAGTGGTGGGTGGGTGGGTTTCCCACTTTGAGATCTCTGTCGGATTTATACTTGTATATGACTTTGAAGAACTCCCCCTTGAAGATCGTAATGCATTCCTATTTGTATATGAAATCTTCCCTAGAGATGATAGCACTTTCATATTTGTAACTAAAATCGAAGACCTTGGTGCGAAGATCAGACCGTGTTCATACTTGTGAAGGAAGATAGAGGAGTATGTCATTATGCGTTGTTATGTATGTAAAGGGGAACATGCTATAGTAACAACAAATAGAAGAGGGGGAGTAACTTGGATGAGTCTTGGTGCCTTCCCAATTCATGGTGCTCCTACGTTGGTACCTACTCAGCTTTAGCCTAGAGCTGGCCCTGATTCTGAACACAAGTCTTTATTAATGAAGAAGTAGTAACAAATATATTTTTATCTAGTTCAACTCAGTTAACTTGGACATTATGTATATAAAATAAAGAGAAGTGTTTAATATACACACACAGAGAGCAAGGACACAGGAGTGATATGTTATTTAAACTGAATAAATACTTAACGTACAGCTGACTACAAAACTGGAATCAATTGCTGATGTGAGGCAATGTCATTAAAGTTTGATGGCTATGTCTGATAATATATTGGAAGTACATGGCAAATATTTCTAACTTCAGAAATGGGCTTCAGTTGAAGGATATGGCTAATTAATTCTTAATTAGTATTAAATAAATAGAAGTGTTAATAAATTGATATATTAAACAATAGTGTTAGAAAATCATGCAGCTTTCAAACGAGTGTGCATCTTGATTTGGTTGGCTTACTTTATCTATCCATCCAGCCATCCATTTGCTAACCTGATTATCCAGTTCGTAGTTGGGAAGAGCTGAAGCCTGTCCAGGTGGAAGTGAACACAATGGCAAAACAAACCCTCCACAGTGCACCAGTAAATCATGGAACACAATCACTGGACCAATTTCAAGTCACTAACTAACTAAATTCTGGTAGTAAAACCTGCATAACTAAAGAAAAGCATCTGCAGATACATTTATAACTCATGAGACTCACTGCAGCCATTAATAAGTGTTTACACTTGCATGACTCAGAGGAATTAGTAGCCACCAACAGTCTCCACCAATGATGCCTGGGTTGGAACCCTTTAGAACCTTAAACTGCTCACTGACTTTAACAATAGCGATAATGGTGGAACTGCACTCCACCATTAGAAAGATTTTATTATCTATTAAAATTAAACTAAAACAATTAAAGGAACTGAACACTAGCTACTTAAAGAATATATAATAAGAACATATGGTTATATTTCATTTGACAATAATGAACCTATATATTTGGTCTTCTTACCACTTAGAGGCTGTCTTGATTTAGTATAAAAACAGATTCTGAATGAAATGACAGAAAAATGGATTAGTTTAACAAACAAAAATATCTTACATATAGTGTACCCAAAGATAGAAAGGTATTGCAGAGATGGTCTAAAATAACTTCCCAACTGCATGAGAGACATGAATTTATGTGTTTGGGCAAGATCCCTGCATACTGTTAGTAACCACACCATATTCTCTGTTGTTATTATGGTCATTAATTGTGTATCCTAAACATGACTGTTTTGTTAAAAAAAAAAATAGCACAATATCTTAACAGCACAAGGATTGTATATATACCTTACTCCACCCAAAAATGATATTTTTTTAAATATGTTACTTAACTGTGTAGTTTGTAGTGATGCTGGATGAAAAATGTTAATCTTGATTTTGTGTAGAACAGACATGGTAAAGTTTTGTGGTGAAGTGTGTCTGGGGACCATGGCGATACATAGTTTATAAAAACAGTGGTGCTTAGACTGTCGGTGTAGGTGCAAGTGGGCGAAAAGCTGTGTGACCCTGCAGCATTTAATGGTGAAATTGGTTGACTGCTTGTTCACATGGGAGCATAGTCAGCACAGCCATTCGCCATTGATGCTCCGCAGGTTGTTACTGAATACATCTAACTTTATTATGCTATAACTTTGTTCAGTTTTCTCCATGATAACCTGAGATCATCACACAAACTACATATTTCTAATACTATATACAAACCCCACTGTTCCTCAGAACACATTGGGAAAAAATGTTCAAGTAACTATGTAAGAATTGTGCAACACATTAAATGCATTGATACACATGTACCATTTCAGCAAGTCCTGAAAGCTTAAAACAATATGTAAACAAAGTTACTGTTTTGCATTTAACAAATGGCAGCAGATCACAGCTTGTCCAACAATTTGGCCATCAGAACCTCAAAACGCTGCTGAGCAGGCGTCATTTGTCGAAGAATCTGATCATGGTGCCACTGAATCGTTTCTTCTGTCTCTTGCAGGAATTTCATTAACTTGTCATCCATCTTTCTCTTTTCTCAAGGCAGCGTCATTGTTTCAGATGTTTGTTGCTTGACTGGATGCATTTTAAAATGTCCTAGCTCTTCAGGTCTGCACACCTCTATCATCTCTGAAGTCCCCACCACAGGGAAGGCCACATCATATTACCATCCCAGAAGGTTATCCATCTCAGAATACAATTAAAAATAAATTTGTATTATTGCCTTTCACTTTTTTGTGTCCACAAATATGTTCCACTTCCTGGCTATCTTATCAGGCAAGAAAGACTGCATGAAAAGGATGGCCAACTTTTCTGATACATATTTGCATACATTTTTTTGACCTTGGCAAATTTAATCTGTGCAGTCAGGTCTTTTGAAGTTTTTGTTAGACATTCGCCTTTGTTCTTGATGTGCTGCTGCATTAAGTTAATCCTGATACTCTGTATGTTCAATTCATCATAATAACTATTCATGGTGGCTCTAAAATCCGTACTGACCCCTACTCTCTCTTCTGTTTCTTTTTCCGGTTTCTTTGTGGTGGCGGCCTGCACCACCACCACCTACTCAAAGCATCATGATGCTCCAGCATTGATGGACTAAAAGACAAAGGTCTAAGTGACCATCATCATCAAGTCCTTCCGTGAGAACCCAAAATACAAAGAGGACTGGTTCATTTATGTTAGGTAGATTGCCCAGTGGGGACTGGGCGATCTCATGGTCTGGAATCTCTGCAGATTTTATTTATTTTTTTTTCTCCAGCCATCTGGAGTTTTTTTTTTTTTTTTTCTGTCCACCCTGGCCATCGGACCTTACTCTTATTCTATGTTAATTAATGTTGACTTATTTTATTTTCTTACTGTGTCTTTTATTTTTTTATTCTTCATTATGTAAAGCACTTTGAGCTACATTTTTTGTATGAAAATGTGCTATATAAATAAATGTTGTTGTTGTTAAGTCAATCAAAGAAAGTGTTTGATCCTTGCTGAAGTCCTCAGTTTGCTGTCATAGGGTGATGGTGATGGGCAGGATGCAGCATCAATGTTCTCCTAGATGTTATCTTAAATAGATATAAATGTGACAGGTAAGTACACACATCTTAATCAACATTACTGTTACCTTTGTTATGATGATTATTATTTTTATCTAACCTGTTGCAGTGTGAAAGTCTTTGGCCTTAACCAGGTTTGCCATGATTGTCATTTCTACTGCCTTCTGGTAAAAGGGACACGGGAATGGGGTGCTCCTTTGGAGGTGCAAAAACAAATTCACATCCACATCCAAACAGACTAAAAGAAATAACATTTTGTCAACATTACAGCATTGATAAAGCTCCGGCATACTTAACTCACTGATTTATTTAACTGAAAAAGCAGAGAGGTACCGTTATTTTCCAATATAAGTTTAAAAGTCATTTTTCATCTTTCAATCTGAAATCAAACTACTACTTTTAAATGAAAACATTGCAGCTAGGCTGTGTGGGTGGCTGTGTTCAGGCAGGCCCAGGGATACTTTTTGATGGAAACGGGGCTAATCACGTTTGTATGTGAGGATGTGGTCGGTTTCAATTCCATTGACTCTCTGTGGGTCTCAGTTTGGGCACCGTGCCCACGGACGTAAAAGGGAGAGCTGGAGAAGCACAGGAGGATTTCAGATGAGAATGGAAAAGAAAAAAACAAATGTGTGGCTGGGAGTGTGTGGTGATGAAGAGGAAGGTGGTCATTTGCCCTGCGTGGGAGCGAGCTGTGTTTTATAGCGAATCTGAACACAATATTTCTCACTTTAGTTGGTCTCACATTATTAAAAAAAATCCCTTAAGTTTTAAATTGGAATTTTCACTTGCAATCACTTTTTTATTTCACAGAATAGGAGAAGTGAAGTGTGCTGACTAGCCAGCTTAATAATAATAGTAATAATTTTATATAGCACCTCATCATGCATTTACATGCAACGCAATGTGCTTTCCACAGATTAATCAATAAAAACAAAAATATACCACATTTAAATGGCTTATTCTCATTAAATAATACTATGATAATTTGTAATAAATATAAGTGCAGTATACTAAATACAAAATC
>JANRMT010062836.1:4247267-4278902 GCA_026402145.1 Polypterus bichir lapradei
TATTAATTAATATATACATTAAGGTTGACAATAGAAAAAGCTGATCTTGTTCTTTTTTTGGCTGCTCCCGTTAGGGGTCGCCGCAGCGAATCATCTTCTTCCATATCTTTCTGTCCTCTGCATCTTGTTCTGTTACATCCATCACCTGCATGTCCTCTCTCACCACATCCATGGTGAGGCCTTCCTCTTTTTTTCTTCCCTGGCAGCTCTATCCTTAGCATCCTTCTCCCAATATACCCAGCATCTCTCCTCTGCACATGTCTAAACCAACGCAATCTCGTCTCTCTGACTTTGTCTCCCAACCGTCCAACTTGAGCCGACCCTCTAATGTACTCGTTTCTAATCCTGTCCATCCTCGTCACACCCAGTGTAAATCTTAGCATCTTTAACTGTGCTACCTCAAGCTCTGTTTCCTACTTTCTGGTCAGTGCCACCGTCTCCAGCCCATATACCATAGCTGGTCTCACTACCGTCCTGTAGACCTTCCCTTTCACTCTTGCTGATATCCGTCTGTCACAAATCACTCCTGACACTTTTCTCCACCCATTCCACCCTGCCTGCACTCTCTTTTTCACCTCTCTTCTACAATCCCATTACTCTGTACTGTTGATCCCAAGTATTTAAACTCATCCACCTTCGCCAACTCTACTCCTTGCATCCTCACCATTCCACTGACCTCCCTCTCATTTACATACATGTATTCTGTCTTGTTCCTACTGACCTTCATTCCTCTCCTCTCTAGAGCATATCTCCACCTCTTCAGGGTCTCCTCAACCTCCTCCCTACTATCACTACAGATCATGTCATCAGCAAACATCATAGTCCACGGGGACTCCTGTCTAATATCGTCTGTCAACCTGTCCATCACCATTGCAAATAAGAAAGGGCTCAGAGACGATTCCTGATGTAATCCCACCTCCAACTTGAATGCATTTGTCACTCCTACCGCAGACCTCACCACTGTCACGCTTCCCTTGTACATATCCTGTACAACTCTTACATACTTCTCTGCCACTCCCAACTTTCTCATACAATACCACAACTCCACTCGAGGAACCCTGTCATATGCTTTCTCCAGGTCCACAAAGATGCAATGCAGCTCCTTCTGGCCTTCCCTATACTTCTCCATCAACACCCTCACAGCAAATATTGAATCTGTGGTGCTCTTTCTTGGCATGAAACCATACTGATGGTCACTAATCATTACCTCACTTCTTAACCTAGCTTCCACTACTCTTTCCCATAACTTCATGCTGTGGCTCATCAATTTTATACTCCTGTAGTTACTACAGTCCTGCACATCCCCCTTATTCTTAAATATCAGCATCAGTACACTTCTTCTCCACTCCTCAGGCATTCTCTCACTTTCCAAGATTCCATTTAACAATCTGGTTAAAAACTCCACTGTCATCTCCCCTAAACACCTCCATGCTTCCACAGGTATGTCATCTGGACCAATGGATTTTCCATTGTTCATCCTCTTCATAGCTGTCCTTACTTCCTCCTTGGTAATCCGTTTCACATCCTGATTCACTATCTCCACATCAACCAACCTCTTCTCTCTCGTTCTCTTCATTCATAAGCCTCTCAAAGTACTCTTTCCATGTGCTCAACACACTGTCCTCGCTTGTGAGTATTTTTCCATCTTTATCCTTTATTACCCTAACCTGCTGCACATCTTTCCCAGCTCGGTCCCTCTGTCTAGCCAATCGGTACAGGTCCTTTTCTTCCTTCTTAGTGTCCAACCTCTCATACAACTCATCAAACACCTTTTCTTTAGCCTTCGCCACCTCTATCTTCACCTTGTGCCTTATCTCCTTGTACTCTTGTCTACTTTCTGTATGTCTCTGACTATCCTACTTCTTCTTTGCCATCCTCTTCCTCTGTAAACTCTCCTGTACTTGCCCATTCCACCACCAGGTTTCATTTTCCCCTTTCCTCTGTCCAGATGTCACACCAAGTACCCTTCTTGCTGTCACCCTTACTAAATCTGCTGTAGACCACAATCCTATGCTGATTAACTACACTTTCCCCTGCCACCACTTTGCAGTCTTCAATCTCCTTCAGATTCACTTTTCTGCATAGGATGTAATCTATCTGTGTGCCTCTTCCTCCACTCTTGTACGTCACCCTATGTTCCTCCCTCTTCTTAAAATACGTATTCACCACAGCCATGTCCATCCATTTGGCAAAATCCACTATCCTTTAACCTTCTTCATTCCTCACCTTGACACCATACCTACTCATCACCTCCTTGTTTCCTCTGTTTCCTTTACCAACATGTCCATTGAAATCTGCGCCAATCACCACTTTCTGTCCCTTGGGTACACTGTTCATCACTTCATCCAACTCACTCCTAAAATCTTCTTTCCCATCAATTGCACACCCAACTTGTGGGGCATATGCACTAACAGCATTCATTATCACACTTCCAATTTCCAGCTTCATAATCATTACTCTGTCTGACACTCTTTTCACCCCCAAAACACTCTTGACATTCCTTCAGAATACCCTACTCCATTTCTTCTCCTATCCACACCATGATAGAACAATTTGAATCCACCTCTGATCCACCGGGTCTTAGTCCCCTTCCATTTAGTTTCTTGCACACACAATATATCAACCTTCCTTCTCTCCATCATATCGGCTAACTTTCTCCCCTTACCAGTCATACTGCCAACATTCAAAGTTCCTACCCTCAATTCCAATCTCTTTACCTTCCTCCTCTCCTCTTGCCTCCAGACAAGTCTCCCCCCTCTTCTTCTCCTTCGGCCAACAGTAGCCCAATTTCCGCCAGTACCCTGTTGACTGACAGTACTGGTGGCGGTCATTGTTAACCCGGGGCTTGACGAATTCGGTATGGAAATTTGTATTGTTGTCCGCATATTTGATTTGGCAAAATTTTACACCGGATGCCCTTTCTGATGTAACCTTCCCCATTTATCTGGGCTTGGGACCGGCATGAAGAAACACACTGATTTGTGCATCCCCTGTGGCTAGGTTAATATAAAAAGCTGATCTAATTAATATATATTAAAATAATTATATACAGCATATATCTACATTTTACCTAGGCATATACGTACATGGCAACCCATTGAGTAGAAACAGTTTGATGTTTCCTTTGATTTAGGATGCACATGAAATTCTTGATTTCTGAATGTGATTGCTTGACCAGCTGACACGGAGGAGAGGAAAAACAAAAAAACTTCTATGATGGGCCATAGGAGAAAAATAAACCTCTGGAGGGCCATTGTTGGAAGACAGAAACAAGCAAATCAAACAGTTAGGGCTGATGGTAATCAATGTCGGCGTCTTGAAAGTCAAAATGACTTAGGCCAGCTGTAGCTTTCCATTGTTAGCAATTCCAGATGGTAACAACACATTATTATGTATTTTGTGCATCAAAAAACACTGTAGCATTATGTCCACAGATAGACGCTGTACAGTGCTGTGTGTTTAATTGATTTAATGAGCCACAAACAGGAAGAATTGCTAACAAACAATAGTAATGCACAACAATGGCAATCACCATTTTGCATTTTGAACTCAGGGCTGGTGAGGCTGTCTGGCTTTCAATGTAGGAAATCCAACTTTTGTAGGTGATTCAGTTGAAACATTTGACTAGGAACTCAGAAATTCTGACTTTTGAGTTCAAATGGAACACAGCAGTACTTATAGCAGAAGGAGACCCTTGAGCCGCATAAACTACTTTTTCTTGTGGGTAACACCAACTGCTAGAGATAACTTGAGAGAATTTTTTTACAGTTTTAGTGTTTTAACTAAAACGTGTAGTATATGCTCTGAATTGAGGTATTGATTTTCACTGCATTAATATTACAGTTTTTGTTACGGTGTTGCCAAATTTTTATCCTGAATTTATTGTCTTTTTTGTTATTTATTTTTTTTACTGTCGTTTGTATTTTCTTTTGTGATTTATGTTTCTTAATATTTTTTTTGGCTTTTTAACTTTTTATTATTCTTTAATAAAAATTGTTTTGTGAACTTATTTTTGGAATTCATTATTTCAATTTCGTTCCTTGCCTTTTGTGTATACAATACAATACAATACAATTTATTTTTGTATAGCCTAAAATCACACAAAGAGTGCCGCAATGGGCTTAACAGACCCTGCCTCTTGACAGCCCCACAGCCTTGACTCTCTAAGAAGACAAGGAACAACTCCCAAAAAAAACCCCAGTAGGGAAAAAAATGGAAGAAACCTCGGGAAAGGCAGTTCAAAGAGAGACCCCTTTCCAGGTAGGTTGGGCATGCAGTGGGTGTCAAAAAGAAGAGGGTCAATACAATACAATACACAGGACAGAACAGAACAAATCCTCAATACAGTATAAAAATAAAAATTTTTAGAAGTACGTAGCAGAATTTAACAATGGATGACATCACATAATATGATTTGGATTTGTTTATAGTCCTGGAGACCTCATCCATCAAGCTGCCTCCCCCATTTGGCCATTCCACAGCTGAAACAGTGCTGGGCCAGCCAATCAGATGAAAGGATCTCTCTTTTCCATGATTCCAGCGATCCTCCGTGAGGGATGACTTTACCATAAGCACACAACAACTTGGCAGGTGGGCCATGGCACCAAGTGCCACATTTGAGTACCGAGAAGAGAAACAGAATAGGTGAGGGTTAGTATCAAATTATAACTATCATGTTACTTATGTTTTAGTGCTAATGACTGACAACAGAGATGCAGTATGTTCAGTAAATCAGCAGCTCTAGTCAGGATATGCTAAACTGAAGTAGTGAGTCTTCAGCCAAGATTTAAAAGCTGAGACCGAAGGGGCATCTCTTATTGTAGCAGGCAGACCATTCCACAGTTTAGGGGCCCTGTAACTAAAAGCTTGACTTCCCACTGTTACTTTATTAATCCTTGGAATCATAAGCAGACCGGCATCTTGAGATCTTAATGTGCGCTCTTGTTTGTAAGTCATGATAAGTTCAGACAAGTAAGCCGGACCTTGGCCATTTAATGCTTTATATGTTAAAAGGAGGATTTTGAAATTTGCCCTAAACTTAACCGGGAGCCAGTGTAGGGATTTAAGAACTGGAGTTATATGTTCGTATTTTCTTGTTCTTGTTATAGTTCTTGCAGCATCGAATTTGCTTCTGTGGGGGCTGTATAAAGAACAGTTTGAACATCCAATGAACACCGCATTGCAGTAGTCAATCCTACTAGAAATAAATGCATGAATTAATTTCTCAGAATCCTGTTTATTTAGAAATTTCCTAACTTTTTTAAGATGGAAGAAACATGATTTGGACAACTTTGTAATATGTGTTTTAAATGACATGCTAGAGTCAAAGAGAACTCCGAGATTTCAGGCTGATTCAGTAGAATTAATGGGGATTCCAACTGAGTTAAACGATGACAGAATATTGTTGTGATCAACGTCATTCCCTCCAACAATTAACATCTCTGTTTTATCTTTGTTTAAAGACAAGTAGTTTTCATCCATCCAGTCCTTTAATTCACTAACACATCCAGTCCTTTAATTCACTAACACAACTAATTAAAGACAACATCGGAGAAACTTCATTTGATCTAAATGAAAGGTATAACTGGGTGTCATGTCATCTGCATATGAGTGAAAATTAACATTATGTTTCCTAATGATAGATCCCAGTGGAAGCATGTAAAGTGAAAACAGTAAAGGTCCCAGTACTGAGCCCTACGGGACACCATATTGAACTTCTGTGTATAATGATGGAGTACTGTCAGCACATTTCTGTACATATTGAAATCGATTTGATAAATAAGAACTAAACCAAGCGAGCATGGTGCCTGTAAGCCCAACATCATTTTCTAGCCTGTGCAGTAAAATAGAATGGTCAGTGGTGTCAAATGCTGCACTTAAGTCTAACAACATAATTACAGTGGAGTTTCCTTCATCAGAGGATATCAGAATGTCATTTACTACCCGTGTTAGTGCAGTTTCTGTACTATGACCAGTGCGGAAACCAGACTGGAATTTCTCAAATAAATTGTAATGCGTAAGATGTGACTGAAGCTGATTGGCAACTACTTTTTCTAGTATTTTAGAGAGAAAGGGTAAATTTGAAATAGACCTATAATTATTAAGTATGTGTGGGTCTAGTTCTGACTTTTTAAGTAATGGTTTAATGACTGACACTTTTAATGCATCAGGTACTGTACCATGCAATAATGAACTATTGATAATGTTTAGAATAGGCACTGCAAGAACATCCATGGCACTTTTTACTAGTTTTGTTGGCAATGGATCTAGGGAACAAGTAGTGGGCTTCATTTTAGAAATTAAAGTTAACACTTCCTGCTCAGTTACAGGATTAAAATGACTAAAGTGCTGAATGAAATGTGCAGCAGGGTCTGCTAAGCTAATATTTGGTTTGTACTGTGATGCTGAGATCTGGGATTTTATATTTTTAATTTTCTCATTGAAGAAGTTCATAAAGTCTGTGCTGCTAATGTCTGTTGGTATTTTTTTGCACTGTAGATCTGAATTCCCATTTGTTAATTTAGCCACTGTTCTAAACAGTACCCGTATTGTAGAATAGTATTCTGAGCGAGCTTTAACGAGAGCTTTATTATATTTATTAACACTCTCTGTCCATGCAATTTGAAAGACGTGTAGTTTTGTTGTTCTCCATCTGTGCTCCAGTTTTCGACACTCTAATTTAAAAGCGTGAGTGTTTTCATTAAACCAGGGAGAGTTTCTATGTGCTTTGATCACTTTTGTTTTAAGGTGAGCCACTGTGTCCAAAGCATCTCTCAAAGTCACATTATAATGTGATGTTAGCTGATCTAAATTGTTTTCCATGCTTACATTTAATGTTAACTGATCTAAATGGTTTTCCACAATTACACTTGACTTACTCAAAGTATCTACAAATTCTGAAGCAGAATTACAATCTAGATGTCGCACTGTCTTTGTTTTAATCTGTGAGTGCGTTGGCAAGGGCAGAACTAAATCGAATGTAATTAAGTAGTGATCAGAATTGAGCCTAAGTAAGTGGGGCTTCCTGACGGTGCAGCTATGCTGAGCCATTAGTTCTACTATGGTTGTTCTGTTCTTTCTGGAACTGTAGAATTTCCTTTTGGATTTCATCATTGTAAGTGCAATCGATGACCGCACTGTTTTCAGGATTTGATTGCTGGTTTATAGACTTGACTTTGTTCATCTTTGGAGCTTGCCTTTGTTAGTCAACCTTTTCTGTTGTTGTGGTTTGTAATAAAACTCTTTAATTAATAAGAAACTTGGGTTTTTCTGTCTCTTTTTGAGTTTGCAGGCATTGCCTTTTGTGTGTGCAGGTAGCAAGTGTGTTTATAGTTTGAACGCAAAGCTTACTATAGCTGCGTTTTTTCCAGAATTACCAAAGTTCATCAGCTCTTACTTAAAATTGGGATTCAACAAAAGCCTGACACGCCGAATTTATTCCACAGACAAAATATCTTCGTTTTTTAAAAGTTTTAGTTAAAATTCAAAGTCAAACAGTTCACACAAAAAAGAAAATTAAAATAGCAAAACAAAAAAAGAAAAGGTCTTGTTAAGAAAAGGTCTTGTTACATTTCAAATCCTTACAAATCACGTTTCTGAACCATTTCAAAATGACAGTCAGAAAACTGTATGCCTATCCCATTTCTAAGTTGAAAATGGGTCTTTTAAGTCCATGTGTACTGGGACCTGTTCTAAACAACAACTGACTCAATTGTCACACTGTATCTCAGTTATAGCAAGAAAGTTCTATCTTTACTAACTTATAGGGGGAAAAGACTATACCATTATCTATGACTATGAAAATAAATTATATTCTATTCAAATAAAGCAAACACTAATATGAGTTTAACACAAAGCTTTAACTTTCTAAGATTGGCTGTTACACTTACTTTATGTTTCCAAGTCTCATTTAAAGATGGTTCCCATAAAATCACACAGTGACATTTCTGCATGTTAAGCAGTGATATGACTCACAGGAGGGTCTAGGGAAAAATCAGTGGCACCACAATAACATGACAACTATAGAAAAATGTATTCTTAAAATTGGTAATCTCTATGTATTAGAAAAGTATTATAAACACATGAGAAAAGTAGACACTTTATTTTACTAAGTATTAAGATGTAAGAGTTAGGATTAAAAAGGACTTAGGCCTATATATTTTTTATTCTTCTGTATGAGCTAGAAACAACCAATAGTTTATTAAGCCAAATATTAGATGTGCAGGAATGCTGGAGAAAGATGGCCCCCCTTGCTTAGAGAGGGAATGTGAATTCTTTGGTTGTAAATTATGGTAGCAAGCACTGAGATAGTAGGGGGAGAGAATAATCCTTATCAAACAGATAAGATGGACGGAGCGAGGTTTGACACCCCCTCAACTAAGAATTATTGGTGGAATTAATTAGATGCAGGACTAGAGCAGTGGAATGGTAGGAGTCAGATGCAGAAGAATAATGACTTAAATGATAAGAACTGTAATAAAAGTAAAAGGTGCCTATGGATGGACACTGTTGAATCTGTATGTGTGCCATACAATAAATCTTAATTCTGCTGCCTGTCCTAAGTCTCCGAGTGCCTTCATTGGGGCTAAGGGTGCCTGTGTCATCCTGGTTCAACACAATCAGGCTGTAAAATTACTGTTAAACAAGCAGACATAAATATTATGGATACTGCCTTTCATGAAGCTGATTGCAGCTGGATGACTTGGTGCCTCATGCTGTAGCTGAATGACTAAAAAGGGAACTGTATTTTGCTCATTCCTGCCATGTCACTGTTATTTTTCAAGTGGCAAGATATCAGAAAGAAATAACGTGGTTAGTCTCATGTGTTGGCAGCTACATGCTTGGTGCTATTATTACTTTTCTCCTGACTCCTTGTGACCTTTTAAAAATGGCAGCTATCAAGATTTGTTTTTCTTTGGCACCCTATGCACTTACCATATGGTTTCCTTTTACATGCAGCATCTGTTTGACCTCTTCTGCACTGTGTCACTTTGGGCCCACTTCTGTTTTACATACCAATCACCAAACAGCCTGCTTGTTTCATTAACATTGAGAGAAAAAAAAGACATTTTCTTACCAAATACTTTTGATTGGTCAGCCAGCTAACTAGGTCCTATTTCAATAAAAGCAAAAACTTTTGGTCATGTGAAGCATAAGGAAAGAATGTTTTGTACATCAATCATATCAAATATAAGCAAAATATATTTTCATATCTGTTCTGATGATGGGGGATTCATGAACGATTTGTTCTTTCTGAATAACTCTTTTCAGGGATGCATGTGAATTGAATCGCAAGCACAAACAAATCAATTCAGTGGAGCTTAACAAGAAGGCTGTAGCACATGCATCATGCTGTGAGCATCTTTTTTGTGCAAGTGCTGGCCATCTGATTCACGATTCTCATTCTCTTTAATTTCAAGGTTAAACTGAATCATTACCAGCAAATGAGAACTTTTGTTGATGAATCTCTTATTACATCATTCATGCACAATAAAGCAACAACACATTCATATTATAACTTATAAATTGGTAATTTTAGAATTGGTTTTTAGAATTGTTTTAAACAGAATTCTGTATATAAACATCATATGAAACTGATACATTTATGTCCCTTTATGTAGTCAACAAATTAATCACAGAAAATTAAACATAAAAATAACATTCTAATTCTATCTATTATTTGCTTTCAAACAATTTTTTTATACCTCATTAACTGCATTGGCATGTGTCATTCCCTAATTCTTTCAAGTTCAAACCAAATCATTACCTGAGTAGGAATCTCATGATTCTCATACATTTGATTGGTGGATGAAACATTTTCCGAGAATGAGGCACACAATTCTTATTCATTTGATTGGTGAACGAATCATTATCCGAGAACAAGTTGGAGAATTCTCATTCAATTGAGTCTGTAATGTGTAATCTTATTTGTAATTATACATTTTAACCGTGCTGTCATGCTTTGTGTACTGAAACAGGAAAATGTTATATCAATTATCAGCATGCTAAATATATAACTTATTATATAAACTAATGCATAAACTACTAAATTATACTGTATTACTAAATAATATACTGTATTTCACATGATGAATCAAATAAATCAAATTAATGAAAAGAATCAGTGCGTAGTTGGAAAAAATTGATTCAGTAAAGTGAAGTGAATTGCTTAACACTACACTACAGTGCTATGGTTTGTTTTTTTTTTATTATTTTACACTCTTAGTTTAGCTTCCTATTTATTATTTCTGTGTCTTTGCATTTTCTGGACATAATCCAAAGGCTTTCAAGAATTTAAATTAGAGTTTTTCCTGGTTTAAGTTGTTTTAATTTCTAGTGTGCAACTCTGTGTTCAACTCTGAGGTTTAGTTGATCCCCTATAAAATAATACTTGTGTTTGTTTTTTTGTTACTACTACTTACTTTGTTATTTCACCACAATTTTATTAAGCTACTAGTTAAATGAAATAAAGTGAGTATTCATATTGATGATTATATACGTAAATAAATCAAATGTCAAGCTCTGATATTTTAGAAGAGAAATGTTTACATACCATTTTTTCTAATAAAGGGTTTCACTTCTTTATGGTTATCTAGTGTAGCGGACATGTTGATACAAATGAATAGTAAAGAAATTCTTCATTTCTACTATGAAGATTGTGCAAGGTCTGGTTGTGTTGTTCTTCCGTTTTTAATACTTTTATAGAATATTTTTCACAGTTGTTTTTTTAAGTTTTGATTTCTTTTAATTTTTGTATTTGCTTTATATTGACAATGAAGGCACATAGAGCATTGTTTTGTGCATCTGAAAAAAAGAAGAAAGGAAATATATATATTTGTGTTAGTTGCAGTGAAGAAAAGAAAGACTTTCGTTTTGTGCATTCAGCTCTGCATTTAATTTTTGTTTCTAATTGAATTTTGCCAAATCAATATGCAGACAACAATACAAATTTCCATACCGGATCGGTCGAGCCCCGGGTTAACAATGACCGCCAATTGGGCTATTGTTGGCCAAAGAAGAAGAAGGAGAAGAAGAGAGGGGGAGACGTGTCCAGAATCAGGAGGAGAGGAGGAAAGTAAAGAGAGTGGAACTGAGGGTAGGAACTTTGAATGCTGGCAGTATGACTGGTAAGGGGAGAGAGTTAGGAGATATGATGGAGAGAAGGAAGGTTGATATATTTTTGCGTGCAAGAGACTAAATGGAAGGGGAGTAAGGCCAGGTGGATAGGAGGTGGATTCAAATTGTTCTATCATAGTGTTGATGGGAGGAGAAATGGAGTTGGGGTTATTCTGAAGGAACAGTATGTCAAGAGTGTTTTGGAGGTGAAAAGAGTGTCAGACAGAATAATGATTATGAAGCTGGAAATTGGAGGTGTGATGATGAATGTTGTTAGTGCATATGCACCGTAAGTTGGGTGTGCAGTGGGTGAGAAAGAAGAGTTTTGGATTGAGTTGGATGAAGTGATGAACATTGTAACCAAAGGACAGAAAGTGGTGATTGGAGCGGATTTCAATGGGCATGTTGGTGAAGGGAAGAGTGGAGACGAGAAGGTGATGGGTAAGTATGGAGTCAAGGAGAGGAATGAAGAAGGTCAGAGGATAGTGGATTTTGCCAAAAGGATGGACATGGCTGTGGTGAATACATATTTTAAGAAGAGGGAGGAACATAGGATTACGTACAAGAGTGGAAGAAGATGCACACAAGTTGATTACATCCTATGCAGAAGAGTTGATCTGAAGGAGATTGAAGACTGCAAAGTGGTGGCAGGGGAAAGTGTAGTTAAGCAGCATAGGATTGTGGTCTGTAGGATAACATTGGAGATCAAGAAGAGTAGGAGAGTGAGAGCAGAGCAAAGGATCAAATGGTGGAAGTTGAAAAAGGAAGACTGCAAGGCTGAGTTTAGGGAGGAGGTGAGACAGGCACTGGGTGGCAGTGAAGAGATACCAAACAGCTGGGAAACTACAGCAGATGAAGTAAGGGTGACAGCAAGAAGGGTGCTTGGCGTGACATCTGGAAAGAGGAAGGAGGAAAAGGAAACCTGGTGGTGGAATGAGGAAATACAGGAGAGTATACAGAGGAAGAGGATGGCAAAGAAGAAGTGGAATAGTCAGAGAGATGCAAAAAGTAGACAAGAGTACAAGGAGATAAGGCGCAAGGTGAAGAGAGTGGTGACGAAGGCTAAAGAAAAGGCGTATGATGAGTTGTATGACAGGTTGGACACTAAGGAGGGAGAAAAGGAGCTGGGAAAGATGTGCAGCAGGTTAGGGTGATAAAGGATAAAGATGGAAACATACTTGCAAGCGAGGAGAGTGTGTTGAGCAGATGGAAAGAGTACTTTGAGAGGCTGATGAATGAAGAGAATGAGAAAGAGAAGAGGTTGGATGATGTGGAGATAGTGAATCAGGAAGTGCAGTGGATTAGCAAGGAGGAAGTGAGGACAGCTATGAAGAAGATGAAAAATGGAAAGGCCATTGGTCCAGATGACATTCCTATCGAAGCATGGAGGTGTTTAGGATAGATGGCAGTGGTGTTTTTAACCAGATTGTTTAATGGAATCTTGGAAAGTGAGAGGATGCCTGAGGAGTGGAGAAGAAGTGTATTGGTGCAGATATTTAAGAATAAGGGGGATGTGCAGGACTGCAGTAACTACAGGGGAATAAAATTGATGAGCCACAGCATGAAGTTATGGGAAAGAGTAGTGGAAGCTAGGTTAAGAAGTGAGGTGATGATTAGTGAGCAGCAGTATGGTTTCATGCCAAGAAAGATCACCACAGATGCAATGTTTGCTCTGAGGGTGTTGATGGAGAAGTTTAGAGAAGGCCAGAAGAAGTTGCATTGCGTCTTTGTGGACCTGGAGAAAGCATATGACAGGGTGCCTCGAGAGGAGCTGTGGTATTGTATGAGGAAGTCGGGAGTGGCAGAGAAGTACATAACAGTTGTACAGGATATGTACAAGGGAAGTGTGACAGTGGTGACGGATACATTTAAGTTGGAGGTGGAATTACATCAGGAATCGGCTCTGAGCCCTTTCTTACTTGCAATGGTGATGGACAAGTTAACAGATGAGATTAGACAGGAGTCCCTGTGGGCTATGATGTTTGCTGATGACATTGTGATCTGTAACGATAGTAGGGAGGAGGTTGAGGAGACCCTGGAGAGGTGGAGATATGCTCTAGAGAGGAGAGGTATGAAGGTCAGTAGGAACAAGACAGAATACATGTGTGTAAATGAGAGGGGGGTCAGTGGAATGGTGAAGATGCAGGGAGTAGAGTTGGCGAAGGCGAATGAGTTTAAATACTTGGGATCAACAGTACAGAGTAATGGGGATTGTGGAAGAGAGGTGAAAAAGAGAGTGCAGGTAGGGTGGAATGGGTGGAGAAGAGTGCCAGGAGTAATTTGTGACAGACGGGTATCAGCAAGAGTGAAAGGGAAAGTCTACAGGATGGTAGTGAGACCAGCTATGTTATATGGGTTAGAGACAGTGGCACTCACCAGAAAGCAGGAGACAGAGCTGGAGGTGGCAGAGTTAAAGATGCTAAGATTTGCATTGGGCGTGACGAGGATGAACAGGATTAGGAATGAGTACATTAGAGGGTCAGCTCAAGTTGGATGGTTGGGAGACAAAGTCAGAGAGGTGAGATTGCATTGGTTTGGACATGTGCAGAGGAGAGATGCTGGGTATACTGGGAGAAGGATGCTAAGGGTAGAGCTGCCAGGGAAGAGGAAAAGAGTAAGGCCTAAGCAAAGGTTTATAGATGTATTGAGAGAGGACATGCAGGTGATGGGTGTAACAGAACAAGATGCAGAGGACAGAAAGATATGGAAGAAGATGATCTGCTGTGGCAACCCCTAATGGAAGCAGCTGAAAGAAGAAGAAGAATAGAAATCCCTGAGACATAAGGCACTTTTACATGGATGAAAAAGCAAAAAAATATGTTTTTTTCAGTGTAGTGAGAGACTGGAACCCAGAACTGAGTAGGGGCTCAGGAAAAATTTATTAGGTTTTATTTTTGACTTCAGTCCAAAGGCTGGTAATTGAATGACAGGGACATTACAGAGTGGTGCGTATTGAATTTCTTAACTGCTCACAGTAAGGGGCAACAGTCCAACTGAAAAGCTTGTGGTTGGCAGCTCCTCTGGCTTTGTCAGTGTCTTTGTCAGTTTGCTTTTGAACACAACAAGCTTTGCTTATTCCTCCCCTTCATCTTGTCTGTGTAGTCTGCTAGCTCTTACTCAACCATCCCCATCCTATGAAACTGTATTCTTCTTTCTTCAGTTTTATTATTATTTTTTTTATCTGGACATAAATATAACAAAACATAATTAAACTGGACAAATATGAGTATGATATGCTTCATACACAATCCAAAAAGAACTCATCATTCAACCCCAAACCAAGAAAGCTGTGATATTTTATCTTGATTACTTGTCACAGTGAAAGCCTCTGTGCAACCTGAGAATGCCAATTCAGTCTTATGGGGCTGCACATCAGTTTTTATTGATTTGGACCTTAGTACATTTCTGTTCAAAATTCTGACAATCACCCTTAGCCATTAAAACAGCTGATACATTTTTCAGTTCTTGGATTTCACCTTTGCACTTCCTGACATCCTGAGTTCTAGTTGTTGTATTTAGAAATGTAATATTTGTGTCTCAGGTTGCAACTCCCCCTTTTGTTTTTAACAAGGAATCTACCAAGAGTTTAGGAATTTCATATCTGACACTTGAAAATAAAGTAACAAAGATACAGTAGGTATCAAGAAATAAGTTATTATTGCTGATATTTTTTACTCAGCCATCTGCATTGTGACAGAGACATGTTTTCTATTTAACACATAAAGTTAATCCTTGAACACTTTGGTTTATTGCAGTTTTTGAATAAATTAGATGGAAAAACATTAGAAGTGTTCAAGACCAAGATGGGACTCCTCATTTAATTGACAAGATGAGAGACTTAAAAAGAATACCTTTAGCAAAAGACAAAATGGAAGGAGTGATACTTCCTTCCTAGAAATTGCTTTATGTCACAACACCTCTGATTTCTTCAGCACACTTTGGTCAAGTAACAACTGACTTTCTTTGAGTGATGAATTAATAGTCTGTGTACTGGAAGAAGGAGGAGCCTGAGGGAACTGGATATGATTGAAGTAACATCAGTCATCTTTGGATGAGGCTTTCACTAGAGTTTATCTGGAAGTGAAGCACTATTTTCCAGTTCCACCAGAGTCATGTGTGTGACATACAGGAGGTTCCTGACACTTAAACCAGTAACCAAAATTATGTTGTTTGCTAGTTTCTTTATTTTATTTACATAATGTTAAAGCAGTAATCACAACATCTGCTCTAGTGCAAACCTAATAAGATCTGAATAAGAACGCATGTATGATAAATTGATCTCTACTTTCGTGATTAAGGTTTTTACTGGGTTTTGCAATCTTCAGGTGCTACGTTAATGACACTGGGCTACCTTACAATGCAAAAGCTTCTGTCCCTAACATTTTAATTTTTCAGCAACTGAGTTTGAAAATACACTGTCTTAGAAGCATTATTAAAATACAAAGACCTATACAGTACTATTCACACTATTTGTGAAATAACCCCCCTTTCTCCAAAACTGTCATTGCAATTTCAAAACCACACACTTGTCTATGCAAACCTTAAATATCCATGTCAAAATGAAACATAGTCACCGAAAATATTCACTTTTAAATCAAAATCAAATTTTGGTATAATGTGGGACACACAACGAAATCAAATACAAAAACACTAGTAAAACCACAACAGACCTGAGTGAAAAAAATTATAACACTCTAACAAAACCTTTCAGGAATCAATGCTTATTTTCAGTTTACTGTAACCTTATTTGTAACTGACAACTAGCAGATACAGCTAAAACACAGCAAATCATATCTAGAAGCAAATGTTTTATTTGTATTATTGTGTTGCAAATGCTAAAAACTACAAACACACTTACTGTATATACAAACAGGTGTATATGACAGCATTCGAAAATAAAATACACCTAACATTGCAATATTCCAAAAAAAGTAGAACTGCAAAGACCAATGTAGGCTACGCAGTAAACTAGTCAGATTCTCCTCCAACTCTTCTTTGGCAAAGTCCAGCCACAAAACTTCATCCATATCATGTTGAATGTTATTCCTTGCCTGACAGTGACAAAAATATACTTGTGTGAGGGGGATCCACTCTTGAATTGATTGAATGCACAGACTTTCACTTTAGCAATGTAGAGCGAAATACACAAGTACACCAATTTACCTGTTTTCTTATAATAATAAAATAGTTCTTTGCATTTATATAGCGCTTTTCTCACTACTCAAAGTGCTCAGCAATTGCAGGTTAAGGGCCTTGCTCAATGGCCCAACAGAGCAGAGTCCCTTTTGGCATTTACGGGATTTGAACCGGCAACCTTCCGATTGCCAGTGCAGATCCCTACTGTCAGAGCCTCCATTCCGCCTTATCTGAAACTGCAGAGGCTATCTACTACTGTGTAGTGACTCACCTTTGGTGGGAAACATCTTCCAGCTTCTGGAGTAGTCATCCCATCAGTCAATACATTGTGTACCAAGGTGGCATGTACGTCAACTGATATAGACTCTGTGTTAACCCTTCCCCATCTTCTTCCTTGTTTTCTTGTTCTTTGAAGTTGTCTTCCATGAACTCTCTCCCTGTCATTGTTTGGATCAATTGTACAATAACATTGACATACCTTTAACCCTATTTATAGTTTCAAGTTCTGACTGATGAGTGAAATGTTTGCTTATTGGACTTTATACCTGGACTTAGTGTTAACCGAGTTCAGGTTGTGATGATTTAAGTTAAATATTTTAATTGTTAGTGTTTACAGCATGAGTACAGGGTTAAATCAGACATACATGAGGACTCTAGTCAATAGTTTAGACAAATGTGTTTCACAGTTTTGCAAATGTGATAAAACAAGTGGATTGTATTTATATTATTCAGAAAAGTGTTGACTAAAGAGAGTTAAAGTAAGACTACAGAAGATTTTGTCAATTGAATGAGTTTTAGTGAGTTAGCAAACCAAAAAAAAACTGTAAAATACACTTACACCAAATTGTTACAAAAACTAAAGAACTTATAATTGATTTCAGAAGAAACACCGTTCACCCTCAAGAAGCAATCGCTAGAGACCAAGCAGTGCAGACAGTTGAGTGTAGGAAATGAACAGAGATTTTATTTGGTTTAATTCATTATCTGGTTTGCCTTTGGCAATGCTGGTAATTAATTAAATAACCCATTAAGGCTCCTGCTTTCTTTACCTCACCTTTCTCAGTTGTAAGAGTTGGGTATCCAGCCATTAGACCTATATCAAGGTAACTGAAGCACACTCAGTTTAAGAAGCAGAATAATACAATTTTTGATAGAAATATGATAAATGCATATATATTGTGGCAGATGGCCGGAGCCCTTACCCAGCAGGGACACCCTAATTATGGAAGGATCAAGGGAGAGAGTACCTTCCCCCGGGTCATGAGCATCAATCTCAACATTGTTAGGGCCCGTGGACATTTGCAAGGCCCTATTTGGCAGTACTTCCGCCACACCTGGAAGAAGCTCATTGGGCACCTGGAGTCTTTCTGGGTGCCCTATAAAAAGGGGCCAGACGCCAGGAGTCAACAACCAGAGTCGAGAGGTAGAGGACAAAGCCTGTCTGGTGGCCTGGAGATGGTGGCAAAGGAACTGTGTTGGTGTTTTACCTTGGTGCTGTAAAGTGCACTTATAAATAAACCGTGTGCTGTGTGGACTAAAACCTATGTCCTGGCTGTCTGTGTCGGGGTTAGGGCAATTATATGCCCCCAGGCATCACGATGTATATATTGATATATAAGACAGGATGCAGACAGACTAGATAGACAAACATATAACATAGAAGAGGCTGGCTGTTTATGTATAATACAGAGTTCTAATTTATCTTGGCACAGATAAATAGTTTCATGATACCAAGTCTTTAAAGATGATGTCCGATGTTGTGTGAAGTTGTTGTTTTGTTGCTGCTCCAAGGTCAAGTTGAGGATTCTTTTCACATGGATTCTTTTCTCTTTCTTTGCTACATGAGCCTTTCTCTGTGGTGTGCAGTACTTTCTTCAGTTAGGCCCTTTGTTGTGGTGCCCACAACCTCCTAGGGAAAAGCATTACTCTTTATGGTACAAAAGTTTAGATACTGAAGTTCAAACAAAACCTGCTTCTCAGTCTTCAGACTGAGCTCAGTGCTTTGCTTGGCAGGCTAGATCTCAGCTTTCTGGTCCACAAAAAGAAGATATTGTCAGCTTGCTTCCAAGAAGAAGGTGCAGTTCATCAGCTTTTTACTTTCAGGGAGAGGTTTCAGAGATGTTTAGTCATTTAGGAGTACCTGAAAGTTCCTTTGAAAGAGTCCCTGGAGAGTATGCAGGGAGTTCAGTGAGAGTGTTCTCTGAGAGAGGCTGCAGCTAGTTTTTGAATGAAAGTGCAGTCTCTTGGTAAAGTCGCTTCCAATAACAAAATCATGGCCTGCTCATAGGTGAGTTAATATGGCCATCACAGTTGTTATTCCATGAATTATAGCACTTTGTTTTGGTTTGAGTCCATTTCACACCTTCTGGTTCAAGAAGGGGGTCTGGAGAGGGGCCTCTGCAAAGATGTTAGTTCAACTCTGATTTACACCTTTGTTATCAGATAAAGTAAAAACAGATTCTGGTACAAGTTGGTGTTCAGTCATAAGTGGAGGTTTTATGTAGATGGATATCTATTAAATCTGCTGCCTTAAAAGGCCTGATCTGCCATTAAGGTCTAGCAGAATGGGCAATGTCACCTTTTTCGTCTAACAGTTATTAATATCTAGGAACAATTATAAATTCAAAACTGACTTTTAAGGAAAACACAGAAGCCATCTGCAAAAAAGGTAAAGGAGTGCCTCTACTGTTTAAGTAACCCGAGTCCCTTTAATGTGACTTCCTACCATTATGTCGCTCGTTCATAAGTCTTGCATTGAATCTGCCTTTACTTGTGTCCTGCTGGCCTGTTATGTAAATCCCAACATTTCAATCTCATAAACCTGTTTAATAAGCAAGTATTGCAGAAAGCAGGGTGTTTTATGTGAGACAAGACTCCTCCGCTGCATTCTCAATTTCAGTTGTTGCCATCAGGTCACAGGTTCAAGGTTACAAAGATAAAAACAACTGGTTCAAATACTGTCATTCAAACTGCTATTCACATTCTAAACAAGTTCAATGTTAATAAATAAATCTAGGATGAACCGTTAGTATTTGAATCATCAGACAGATCTAAACGTGGGTTTCATTTTTATGTTTAACATGTTTCATCTAATGTTTCACCATAAGTATTATGCTCACTGCTATATTTTATTTATTAGTACTAAGTTTGTTTGACGGCTGTGTTCTCTGTTGATGTGTTTTTAATATTATGTCCTGGTCTTCCTGTAAAACTAGCTGACAAACCAAATTTCCCTCTTGGGACAATAAAATTGAACTGAATTGAATTGCATCTGCTACAATTAATTTTGAAATATTTGACAAATACTGTTTTTTTCAAATAGAATAATATGTGAAGGATGTATTTATTCAGTGCCTTTGAAATTGTCAGTTTCATTGACAACTCACTTTTATATTTTTTTCATCAGTTATTTGATTTTTGGTTTTCTGCACATCAACAGAATCTTATAAAGACTATTTGCATAGTGAAATGGATGTGGAATGGTCCCTCTATGTATGCCTCTGTTAAACCATAAATTAAATTATCCCACTGCACTTTGCTCTCTTTACACTTTCATAGATAGTCCCTAATCATATTATTACTTATGAGCTTATGTGGATTATCAGAAGACTTTTAAGTATGCGATGCTAAAATGGAAAAATGCTGAAATGCACTGTTCAAATAAACAGCTTTTAAAATATTTACATGGCAGTATAATATAGAAAAAGATCCAGGTTTAAGATTGAAAATAGGAAATTTACATGGATTTGCTTCATTTTTAGATTGCCTAATAAAATTAATGCCAACTGCTTAAACAATAAATCAAATTTTTTATTAGTTTCGTCCTTTAGACATACAAATAAAATAATGTTATTAAAGTGTCAAGCTAAAATCCAGAAATAGCAACAAATGCAGATGAATGATCAAGATAAGTACCAGGCTTCTATGTGATGACTAAGCCTGTGGTAAATTTCCTAAGCTTAGTAGGTCTCAGACCAATCATTTTTCATTTAGCAATTCTAAAATGCCTGCTGTTTTAATAAAGATGATAATAAAACACCATTATCATTTCTGCATACTGTATTTAATAGCATATTTGTGTATGATATGGTTTAAGACAGTGACGTTTCAGAGTGCATATTCTATTTTTAACACTCAAGATTTTGTCTTACTAAAAAAGATAAAGTAACATCAGTGCAACCGTAATCTTTTTTTTCTGCTTAAAACATATCTTAAAGTTGTTTGTGAGACAAATCACAAAATATAATATTCTTAAACCCATGGAGGGCCAGAGTCTTTCCTGGTAGCACTGAGCACAAGTCAGGAAGGGGTGCCAGTCCATTGCAAAATAATGACATTGTACTTCATAATAATTAGATGATTTTTCATAATTATTAGATGACTATTATTTATTTATTCATTTTTTTAACATTTTATTGAATTTATTAAAAGCAAGTAACAATCCATACAAGCCAGTCAAACTTGACAAAACTAAATTAAAATCAACCCATGAGAAAGAGAGCAAGGCTAACAGCCACAGTAAAACATTAAGAGTAGAAGAAAAAAAAGCTGGAGAAAATCCTTTACCCCATTTTAAGTGTTATTCTAAAACATTATTGATTAGATTCTGCCAGGTTTTGAAAATTTTTTGAACAGATCTCTAAGTGAGAGTTAGATTTTTTTTCCAATTTCAAATAGTATATAACATTATATACCAACTGACTTAAAAGAGGTGGGCTAGGATTCTTCCAGTTGAGAAAGATAAGTCTACGTGCTAATAGTGAAGTAAAGGCAATTACAGTTTATTTGTCCTTCTCCACTTTAGCACTAGAATCCCTGACACCTATCAAAAAACTTGTAATCCCGGCCCATCTTAAATTCCTTCACACCTCCCCACTAGCGTCTTTTGTTTTGGAAATGTGTTGATCAACATAAGCAGCAAGCAGGCTGCTATCCCATCCCTTACCCACCACCGCAGCTCAAGTCGCAGAGAAGACTCTCAGAGCTCAAGTCTGTTTATCTGGGTGTGAGGTGCATGGGGTTGTATAGGGTAAATAATACATCATTATTTGGAACACATGCATTTCATGTGTGTTCTGTATCTACAAAGATCTAGGTAAATGTAGGATGGCAGGAAATGCGAGGTGAGAATTGTTGAACACATACCTAAAACAGTATCTTTTTTCATGTTATAAAAATAATGGCAAAAGTTTAACATGAAGTGTGTAATGTGTGAAGACTTAAGTCCAAATATTCAATAAACACTTTCACAAAATATACAAGTATAACCGAAGAAAAAGAAATCAAGTTAGGGTACAACACTGACACGACTGCTTGGCTTGTGCAGCGGTAAGAACTGCAGACTCATAATCAAGAGGTTGCGGATTCAATTCTGGCGACCTCTTAGATTTACCATTTTTAGTAGTGAGCTGCTCTTATTGTTTCAATTATAGAATAAGAACATACATTTGATTTAAGTCTGTAACAGCCGGTGTAAATTTATGGTACTTGTAAAGGTTACCTTTTTTTTTAATATCAGTTTCATTATCTCAGTCATGTTCACACTGCCAGAGGTGAACTCAGATACGGATGAGGGCCCTACATTGGAGAAAGAGAACAGAAGTCCTCTTCGCAAGAAATGTTCAGTCCAACATATGAACAACGCAGCTGCACCATGCATAAAGGTGAAAAATGGCACTCTTTGGATGCAGCAACAGGTGTTTTGAGCATATGGAGCTTGAGTGAATTATGTGCATGGCTGCCTTCCACTCCTTTCCTGAAATGTTGCGTGAGACATTCTTTTCCCACTGTATTCTGGGTTCTTTCAAAAGAAATGACTTTAAAATATTTTATATATTACAGAAATGCTGTCCTCAAGACTGATTAATATTTCTTCTGGAGATGACTGTTATTTAATTACATGTTTTTTTCATAATTTATTGACATTTATATATATCAGTGTACTTTTGTGTGCTATTGCGTGTTATTTGCATTTTATTTAATTACATGTTTTTTCATAATTTATTGACATTTATATATATCAGTGTACTTTTGCATGCCATTAATTTATTTCATAATTACCATTTTAATTGTTTCTCTTTGGCACAAATGGTATTCTATAGAATGCATAATGACAAAGTGAAAACATGTTCTCAGAAAGGTTTGCAAATTTACTAAAAATCAAAAAATGAAATCTCTCATTCTTCTAAGTATTCAGACCCTTGGCAACAAATACAGCTTTGAGCCTTCTTGGATGAGTCTCTAAAGGTTTACACACCTGAGGCCTCATGCATAACGCTGTGTGTAGAATTCGCACTATAACATGACGTAAGCGCAAAAGCCGAAATGTGCTTACGCACAGAAAAATCCAGATGCATGAATCTGTGCGTACTCCAACTCCCACGTTGTTCCGCTACATAAACCCCGGTCAGCGTGAAAAATAACTTACGTGCAAGCGCCTTCTGTCCCGCCCCAATTCCTCCTAGAATTACGCCTCTTTGAATATGGAAATCAATATAAATAGCTCTTAAACTCAGCCTTCTGTGAAAAGACAATGGGAAAAGCACGGGGGAAAATATAAGAATTTCAGCGAATACCAAGTGGAGGCAAAGAAAAAACATATTATTTGTTGATTTAAACCGTGGTATAATCAACAAAAGGAAGTTGATCGAGTGACATAGCGTGTTGGAGAAACTTGAAAGCTCAAGTTCACAAAGTTGCACAGTGCCCGAAATAAAAAAGAAGTTGTCAGATATCAAAGTCGCCGTGAAAAGGCGAGTCGTAGCCCACCATCTGAGTGTCATATGAAAGCTTATTAAGGTACAGAGAAAAAAAAAAGGCACACAGTGGGGAAAAACCACGAAATGTCAACTTCAATCTCGAAATTTCCACTTTAATCATGTAGTTTATTTTGTCATTAAAGCAGAACATCATAAACTTCATCTTAAAATCGTTTCATTAACCAGTTTCTCAAATCACATCATAATTAAAGTAGCATGTTAAATGCTTTGTTTTATATGTGTTCTTCTATGTGCTCTATGTGTGTGAATCACTACGTGCTTCTTAAACTGGCTCTCTTCCTCCGGCAGGACACAGAATCCATTACATTCGTGATATTACAGCTCTCTGAATAACTAAAATACTGAGATGTATATGTGATATAATTTTCATGATGATAGGAGTTAAAGCACGTTATTAAACATGGGTTTCACAATGGTGCAGTGATTGTGCGCGACCTTCGATGAAATAATTTATTGCAGCAGTACTCAGAGATGGCTCTAGGCTCATGGCGGCCCTGGGCAGAGGAAGAATCGGTGACCCCTTCGCCCGCCAATGTCATTATGGTATCTTATGCATGGCAGATGGCCACGTCCGTTGCAGACACTGCATAGCCGCCTCGTGCTCAAGACACAAGGGTTTAACTTTTGACTAAATTTGCCACTGCGTTTTTAGCTGTGTCATTATTTTCTCTTTCTGTTTTATATTCAATATATATTGGCTTGGCGGCCCTGTGCAGGTGCACAGTTTGCACATGCCTAAGGCCGCCCCTGCAGTACTGTCTCTTTCAAACATACTAACCTCCAATTCCTGTCCTTCCTTTTCTTTCTCCAAGTAACCGATCACCACACAATCAGCTCTGTAATAGACATTAAGCCATCTGTAAGCTTATAACTTTTAAGGAACATTGAAACATCTTCGTAGTACATGTGTAATTATTCTATCCTTCACACCAGTCCCAGTGAAGCATACAGTGCGAGGCAGGAACAATCGTGAGCGGAGCCCCAGATCCTTGCTAGCGTAGCAACACCGTGTCCTTTAATTATTAACAACTAGCAAAATACTTGCGCTTATCAGCGGAGAAGTAGTGTGTTAAAGAAGTTACGAAAAAGAAAAGGAAACATTTTAACATAACATGATTGTCAATATAATTGTTTTGTCACTGTTATGAGTGTTGCTGTCATCAAGGATTTGATTATCATTATTTCTTTCAATCAGTTTCAATCAGATTCGTATTTGGAGGACGTTTTGTGTTCAAGTTACATTCTGTGTTTGTCAACTTTTGTAAAGATAACAGGTTTCATTCATCGAAGTGTTCACTACCCAAATCGGTACTCGTGAATCTAAGATGTTTCACAGGCATTCCCGGTATTAAGTTGTGGATTTGCCTGCAAATATTTAGCGGCTGCGTGTCTATGAACTTGTGGATTTGCCTGCGAGTATTTAGCGACAGCGTGTCTATGAACTTGTGGATTTGCCTGCGAGTATTTAGCGACAGTGTGTCTATTAACTTGTGGAATTTTCTGCGAGTATTTGGCGGCAGCGTCACAAAGTTGTTTCCGTCTAGCTGCATCAGAAAATGTACCACGACGTCTGACACGCCTCCTTTTTACTGTTTTCTCACAGCTTGAATTGCTACTGCCATAATCGTTTGAGTTTCATGGTTTGTTTCAATTACGTTAGTATTTGCAGAACTTCTGTTGAAGTGACATTCGGCATCTGTCAAGCGTTATAAGCATACAACCAGCTTCATCGATAACTTTGCATCCAGCTTTTGAAAGTTGAAACATTCATAAACGTCAAAGTGTCCACTACTCAAATCGTCACCTGTAAAATCTAAGATGTTTAAGAGGCATTGGCGGTTCTCCAAAGGTGTAAAATATTTGGCCATTTCAGTACACTTGAAAGTGACAACCGAACAGTTCAGCAGCAGCCATCAACTCGCATGCAGAAGCATAGGTGAAGGCCTTAAGCATTTCACTCTTATAGTGCTCCTGTGTAGTATAATTATCTCCTGTACCGTCATCAGTCCACACCTTGAACCTGTCCCAGTCATTCAATACATAAGACACAATATTCCTCCGGATATCAAGATTGAGCCTGATATGGCCGTGCAGTATGTAACACAGAGAATGTAAAAGGCAGGTGGCATCTCCGGGCATGGAAACCACTCGGTAAGTGACAGTTCTTTGATCGATGGTGATCACCTCGATAGACATGTTAATGGGGGTACGATTGGAATGGTAAAAGAAATGGGTACTTGAACAATGTAAACTAAGTCTAAAATACCTACACAATAACTATAAGCGTAATAAACGAATAATAAAACAGCATAGAAACCGTGGATTAAATTAAAAGGCTGCAGTTATCAGCAAGGAGACATGAATACCGCGGCGAAGCAAGGAAGGGAATGAAGAGACCGGAGCGACGGACAGCCTTATATGGGCAGGCAGCCAACTACGTGGGTGGCGTGGGGATGGAGGACGCAACTCCGCCTCACACGGCAACCGAGCTGCAGGCTATGGACGTATATATGTACGTAAATAGGATTCAGCTATGACCGTTACGCATAGAATTTCGAAATGAAACCTGCTTAACTTTTGTAAGTAACCTGTAAGGAATGAGGCTGCCAAATTTCAGCCTTCTACCTACACGGGAAGTTGGAGAATTAGTGATGAGTGAGTCAGTGAGGGCTTTGCCATTTATTAATATAAATATAGATTATTTAAATGAAGTTAAAGTTTTTTCTGTATAATATAATAAACATTTTGCTGCTTTTAAAAATGATATTGTCATCATATGTAAATACGCACTTTATAAAGTGGCTCAGGTTATGCAATATTATAACTGTAGTGCAAATTTACAGTGAGGTGATTGTACTTATAAGTACAAACAGTTCTACAAGGAGCAGTTGATGGACTGATTGAGTGTGTTTAGAGCTCTTGGGATAAAACTCTTTCTGAACCGCGAGGTCCGTACAGGAAAGGTCTGAAGCGTTCGCCATGTGAGAAGCAGTTCAAATAGGAAGCATGGCTGAGGCAGCGTGTGCTTGATGCTGTATACCGATAATTCTCTTTCTGATCAGCTGCTCTGAGTGGTGCAGTGAGAGTAATATGGAAAAAGATGATCTGCTGTGGCAACCCCTAACGGGAGCAGCTGAAAGAGGAAGAAGAAGATGCAGTGAGAGTAACAACTTTAAAGCAGTTACGGTATTTGGAATAGTTTGACCATTCTATGGACCATTATATTGTTACAGGTTAATTACAATCAGATGCATTAAACTAATAAACAATATGCGGTTAATTTCAGTGTATTTATAAAGCCGCGTCAGGGATGTGGATCTGAAAAAGAAAGATAAATGACACAGGAACAATAGCACTGCTTTGAAGCTGGGTGCCGGAAGTCTGCAAAACCGAGCAGAGAACTTGCGTACGACAGGGTATGATGTACTGTGGAAATGTGCGTGGCTTTATGCCAAGTTTAGATTTTATACATCGCGATTTGAATGTGGAAACGTTCTTACGCAACATTTCTGTGCGTACGCACTGTTTATACATGAGGCCCCTGGAATTGGCCAGTTTATCCCATTCTTCCTGTCAGATCCTCTCAAGCTCTATTATATTTAAAAGAAAGCAGTCTCTAGACCTCAATCTTCAGGTCTCTCCACAGAATAAAAAGTGAAGCAGTCTAAATACTTCTTGAATCCACTGTATTTTCAGCCACATGAAAAGTTTAGTTTTTTTAGAATTTTAAAATTGCATTTTAATGATAATAGCACCAAAATTTTTTCCAATTCTCTTTCTTTTAAGAAAACACATCTGGTAATAGTGAATTTAAATCAATTAGACTTCTCCTTACTCCTGTTATTTAATTTGAAATTAGTTTTTGTTCTGTAAGAAAGTAGGCAGAAACAACATAAAGGGTAGCAAATCCCATATAACTGGAAGAAAATCAAAACATGTTGAAAAAAATAGCATTAAAAATGTTGACTGTTTATGATGGTGGATCTTCCGGCCTTAGGCACTTCTGGCAGGAAAAGGCGGGTCCTGGTGGACAGACATTGGAAGTGACATCATTGATGTTAAAGCCGTCAATCTTCTGGTCTGCAAAGGGAGGAAAAGAAAAGCTGTTTGTACACGGCGCCAACCCCTGGAGTTTCAGGAAATTGCAATCATCAGAGCCCTTAAGCTGACTTATACAGTGGAACCTCGGTTCACAAACGTCTCGGAACACGTACAAATTGGTTTACGACCAAAAAGTTCACCAAACTTTGCATCTGTTCACAACCACACACTCGGTATATGAAAAAGCCAGTTTCCCTTTCGGTTTGTGCGTGCCAATGATGTCCACACGTGTTCAGTCTCTCCCTGTGCTTTCCCTGTGCAGCGAGAGAGAGAGAGAGAGCGAGCGAGAGAGGGCTGGACGCATAAGGCCAAGAAGGCAGTTAAAGAATGCACCGGGCTCAGGGCCGGATTTTCCTATAGGCTAACTAGGCTTCAGCCTAGGGCCTCAAGATCAAGAGGGGCCTACATTCAAATTGTTAGCAATTTGAACAAACTTCATAAGTGGAATAGTCTAGGGCCTCTTTTCATCTAAATCTGGCCCTGACCGAGCTTGTTTTTAAAGAGACAGATTTGAGCATTGTTTTATCCTCGTATTTAAGGAAGACTTTTTTCAATTGGATTTTAACCTCCACTTCACTTCTGTTTACAGCAATCGGTTCGTATTGTGCATTGTTGCAATGTTACTTTTCTTTATTAAATTATGGATTTTTCAAATGTCCATTGTTTTCCCTGTGCTTAAAACTCATTAAAAAAAGTGTTTTTAGCGACCGGTTCGTAGCGCTATAGCGCAAACTCTTGGAGTGTTAGTTTTCTCTGTTGTTCAAGGTTTTCTCAGTGTTATTCAATGTTTTTACTTTTAATTTAATTCACTATTACGCTGTGCATTCTATCATATAATTACCTATATTTGTGCTTAAAAATCTTTAAAAAAAATATATTCACATACAGTTCGTACGGTCTGGAACGGATTAATTGTATTTACATACAATCCTATGAGGGAAATTACTTTGGTTCACGACCAAATCGGGTTACGACCAGAGTTTTGGAACGAATTATGGTCGTGAACTGAGGTTCCACTGTATTTGCATGTGTATGATATCTGCTATAGACATTTTTTATTTTGTATTTCTTTGTAAAATGCTTTTGTGTTTTGGCATTTAAAGTATATTTGTCCTTACAGCTCACATCAATTATTTTTTAAAATTGCTTATTTAACAAAAACCAAGCTATTTTAAAATGAGGTATCTTTCTCACTCTGCTGACATGGCTATGACATTTGCCTGGGTCAATGATTGTACATGGTACAAGACCATAAGCCCAATCAGAGGAGCTCTGTTGTTTCTGTCGGAGTTTGTTCTGCTTTCTGGGTCATCAGAATATCAACTACTTGCTCCTCTCAGTCTTTTGATCTCCACTGTAGTAGGGAAATCTCCTGTCAGAGACCATTATGAATGCTTGGTATTGTTCTAAAACTATAAACACAAACTAGGATTGTATACATTCAAACCAGTATAACATTTAGTGAATGTAAATTGTATCATTGTATTGGCTGTGCTCTATCTAATCATTAAACATTGAGAAAAATGATCACACGCCTCTTATTAAATTACCAGGTACTTTTAGAAGCAAAGTTTAAAATGTAATAGTTTATCTAAAGTGAAATGGAGAAGTAGCTTTTAAGAAAGAATTAGAAGATATGGCTTTCAAAAAGAAAAACAATATGGATACTGCTAATGTAAAAAAAAAAAGATTTTACAGTATGATTAAATCAACAGACAGTACAGTCTGTCTGAAGGAATATCCTAATGTATTAAACATAATAAAACAATGGAATGGATTCTTTGATAAAAAGTAATGTCTTATATTTCCTGCGCCTCTGTCCTTCACTCCATTGAAGTTTTTTGCTTATGATATCTAATCTAGGCTGGGCTCCTCAAGGGAAATTTCGCTAATGGAGATTTGTTTTATTCAATCCATGTAGCTCAGACATGTCTGAGTCATGTAACAGTTATCCTTTACATTTTAAAAACGTTTATTACATTTTATGTTAAGATTCTGCCTTTTTGGAATTTAATTGTCATTTTCTGCCCTTTTAATGGATTTAGACACACAGAGTTCATTACTGAAGTTACTAAATCAGATTATATGTGATAAACTGAACATTCAAATTGGAAAGTTTTATTTCAAGTTTTTTGTAGTGCAAAAAAAACTTTTTCTATATGTGCGGTAGTTGTTTTAATGTGTGTGGAAAAAGCATATTTGCAACATTCAGTCAGTCCTCCTTGGACCCTGGGTGACTTTGCATTACCAATGGCCCTACTGAGAAGCTGTTTTATTTCACTTGTAAAGGTGAGGACTTTGTCAGAAGTCTTTTTAGAAAACAGAAATCAGCTATATAGTTAACAAGAGATATAAGTTAAATTATGTACTAAATTGGTACAAGATTCATTTGTTAAAGCTATTGCCTAAAAATTGTGTAGTTGCCAGTTTTGATGCCAAGCTCTGCAAAAGTGTGTGTGGAGAGTGAATGTTATTTCAACAATACTCATGTCTGCTTTCTCCAAATCCCAGTGACAGAGTTTTAGATTTCTGAATCGATGTCGCCAAACTGACTTGGTATTTGTGTATATTTGTGAATGTAGGCAGGAGTCTTTTCTGGTATAGACTGGAATCTCTTCCAGTGCTGATGCTTGCTTGGCACTCAATGCTTCTGGAATATACAGTACTTTGGCTCCCAATAAACCTGTACTGGAACTAAACAGGAATTATAAAACAGATGCAAAAATGGTTGGATAGGTGGATGTGTGAAATACAGTACTTCCATTCTTTGGTAATCATAAAGAACAGAAGCTGATGCAATACAACACATTTGTGATAGCTTATGGGTAATTCGAACACACACAGCAGAGTGCTCTGCTGTTAGTCAATGATGGTGCGGGTCAGCTCCATGCTACCGGATCCCAGCAGGATTCTCTTCAACCTGCCACCACTTATAACATTCCCGAGGAATGAGCCGAGCAAATAAGGACACAACACAAAGCAAAGGGAAGGTGAAACAGTGCTCATCAGTGCTTTTATTAAAATAGTCCATCAAAAACAAAGTGCTCAATAAGTTCAATTTAGTGTTCAATAAATAAATAATCCAATAAAAGTGAAAGTGGAGGTTAAAATGATCATATAAATAAATCTGTTAAAAACAAGGTTAAAAACCATCTGGCAAGAAACTGTCCTTTTCTAAAGGTCTGGTGCATCTTCCTTAAAACTGACGTCTCTTCTGCTTATCCCACATGAGCCTCGCAACAGAGGAGTTGCCCTGCTGACAGACAGAGCCAACTTTCCACAAGTCCAGGTCCCCGCCATTCCATGGCTACAGTATGGCTCCCACTCTGGATCTAAGTTCAGGTTCCCAAAGACCATGGCGCTCACATTGGGACGGCCATTCTGAACCTCATCCCCCCCAACAGCTGCCTTCCCAGACTTACACAGCAAGTCGCCCCTTTTAACACTCATTACTCTGGCTCCCTAAATTTCTCTACCAGAGTGATCACTCCTTCAGCCCCTGGGTGTCAGCCACTCACTCTCCTCTTGGGGCTCTCCTTCTCAGCTACTTGAACTTTGCTCGCTCCTTCTGCCTTCTTCTCTTTCTTCTTTTCTTTAACCTCTGCTCTGATATCTGTGTTTTGTCCTCATCTAGTTGATCTCTTGTGCTGCCCTTTGATGTGCTGGGGAGCGGTTTCAGGTGCGATCGCCTGATAGCTGCTCTAGAATGATGAGACAATCAGAAAGTCCACACATGCCAGCAAGGCAACACACAGACGGCTGACTGCCTTGTGGCTACCTGGAGATGAGCTGTCCTCTCAGCAGATCGCTTGCACCTGCTCCACTCCCCAGCATGAGTGCGTCCCATTATTTATTTAAAACAGCCACTTTTTCTAAGCTGTGGACACGCTAGACCACATAGACTAGTTGAAACCTAGGTCAACTAAACATGAATGCTCCATTGCAGGATTGCACCATTGTTGAACACTGAGCCATAGTGAGATTTCATTAGGCAGAGGAAGTGAAATTCGCCATAGAATGTTGACCCAGTATGGAAGTGAAAACGCCTCACGCCTGGACAAACTGGTGAGGAAGGCAGGCTCTATTGTAGGCATGGAGCTGGACAGTTTGACATCCATAGCAGAGCAATGGGTGCTCAGCAGGCTCCTTTCAATTATAGAGAATCCACTGCATTCACTAAACAGTATTACCTCCAGACAGAGGAACAGCTTCAGCGACAGACTGCTGTCATTGTCCTGCTCCACTGACAGACTGAGGAGATCGTTCCTCCTCCACACTATGCAACTCTTCAATTCCACCCCTGGGGATGTTAAATTTTAACATTATTCAAAGTTATTGTCTGTTTTTACCTGCATTTTTATTACTCTTTAATTTAATATTGTTTTTGTATCAGTATACTGCTGCTGGAGAATGTGAATTTCCCCTTGGGATGAATAAAGTATCTATCTATCTATCTATCTATCTATCTATCTATCTATCTATCTATCTATCTATCTATCTATCT
>JANRMT010062836.1:4284261-4296086 GCA_026402145.1 Polypterus bichir lapradei
TTCATGGCCCCTGGCATCCCTGACAATATATATATATATATATATATATATATATATATATATATATATATATATACTGTATATATGTATATATATATATATATATATATATTAGGGCAGAATAATAGGAAGAGTCTTACTCTTGCTTCACTACCACCTTATCGTCATTTCTAAAACATAATATGAAGATTGAGATTCCTAACTTCTGTCAAATTAAGTAAGATTCTGATATCATTTATAAAACTAAATGGTGCTTTAACTAATCAATCACTCAGTCACTAATTACTGCTATCTCACAGCTGTTTGTCAGTTTTGAATAGGGAATGATTGAAAGTGATCGTCAATCCTGAAAAGAAGTGCATGCAGGAAATTGGGAAGAATAATGTTTTGTTAAGTACTTGCCAAGGTGAACAAGAGTCCATTTTTACAATAAACGTGATTTTTTTAGTCGAGTACTTGTATATTAAATAAAAAGATAGAGTGTTTGTCAGAATTTAACTATCTTAACCTAATCATTATTGTTTTTGGTTTGAAAAAACATTTATGGAAGAATAATCTTAATATCTCTTATGAACTTAGAAGATATGTCCCAGTACTTTGCATTGCATTAGAGAATATCCACTGATCAACCACAAAATTGTACTAATATTGTGTAGGTTCCTTGTGACCTGTCAAGACATGGACTCCACAAGACTTCTGAAGGTGTCCTGTAGTATCTGGCACCAAGATGTTAGCAGGAGATACTTTAAGTCTTGTAAGCTGGGAGGTGAGGACTCCATGAATCTGAATTGTCTTCCCAGCGTATCTTTCAGATGCTCGATCAGATTGAGTTCTGGGGAATCTGGAGGTTAATTAATTCCACACCTTGAAATCTTTGGCATGTTCCTCAAACTATTCCTGAATGTTTTTTGTAGTGCACCACGGTGCATTATTCTCATGAGAAAGGCTATTGCCATGAAAGGGGTGTTTGTGGTCTTCAAGAATCTTTAGGTAGGGGATACATGCCAAAGTAACATCCACATGAACTGCAGAACCTGTTTCCCAGCAAAACATTACCCGGGGCATTATATTGCCTCTGCCGGCTTGCCATCTCCCCATAGTTACCCAAGTAAACGATACAAATGCATCAGGCTATCCACATGATCTAAAAGAAAATGTGATTCATCAGGCCAAGCCACTTTCTTCCATTGCTCCATGTTCCAATTCTGACTCTCATGTGCCCATTGTAAGCGCTTTCTGCAATGTGCAGGGGTCAGCATGGGCGATCTGACTAGTTTGCCATTATGCAGGCCCTTATGCAGCAAGCTGTGATGCACTTTGTGCTCTGATTACTTCTTTTTTGGTCAGATTTAAGTTTTTCAGCAATTTGTGCTACATTAGCAGTTCTATAAGATCAAACTAGACTGGCTAGCTTTCACTCCCCTTGCACATCTATAAGCTTTGGATGGCCATAACAAAAACCCATTATCACTAGCTATTCTAAATAGATGAAATAAAAAGTGCTCGTATTAAGATGTGTGGGTAGGCTACTGTTTACTATGCAATATGGAAATAATACTATTTTTGTTTTGGTTTTGTTATGGCGATGTCTTAACATATAGTATAAATAAAATAATCTCACCTTGTTCTTCAAGTTTCTGGATAACATTTTACCTTACCTTGCTGAAAATCTAATCTACATGGCAATATGGGGATATGCATAAAAAATTGGTACCAGATTATAATATACTGCTCAAAAAAATAAAGGAACACTTTTTAAACAGAGTATAGCATCAAGTCAATGAAACTTGTGGGATATTGATCTGGTCTGTTAAGTAGCAGAGGGGGTTGTTAATCAGTTTCAGCTGCTTTGGTGTTAATGAAATTAACAACTGGTGCACTAGATGGGCAACAATGAGATGACTCCCAAAACAGGAATGGTTTCACATTTTTCCCTCCTCATCTTTTCTGACTGTTTTTTCACTAGTTTTGCATTTGGCTACGTTCAGTGTCACTACTGGTGGCATGAAGCGATACCTGGACCCTACAGAGGTTGCACAGGTAGTCCAAGTTCTCCAGGATGGCACATCAATATGTGTCATTTCCAGAAGGTTTGCTGTGTCTCCCAGCACAGTCTCAAGGGCATGGAGGAGATTCCAGGAGACAGGCAGTTACTCTAGGAGAGCTGGACAGGGCCGTAGAAGATCCCATCAGCAGGACCAGTATCTGTTCCTTTGAGCAAGGAGGAACATGATGAGCACTGCCAGAGTCCAAAAAATGACTTCCAGCAGGCCACTGGTGTGAATACCTCTGACCAAACAATCAGAAACAGACTTAATGAGGGTGTCCTCAGGGCCTGACATCCTCTAGTGGGCCCTGTGCTCACTGTCTGACACCATGGAGCTTGATTGGCATTTGCCATAGAATACCAGAATTGGCAGGTCCACCACTGGCTCCCTGTGTTTTTCACAGATGAGAGCAGGTTCACCCTGAGCACAAAATAGACGTGAAAGGATCTGGGGAAGCCGTGGAGAACGTTATGCTGTCTGTAACATTGTTCAGCATGACCGGTTTGGTGGTGGATCAGTGATGGTCTTTGGAGGCATATCCATGGAGGGATGCATAGACCTCTACAGGCTAGACAACGGCAACTTGACTGCCATTAGGTATCAGGATGAAATCCTTGGACCCATTTTCAGACCCTATGTTGGTGCAGTGGGTCCTGGGTTCTTCCTGGTGCACGACAATGCCTGGCCTCATTGTGAGAGTACGCAGGCAGTTCCTGGAGGATGTAGGAATTGATACCATTGACTGGCCCCCACGCTCGCCTGACCTAAATCCAATAGAACACCTCTGGGACATTATGTTTCGGTCCATCCGATGCTGCCAGGTTGCACCTCAGACTGTCCAGGAGCTCAGTGATGCCCTGGACCAGATCTGGGAGGAGATCCCCCAGGACACCTTCTGTCGTCTCATTAGGAACATGCTCCAACGTTGTCAGGCATGCATACAAGCACGTGGGGGCCATACAAACTACTGAGCATGATTTTGAGTTACTGCAAGGAAATTCAGGCAAAATGGTCTAACCTACTGCATCATTTTTTCACTTTGATTTTTGGGGTGTCTTTGAATTCAACCCCTTATAGGTTGATAATTTTCATTTCCATCAAACAATGTGGCATCCTTTCGTTCCTAACACATTACCCAGTGCAAATCAGTATAGATATCCAGCTGGATTTTTTTCCCATTGAGATCTGATGTGTTTTCAAAGTGTTCCTTTAATTTTTTTATTTCCTTTAATTAGTTTATTTAGTGGATTCCTAAATATTTGTTCAAATAAAGATATGGTATTTTTTAACAAAAAAAAAATAGTATTTGATTTGATGTGTTACGATTTGATCTCCATCTCTTAAAATGGAATGAGTTTGCATTTGATATTGAGTAAAATTTGCTGATAATTCTTTTATTTGCTCTGCCCTTTTCTAAGATGCATTACATGAGGAAAATGAAGTATTTATTAAGCAGATGTTTGTAACATCTTGTCTGATTCCTAAACACAATCAACAGTTATTGGCAACCATTTTGCCTAGGCTGTGAATATCACAATGCCTGTGAAGTTATGTGGAAACTTTCTATAAAACTAAAAACAGGATAATACAAGTGGGCATTGATCAGAGTCCAGGATACTAGAATGTGTTAAATCCAGTATTTTTAATCTCTGTCCCTGTAAAAGGTCTCTGCACAGCTACTCTGCTGTCAATGTGACTGAATATGTTGTTGAATTGTAAAGTGCAATGCTGCTAGAGTCCTTGTGTGACCTTCTGTAAGCCACCAATCCAGTACTCTAAATTTAGATATAGGTACTGTAAGTAACTATCTTCAAGCATTTATTGACTCAAGTATTTAATCCCTTTGATTAAAGTGTCAACTAAATCAACATAATGCTTGGTGGGAATGATTATTGTTGAGTGTGCTCTTTGACAGATATGCTAATTGCAGTTTACCAGAATAGATACTTGGATAAAGAAATAGGAGAGTAGATGTATCAAATTATGTGTATTTATAACATACGAGATTGACAAGGAAATATTTTTGGGTTTAATTGTAATGTAAATGACACATACAGTATAATGAAATTAATTAAATTTGTTAGTATGAATAAGAATAGGTTGAGCAACATAAAATGCAAAGTTTCAGATTCTACAAGGATCATAGTATGGCTGTTGTCAGTATGCTTGACCAAGAGAAAATTGAGTCACCCTAAAAATAAATAGTTGGGAGGGAAACAGTTTAAAATAAGGCCAGGAAAGATAAAAAGTGTGAATGCATACATGGAGGTGATTTGAGAAATACAATTTAAAGAGATGTTTTAGCTTCTGCTGCTTTTCTTATGAGTGTTTAGAATTTTTTGTGACAGAACACAGAATAACATAATTGTGGTTATGATCATCTTGGAGCGTTATGAGAGCATAACACATGATGGTGATATAATATGGTGTTTTTTACTTGGCATGGCACCAAAACATAGTGATTTAACATACATAATAATTATTAGAAGTTTAACTATATCACAGAAAGGGTGTTATAAATAATCAAAGACAAAAGGTAGAGCCATACAAGAAGGGAGCACAAAGTACCAAAGCATTCTCTTCCTATATATAGTATGATCCATTTTAAGGTCTGGGCTCAGGAGGATCCCTATCCCTCAAAATGATCTGAAATCCTCTTCTAAGAGTAGGAGTATGGAACATTTCCAACCACAGTCACAGTAGCCAGAATCTACACTCGTGACCAAAAGTTTTGAGAATGACACAAATAATAATTTTCACAAAGTTTGCTGCCTCGGCTTCTATGTTAGCAATTTGCAGATACTCCAGAATGTTATGTAGAGTGATCAGACGAATTGCAATTAATTACAAAGTCCCTCTTTACCATGAAAATTAACTTAATCCCAAAAAATCCATTTCCACTGCATTTCAGCCCTGCCACAAAAGGATCATCATTGCTTTGCACAAAAAAAGGCTTCACAGGCAAGAATATTGCTCCTAGTAAGATTGCACTCAAGCAGGGGAACTGGTCCAACTTATTATTCTCATTGTAAGTCTTAAGCATAAAATGCCCTTAATTCCCAAAATATCCTTAAAGCTGAAGCAAAGTAAGTACTTATGGGTGTGGCATTTACCTCAAATACAACCTGGATGAACAGCAGTGCTTCTCAACCCTAACTCTAATGTGCCTAGCGCTTAGGTGGAAGGCCTTTATGCATTACCTATTGAGTCAGTCAGTCTCTTTGCCTTGTTATTTATGCCCTTTTCACACTTTCCTGTGACATTTATGTCACAATGAGCAAGACTAGGGGCGACACCTTTCCCATGGTGGCCTATGGCCCATCGACCAGTCCCATGAAGGTTCTACGTTTCATCTCAAATCTTCCATTAGTTGAAAATTTACCCATGGCAAAAGCCGCACAGGGCATACCTCGTGCTTTTGCACCTTTGGTCAATGCTGGCCTAAAAAAACCCTCTTTACTGGTTCTAATCAGTCATGCATTAAGTCAGGAATCTCAGTAAGACTTAAAAGTCATACTGACATTCTAGTAAGTAATTACTTAATGTAATGCAATGTACTATGTTTTTCTATACTCAAATGTTTCGGTACTCAAATGTGGCAACTGGTGCCACGGCCCACCTGCCAAGTTGTTTGCCTGCCTGTGGTAAAGTCATCCCTGATGGAGGATCACAGGAATCATGGGAAAAAGGGGTCCTTTCATCGGATTGGCTGGCCGAGCAACGTTTCAGCCGTGGAATGGCCAAATGGGGAGGCAGCTTGATGGATGAGGTCTCCAGGACTCTAAAAATATACAAATCTTATTATGTGATATCATCTACTATTAAATTCTGCTCCGTACTTTTTTAAATTTAAAACTAAAATTTTTATTATTATGCTGTATTAAGGATTTGTTCTGTTCTGTGTATTGTATTGTATTGACCCCCTTCTTTTGACACCCACTGCACGCCCAACCTACCTGGAAAGGGGTCTCTCTTTGAACTGCCTTTCCCAAGGTTTCTTCCATTTTTCCCTACAAGGTTTTTTGTGGGAGTTTTTCCTTGTCTTCTCAGAGAGTCAAAGTATGGGGGGCTGTCAAGAGGCAGGGCCTGTTAAAGCCCATTGCAGCACTTCCTGTGTGATTTTGGGCTATACAAAAATAAACTGTATTGTATTGTATTGTATTCTAGTACATGCATTTATCACTATTGTATTATGTGTCTGATTAAAAAATGCATAAGATATGGGAAACACAGCATATAACTATTCATAGTGTGTTATAATCCATCCCCATATCAGCATACAGTGAACAACATGTAGTAAACAATTGTTGAAAAGTAATCAAAACTCATGAATCTACTTAAACACAAGCACCATAAATAAAACACAAAAGAGAAGAAAATATTTATAACCACATACTTGAAGCAACCCATTTGTTCATTCATAAACAAATGTTATGCAATAGCAAGGCAAACTAATTTTGTCCATAATTTCACTTTCATGATGGCTTATTTTCCAAAATATTTTTGAAAAGTATCTACTACTGGTCATTTTAAGGTTTTTTGTCTATTAAGTCAAGCCATACCAATACTGGAGGCATGCAAGTGACTAAAGAGGAAGTGTAAGATCTGAAAATCATTACTAGTCTCCATTTAAATTAATATTAAGAGAAGAAAATATACAGTCAAGAATTAAAAAGTGTTGATTATGCGGATTTGATATATAGTGTACGGTTCATTATAAGTTATAGGAGAATTCATATACTAACTGTGCTACCCGTCTTAGGTGGGTTGAAATCTAAGTAATCAATGTAATGCATATGTCTCTGTTATATGCCATTTGGTGCGGGATTTGTTAAAGCAGAGTTAATTTTTGTGTTGTGCCATCTGTTGCAATGACAAATGCAGTGCATTCTATTACAGAAAATGTTTGTGATGTGCCATCTTTTGGAATTACAGAGACAAAGCAACTGGGAGGACAAAGACAGACCTTTGTCCTTATTATTAAGTTAGAAAATGTAAAAAGGAACACAGCAGTTACTATAATTGTGTAACTATGTATGCTGCCAACCTCCTTTAACTTGGCTAGTCACAGACACAATATAGGTTCTAGGACTGCCACTTTATACTTGAACAAAACCATTCTGTGAAAAGAGCAGGTATCTAAAAGCTGAAAGCTGTTTGAATGTTTCAGTGCATCTCAGTTTCCTCATAGATAACAAATGACTTGGTGCTTTTTGGAAAAGACTAGTTTTGCAGTATATTGCTTAAACTGTGAGACTCACCCTGGGTCACACCCAGGAATGTTTTCTTGTGTTTCTTGATTTTACAAACATTTCTGTTTAACATTTTTCTTTATGAATTTTATGTGCACAGAAATAAAAGAACACGTTTAACCATCAGGCTGCAGCATTTCAAAATTAGTTCAAAGCTAGAAGTTTGCTTAGCACAGTTAATCATGAACTTGATATATAAAAGCAATTTACCAAGAGAAGGCAGGTCTTCAGTTAGCTCTTTACTAGCTGCTCAGAATTATAATTATTCTTGGAACAGGTAAAGGAGTTTTATGGCACCAAGTATTTAAGAATGATGCCTGATGCTATGTGTAGTTGCATATTATGGCTTGTGGTGTTGGAATACACTTGTTTTTTCCACAGGGAGTTTAGTCTGGTTCTATGGAGTGGCATTGTCATTAGCTCAGTCTGAAGGTTAAACACTTTGCCATGTCCTCTGCAACTTCATAGGGAAATGTTTAACTCTTTTCTGGCACAAGATGTTAAGTGCAGAAGTTCTCTTCTTGAAGTAAGGCTTCTTCTCAGACTACTCCGATTGTGTTCAATCTCTGGCCTGGTGCTTGTCTTGGAAGAGTGGATCTCCAAGCTAGTGAACCCTTCCCAGGGTGGTAAAAGGGACTCCATTATGTCCCACTCCAATAACTCTAACTTTGATCATTTTCAGATGCAAAGACACAAGGAGAATTCTGTTCCCTTGAGAGGATGGATAAACGTCTTGGCTCCCAAAAGAATGGGTCAGCTTTCTGCTTCCAAACAAAGTGAATGGGCCTCCTGACCTCAAAGAGAGTGTTTAAGTGCCCTGACCCCTGAAAAGGTGAAGAGATGCATGCATCTAGGTTTTAGTTTAATCAGGACCTATTTCCTAGTAAATGGTCAGTAGTAGAGTTGCAATTATACGCTTAGAATCAATTTTTTTGGATGTCTCTTTGGTCTGTGGAGATGTCACCTTAGCTTTCAGTAACATCTCATGTTATCAGATGAAACTCATAAGGCAGTCTGACCAAGGCACATTGCTTTCTGTATCTCTTCTTTTCACAGAGAAGGCTTTGTATGCTACTAAAAGAATAACAAAATGGAGAAATGCCCACGTCCACCTGCAAAACACTTGGTCTAATAACATATGTCTTTCTATAATTGTGTGTATGTTTCAATACATTAGGAAAAATGGTTAATGTTCCTTCTTATTTATATTAGAGCAAACAACATAACGTTTAATCCAAATCAGGCTCATGAGGTTGCTAGGGTCCAATCCCACAGCTTGATACTACTTTGAACTTTTGGTGAATGCCCCCTCTATTCTTTCCAAAGAGATCAAGTTCCGATAGTAGCTTCCCGAAGAATTTCTTGCTGGACTGGTTTGCTTAATGTTCAATTTGGGATACCTCCAACATCACCTAGTCTTGCTATTACACCCTGCCCATCATTTTGCTATCAGAATATTTATCTCAATTTTAAATGCCCACATCCCAATGGTCCTTGTTATCCATAGTTCTACAAGAGGTATCCTCTTCCTCTTTCACTTCAAACTCTAGATTAAACCTTTTGGTGTGCCCTTTTTTGTACCAATCCCACTACAACACAAGATAACCCCATTACAGCAGACCTACCCTTTACAAATATAATTCCATGCTTTACACATTTTAGTTAACTTAATATGTGCTATTAAAGTACTCAGATCCATCTATGAAGACATGATAGACAGGTCTATAATTTAATTGGTGTCAGCATTTTTTAAAACTATAGGAGGTAAAATATAATCAAACCTGTCAGCACACAGATTGCAGTTTTAATTGAAATTACTTTAAACTACTCCCAAATACAGAGAATGCTTTGCACTAAATAACATTGAGTCGGCAATGTTTGGGCTGCTTTCTGACAAAACTGTCAGCTTAGATCATTTGTCTTTCAAGTGCCCTTTTCATGAAAATTAATATACTAAACATTGCCTTTATCCTTGGGCCATGAATTTCAATCACTGACAGTGATCTGTCCATTTTTTATTATGCCATTGATTGCTGTTTCTGGCAATTCCTGAGCTGTCTTGTCACTTTTTTTACAACAGTTGATAATACAAAAGCTGACGTATTACACCATTCATCAAAACCATTGCTGTGCTATTTATTTATTTAGTTTTTTAACCCATTACCAGATGTAGAAAGGATTTCTGTTAAACGTACTGTATAAAAATTATTGTAATACTATTGATTGGTTTATCTCTTGATGCTTTGATATTATAACCATCATTAAAGATTGTCAGAAGAGAAAAATGTTTTTTCTGAACTTCAGGATACGTCCGTTTCAGGAAAGAATATTCACAGTTTTAACAATCTTTCTAGACCAGAGCATTGACTTTGAGCTGATGAAATGTGAATCCACTTGTTCCTGTCTGCCTGACAGCTGTATTCAGCAGGGATTCCATTATTGATTGCATCAAGAAATGCTTAAAAATTTAAATGGCCAGCAACATTGAGCCTTTATTCTCTGATGTGAGATCAGTTTAAATCTGCTTGGAGCAAGTGAAATGCTCACTGGCTACTCTGATATCCTCTCATGAGTGGCACTATAGGCTATGCTTTAGGAAGCTCTCTTCTCTAATTAAAATCTGCCACATGTATTTTACTGCTGAGTGAAATGGCAGCTTATAGTCATTGTTCAGGTTTTGCTTTACTGTTTTGCCTGAGGTGGAATAAGTGGTCACCATAATGGCTTTCCAAATGATAAATCTTTCAAACTGTCTTTCTATAGATTTTGCCAATCTAAGAAGAAATGGAGCCAGCATTAGAATCAACCACACTCTGAACTTAACAATCTGGTCGGTTTAGATGATCTTTGATTGGGGGATCTGAACACTAGCAAGAACTGAAATACTTTAGGTGTTGTTTTGTTGGCTACATTTTGGATGTTGGGGTCCCAAGCAGTGTGATTACGAGTGGCACATAATTATAGAAAAAAGGATCATTGGTCTTGTCCGTTGCGAGAAATGGACGTCTGAAGTGGAGCTCCACTAGCAGCGGTGTTATTTTTCATATTATCTGCTTATTATCCTGAAATATCCTGTACTTATTCAACCCGAGAGGCACTGCTACAGTATATGTAAGCATATATAAACATGGCCAATAAGAAAGGGGGTCCGAAAGAACTCAAAACTAAAGCTGCATCCAAGCTAAGATCAGCAAGCCCTAGTTCAAGATACGGCCTTTCAGAGACTGACCTGGATCAAATAGGCAAAAGTCCAGACTCCTGGAGCGAAATGGGGAGCGAATGTACGAGCGTGAGTGAAGCAGGTCTTGATAGCTCGGCGATTGTAAAAGATCACCTGAAACTGGAAAAGACTTTGCAGTCCGTGGTTTCAATTACTCCACGCGAGCCGGGAACAGCGGGGACACCGGCTACAACAGAGCCTGCCGCTTCACCTACGGTGCAAGAAAGCACAATTGAACTGTCTGAACTGAAGGTGATGTTCGCTGAGCTCATGCAAGAGATAAAGAAAAGCGAGAAGGCAAATGAGAAGGCAAGGGTAAAGGCAAATGAGAAACTGCGACAGGAGCTGCAACAGGCAAATGAAAGGCTGCGACAGGATGTGCAACAGGAGCTGCGACAGATGCTGGGTAAAATTGATGAGCACATTCAGGAAAACTCGGTTAAACTGAGCCCGCTTACTGATCAACTGGAGGATGTCAAAGAGACATTCACGACTCGGATTGAAATAGCGGAAAATTTAGCTGCCAGTGCCGAAGAAAAAGCAGTAAATGCCAGCTCCAAATGCAAAAAACTCGGAGACAGATTGGCTGCTTTGGAAGATGGAAGCAGAAGGAATAATGTCAGAATTGAAGGTCTGCCTGAGAATCGAGAAAGTCCAAACCCTGTGAAATTCGCAGCTGAACTTTTTTCTAAAATAATTGGGGAGGACTTTAAAGGAGATTCTGAGATAGCAGCAGCTTATCGTGTAAGCGGATCAAATACCGTTAGACCTAGATCTTTTATTATTAGCTTTGAAAGATTATCATTTAAGCTAGAGGTGATGGGACTCCTCAGACACAAGCAAGGGATTATATATGAAAATAACCACATTCGTATCTTCCCTGACTTCTCTCCAGCAACAGCTACTAAACGCGCAGCCTTCTACAACATTAAACAGCGGTTATGGCAAGCCAACATCAAGTATAGCCTCTTGTATCCGGCCAAACTGAAAGTGGAATTGCAGGGTCAATTCTATGTCTTCGCTAGCAAGGAAGAAGCAGAAAAGGAATTAAGAAAGCTGATCCCGGGACTATTCTGATACATAATAGTGAGTCATGGCCGTTAATGATATGGCAAGGATAAATAATCTACTCTCTGATCTATTTGTTTAAAATACAGGTTTTTATCATCATATATTCTCATTATCACTCATTATTACTCGGGAGCTATCTGTTTATGTTTTATTGTGCTTAATTACCTTTTCTTTTTTTTTCTTTTTTTTTTCCTTTTTTTTTTTATCTAATTATTTTCTCTCTACCCTAAACGA
>JANRMT010062836.1:4301086-4316980 GCA_026402145.1 Polypterus bichir lapradei
TATCAACATTTGTTCAGACTACTTTAAACTAGAATGTGGTACTAGACAAGGATGCCCCTTGTCACCGCTACTTTTTGCAATTGCCATTGAACCACTGGCAATACATTGTCAAAATACTGATCAGATAAAGGGGATTATCAGAGAAGGACTGGAACAGAAAATTTCATTATATGCAGATGATATGGTACTGGTACATGGTACATCACAAGTAAACATAAAGCTCTTTATTAACAAAATTTCGCCGTCTGCATGGAAAAAATTAAGCAAGACTTACATAGATGGTCAACCCTTCATCTCACACTAGCTGGAAGAATTAACACTGTTAAGATTAATATTCTTCGCAAGCTCCTTTTTTATTTCAAAACATTCCAATATACATTAATATATCATTCTTTAAGCAATTAAATTCAACAATAACCTCATTTATTTGGAACTCAAAACATCCACGCATCCAAAGAGCGACCCTACAAAGACAAAAGGCAGAAGGCGGCATGGCTCTACCTAACTTCCAGTTTTATTACTGGGCAGCAAATATACAAGCGATAAAAACCTGGACACAAATAGAAGAACATACACAGGCTTGGTCCGCAATAGAAGTAAAATCCTGCAGTACTTCTTTGTATTCCCTGCTCTGTGCTCCAATAAACACACGTTATCGGCAATATACTAATAACCCAATTGTGCTTCACTCACTTAGAATATGGAACCAATGTAGAAAGCATTTTAAGACGGAGTAGCTGCTATCTGTGGCACCTCTGCAAGAGAACCACCTCTTTCAACCTTCGCGAACATATGCAGTTTTTAATACCTGGAAAAAATTTGGAATTAACTTGCTTAGAGATCTTTATATAGACAACGTCTTTGCATCCTATGAACAATTAAATTCCAAATTTAACATTCCAGCTACACATTTCTTTTACTATCTTCAAATCAGGAACTTTGTTAAACAGAACCTTCCCGATTTTCCTCATCTTGCACCCTCATCAATGCTGGAAAAAATATTGCTCAATCTGAAGGACTCAGACACCATCTCTGCAATATCTAAAATCATTTTATAGTCCCTCCCTTTCAAAGATCCAAGAGGACACTGGGAAAAAGATCTCTCAATTAATATATCAGAAAAGAGTAGAAAGTAGCAATGCAGAGAATTCACTCGAGCTCCATATGCGCAAAGCATACAATTATATAACTCAAAATTATATATCGAGCACATCTGTCTCGTCTAAAACTCTCCAAAATGTTTCCAGGGCATGATCCAACCTGCGAACGCTGCAACCAAGTCCCAGCCTCACTGGGTCACATGTTCTGGGCCTGCACCAAATTAACATTATTCTGGACCAAAATTTTTAATTACCTCTCAGATAGCCTTGGTCTCACAATCCCTCCTAACCCATTAACAGCTGTTTTTGGGGTTCTTCCAGATGGGTTTAAAGTGGAGAAAGACAAACAAATTGTGATTGCATTCACTACACTTTTGGCATGCAGACTTATTCTGCTAAACTGGAAGAACCCAAACTCTCCTATTTTAAGTCAGTGGGAAACCAATGTGTTATACTATTTGAAATTGGAAAAAATCAAATACTCAGTAAGAGGATCCGTACAGACTTTTTTCAAAACATGGCAGGATCTAATCAGTTATATTTTAAAATAAGCTCTTAAAGCACAGAGGAAGCAATTATTTCCGTATTTCTTTGTCTTCTGCATTCATCTCTATTGGCTTATCAAATTTATTAATTTAGGTATGTTTACAAGCCTTAAATTTCACGCTGTTTGCCTTGCTCTCTCTCTCAGGGGTGGGGATCGATTTGTCCTTAACTCGATTTTTCTTTTTGTAAAAAATTGATTGATTTGTATGGATTGCAATAAAATTAATAAAACTTCAAAAAAAAAAAAAAAAATTATACAAAAAAACCCTTCCTCTCATAATTTAGTTTGACATCATTATCTCTTTGATTTAGAAGACAGTGAGTGCATTTACAGTACATACATTTTACTAACCCAGTTATTCACAGAAACCTGGTTTCTAAAACATCATGTAAACTCTTATTAGAGACAGTCACTCCTGTCAAAAATTTTCATCCCGAACCTAAATCGGAGCCCTGTTTAAATGACACTAGCCCGTACTCTGAGACAGGTCTGTAGGAGGATTGAGCGTAGATGGAAAAAAGACCTCCTGGTGTCTTTTGAAATTTGAAAAAATAGTCTGTGCCATTACCAGAGGGCAGTTAAAGATTCAAAATCAAAATATTTCTTGGAGTTAATAGCAAAAAAACATTCATAGACCCCAAGAGCTATTTAGTGTTATAAATGCTGTTATAAATCCTCCTACTCCAATTTGCTCTGAGTTGTCAATCTCTATGTGTTAGAAGTTTTAAAATTTTTTTCTGGATAAACTCAGTCTAATCAGAGCCAGTTTTCCACCACTTTCTTATGATGCACTTACTATAACTCCTTTAGTGTGTTTAAATTAATTTGTACCTGTCTGTCTTCCAGCTTTGTCCCAGTTAGTCAGTGTGACAATGCAAGTTCTGCTTCATGCTCCCACTTCCCTTTTGGGAGCTCTTGAACCCGACACCGTTGATAATGTAACCGGATGAGCTGGACAATGAGGACACCGAACGAAAACAAGCGGAAAGGTGCAAAGTGCAAAAGTGCTTTTATTTTAAAAACAGACAAAGCCAAAAATAAAAGTGTCCAAATAAAGTACAGTGCTCCATACTTCATTAAATAAGTAATTTACTAAAAACAGTGAAAACATGGAGGTTAAAATCCAATAAATAAATCCATTAAAACAATGGCTGGAAGCAGTCCTTTAAAAAACAAAACCCGGTACCTTTTTCAACTGGTGGCTCCCCTGCTTCTCCCATCCAGGCTCTGCACCAGGGGAGTCGCCCTACCTACGCTGATCTTCTCCTACTGCTGGTCTGGAAGTCTTTCGGTCCCTAGCTGTGTAGGGCTCTCACTAGACTGAGACTTGTGTTCCCCAGCGACCAAGGCACTCACGCTGTGGCTTCGACCTCCCAAGCCTCCTACTCTCACTGCCTTCCGCGGCCTTACATGGCGAGCCAACCACCTTCTGGTCACTCCTGCTCCTCACAAGCGCTCAGCAGGAGTGACTCAATCAATCTTCCTTCCAGGTGCCAGCCAAACACCCCGCTAGGACTCACTTCTCCCAGCTGCCTGTCCTTCTTACAGTGAGCCAGCTCTCACTCGCTCATTCACACTGGCATCAGCTTTCACCTTCCAGCTTTCTTCTTCCTTCTTTAACCTCAATTCTTTTCTTTTTTCCTCCCCTCTGCAATCGTGCTTCTCTGATATATAATGGGGATGTGGCACAGGTGTGGTGATCAGCAGCTCCCGGCATCCATTACGGATACGGACGATTCCTCACCTGTGCACTTAAGCAAGAAAACACCCGCACCACATTGAGTCCGAGAACCGCTCCGGCCACACTACCACGACCCCCTCTATAAGCCGTGAGTGTGGTGATAATTTATTTTAAAAGCTGGCCTTTTCTTCTAAGCCACGGACCTGCTATATCACAGTCAACCATCTGAAGTCCACAAACTGTCTCTCTGATATAATTCCTACACAATTGTTAAATGAGGTCTTTGAAACTCTTGGACCTTTTATTATGAGTATTATTAACTGGTTCAGTCCCGGCCTATTTTAAACATGCTGTGGTGCATCATCTATTAATAAAATCAAACCTTGATCTGACTGCACTGTCAAATTTTAGACCAATATCTCAGATACCTTTTATGTCAAGGATAATGGAAAAAGTTGTACTCAATCAATTACAAACATTTTTAGAAAATAATCATTTTCAATCTGGTTTTAAACTACTGTGGTGGGTTGGCACCCTGCCCAGGATTGGTTCCTGCCTTGTGCCCTGTGTTGGCTGGGATTGGCTCCAGCAGACCCCCGTGACCCTGTGTTCGGATTCAGCAGGTTGGAAAATGGATGGATGGTTTTAAACTACATCACAGTACAGAAATGGCTCTTTTAAAAGTTCTTAATGATATTTTATTGTCTGCTGATTCTGGGTCACCTGTTGTACTTGTACTTTTAGATTTGATTGCAGCTTTTTGCACCATTGATCACAATGTTTTACTTCATCGTCTTGAGATTGTTATTGACATTCGAGGTACTGCTCTAAATTGGTTTTGTTCATATTTTTGGGAACAGTCCTTTGCAGTAAATTTGAGTGAATTGGCATCTTCCCACACTCAACTAAAATATAGGATTCCACTTGGTTCTATACTTGGGCCAATTCTGTTTTCATTATACTGTACATGCTTTCTCTCAGCTCAGTTTTTCATAAGCATAATGTATCTATCCACTGTTTTTTGGATGACACTCAAATTTACTTACCACTTAGAAATAACTCCCTGGGGTCTCCTTTGACTTGATTTGATGATGTAAAGAGCTGCATGTCGACAAATTTTCTTGACTTAAATCAAAGTAAAACTGAGATTTTGCTGTTAAGTCCATCCAGTGTGTCTGGTATGCCTGTGACTAACGTAGGCCCATTAGCGAAACATTGTAAGACATCTACAAAAACTCTGGGTATTATCCTCAACAATAGTCTTAAATTGGATAAGCAGATAAACTCTGTTGTAAGAAGCTACTTTTTCCAGTGAAGAATAATTTCAAAAAGAAAGCCTTTTCTTTGTTTTGCTGATTTGGAAAAATTCTTCATGCTCTTGTTTAATCCCATCTTGACTATTATAACTCATTGTACAGTAGTGTCAGTCACACTCTTAACTGGGTCACATCACTCCTATTTTGACTTCATTTCATTGGCTTCCTGTCAGTCTTAGAATTGATCTTAAAAGTTTACTGCACACTTTTAAATGTTTAAATAGTCTGGCCCTGCCTTATCTGTCTGACCATCTTGTCTCTTATGCCCCTTCTTGAATGCTGAGATTGTCTGACTAGTTGCTGCTGTCCTTACCACAATCAAGGCGAAAGAAATGGGGTAATTGTGCTTTTACAGTGACTGCTCCTTGGCTCTGGAACAGCCTGCTGCTTCAAATAAGAACAGCTCCAACCCTGTCAATTCTGAAATCTTTGCTGAAAACACATTTTTTCTCCCTGGCTTTTAGTCGCTAATGATGTGTTTTTATGTGCTGCTAATTGTTATTTGTCAATTGTTTATTGATTTTATTTACTTCTTTTTATTTTTATCAATCATTCATTGATTTATCTATTTTCATGTATATTACTTTAGAAACCACTTTTGGGACATTAAATGTGATCTATAAATAAATTTTGACTTGACTTATTACAGTAAGAGAAACCAGGATATTGGTCCCTGAGAAACCAGGTTAACATATATAGATTTCTCCGTGGGTAACCTGGTTATTTGGCTATGGAAATCTTTAAACAGGTCACAGTAAAGGATTTTGTAGCCTGCGTGTGTCTGTTGCACTCTGTTCGCCTGTGCATGGCAGGCTACAGGCAGAAGCACCCACAACATCATTTTCCTGAGGCAAATGTTTGTGTGATTGCATTATTCCTTCTTCTTATTGAAATAATCTGTCTCAATATTTCAGAAATTATTAATTTATGTTGATGAGCTGAATGTACAGTGCTAAACTCAGCAGTACAATCTCAGGAGCAATGTTGGGGGTAATGCATTAAAAGTAACTTACGGTATGTATTACAATTACTTTTTAAACTAAAAAGTAACCAAACAGAATTGACTGAAGTAAAAATACCTTTGTTATTGTTATCCCAGTAGCACTCTGTGTAAATCAAAAAGCAAACGTACTGGTATGCTGGTCCTTTGCAGGGCTCAGATGAACAGCCAAGCGGAAAAAGTGTGATGTGTGCAATCCACTAACAGAAACATATTAATAAAGTGTAAGTTTAGTTTTAAACCAGCTATTTGCTATAGTTATGTTGAAACAGTGTGATAGGGTGATGCATCAGCCGGTGTCCATACATTGAATCTTTGGGGGCTCAGGTTGGGGATGTAAAAAGGGGATGGATGTTATTTACTTCACAGTACATGAAGGACTACATTTATTTATTAAACACCAGAAAAATGTCAAGAGGTTACATGCTTGCTTTTGGAGTCATGGTAGCCAATGATAATGTCTAACTCTTTTTTTGTGCAGTTTAATTAAGTCTGAGCTATTTGCCAAAAGAGAAATCCATAAGTGGACTAGTTTGTGTAAATGGAGGTTTATAAGAAACTAGGTTTCTGCTTTAACTGGGTTACTCACCTCATCCTGGGTTTGTGTTCTCATGTAAGCACACTCAATGTCAACATTACAGGCTTGATGAAGGGAGCTATGAACAAAATATCAGTGTTGTATAAATTACTCAGTAGCCACGTTGAACTTAAAGTACAGTTAACAGCAAAAGTGACTGAACTAAAAGTAAAATTGCTCATTAGCAAACTACTCAATTACAAGTTTTAAAGTATCTGATTCTGATATTAAGTGTTCTTAAGTACCATAAGTACAAGTGATTGAATGATCTTTCCCTGTTTTATATCTCTCTATTATAAAAAAAAATCTTGGAAGGAGGCAAGACGTGATTCTCTTGGAGAGACACTTATACGTCCCGCGAGAAAGAGATTTAACCATGCCCGGGGCCGGAAATAAAGGACAAATAGTAGATGACAAAGTAGGACGTCGTACACATGCAGAGCAAGTTAGAGATAATGGAAGTACGAAAATTCGAAAGTCTTAAAAAAAGGATAGGAAAGATCACATTAGCACAAACAAATGGAAATTATTACTCTGTGAAATAACGGAACAGTGAAAAGAGATTGAATATATTGGTCGAATTTAAACTTTAAGTCAGAGACTTGTAGATCGTCTAATTCGTGTTGCCATCAGGGAAAAAAAAGTAGTGTTTCTTCCCACTGAAGAGGCATTTCCATGGCAATTAAAAGATTCCAAAAATGTTGACGTGGTACACATGCAGAGCAGGTTAGAGATAATGGAAATACGAAAATTCGAAAGTCTCAAAAAAAGGATAGTAAAGATCACATTAGCGCAAACAAATGGAAATGATTACGTGAAATAACGGAACAACGAAAAGAGTTCGAATATATTGCTCAGATTTAAACTTTAAGTCGGAGACTTGTAGATCGTCTAATTCATGTTGATAGCGAGAATTAAAAGATTCCAAAAATGTTGGCGCGGTATTAAGTCCCGTGAGACGGAGACATTTAACATGAGATTCTTTCAAGTCACACCCTACTTACAAGTATTTTCAAACAAAACCATGGTCATCTAACCTCAGTCGTGTGAATGCTTTTGGCAGACACACTTCCTGAGCTCTCAGCTCTTATAAATTTTATCAGGACAATAATTTTATACATTCTAGATGACACGTCAACGACAAAGCGAAGAAGAAAGAGCATGGACAAACATTCAAAAAATTGTTTTATTTATTAGAGAGAAAGAAACGATATTCACTCACACACTCACATACATTGTGTTGTCATGATGTAAGTCCAAACACGGAATCAAAATTCAATGCAATCTTGAAGAAAAGTTAATTCCAAATATTGTTTTTATTAAAGTTTTAAAGTAATTCCTTAAATAATGTTTAATAAAGTGTTTTTTTTTTATCCCTTCAAGATTCATATTCAAATTATTTTTTAGGTTTTCTTGGGTTTTCCAGCTAGTTCACAATCCGTTTTGGAGCCTTGACGCCCAGGTGAATGTTACAAGACACGTGAGCAACTGATGAGGACAAAGTCCCAAGGATTACTGTGAGCACTAAAAATTTAATGACGGCACAAAAAACAGAAATCAAAGGAGCAGAAATCAAAGATTAGAAGCCTAACCTAACTGCCCGATTTTCGCCACTACTGTAACACAAAGAGATGTTTCTTTTGCTTGAAATTACCCAAGTATTCTAGGGATACTGAATATCAGCAGTGTGGCCATATTTTACCTAGAAGTATTTGGACTGACCCCAGGTTTGACCTGTGGAGGTAAGGAACCTGACCAACCAGAATATGTAGTGCTCTGAAAGTGTCACTGAAACCAACAGGAAGAAAGTGATTGAGAACCCTTCGTGGTTACCTGACGCATAACACGAAGGAAACAAAAGTAAAACCTGCAAAATACAACTGCACCACATGCGACAAGGTGAATGAACCACATAATGTGAATGCACATGCCCACCTCACTGCAGTTTGTCTGAATGCTGCTGCAACAGCTGTAGAAAGAACTGAGACTACACATTACCAACATACATCCTCACCCTGCAGACTGAGGTGGGATGAACTTGGGATGGCTACACAGAAGACCAGGTGTTAGCACCAGCTGCTCACATATGAAAATCATCCCAGATTCTTTATATATGAAAATTTGTGTAAAGTGGTTGTTCCTAAATTGGGGAAAACCTGTAATTCAGATAGCTGACTGAGTAAAGCAGTGTGCATATATGGACAATTTATTTTTTAGTTTAAGATTGTAATAATTAATGTGTTTAGCAAATTATATCAGACTCTGTGCAAACTGTGGTGTAGATATAGTAGGTTGAATGGTGTGGATTCACATACCAGACAGCACAAGCATGGCACCGCCGAGGGTTGGGGCACCTATTAAATTTTGGAATAAAACATAGCCTACTGTCTTACTTGGTACAAATGGGTAATCTATACAAAATTTGTCAGAGACAAGCTCAGTACTCTGTGTTTGCCTAACAGGCAAAAACACACAAACACATGCTGTAGTCAGCATTATATATTATGATATATACAGTAAGCACCAGTCCCTTTCCTGAATGCAAATAGCTTCATATTTTATTTACAATATAGTTTGGCACTTGAGCTATTTAGAAAAAGCATTACCAACTTATTTTTTGTTAACTCTTTAACTATTCTATAAGTGATTTCATAAATTGTCTGCAGTAACAAGAACCATGAAGAAAAGAATCAGTGGTTTATAGGTTCTTTAATGATATTGCGTTAAGCCTTAGAAAATCATTTTTATTCAATAATCCATCTATTCGTTAGACATCTGCACTTACTTTTTGAATCATATGCCTTTATATACAATTGAAGCCTGTCTTAGTTCATTGTAGCTCGAGGCAGAGAGTAACCATGGATGAGATGGTAGTTCACCCTTGGGCACACTTACACACTAACACTACAGAATTTCTGCCACCTCCAGTCAAGCTTTAAGGGATGAAATTAAAGTAACTGTGGAAATCATAAAGAAATATTGGCAGAATGTATGAACGTCACATGGATAGAGGCTATAACAGAAATCAAGCCCAGACTGTCATAGTGTACATCGTTACAAGGTGGTTTATTAATCAAATAAATTACAATGCAGTATCACATGTTAAATCATGAACATAACACATTTCATATTGATTGTGCCCAGCTTTCTTTGTAAAAGTATGGGTTCATGGCTCAAAACCTTCCAGGAGCACTTCAAGATTCTTGTAATTGATCACTAATGAAGACTTAAATAGCAGGCAATCCAATGAATTGGTGTGTTTTACAAGATCTTGAAAGTGGAGCATTTTTAAAAAGGGGGTACTCATGAAAACAATGAAGCAAAGGTTCATGGAAAGAGCAAGTCAGCTATGGGAACAGTTGAGGATACAAGTGCTTGTCTCAGCATAGGAAATGTATGCTAGTGATGTATTATCTATGATGTGGCATGTTTTTTATCAATTTTCCCATGTTGAGCTGGAAAATCTGGCTAAGTGAACCTTTCTGTGAGATCTCATACCACTATCTCTGTGGCAGCATGTCCATTTTGCCAAATAAGCGAGACTAGAGAAAGATAAGATACAGTAAAAGCTATGGAACTTGAGTTATTGTTGATTAGGGAGGACAGCAACACTCTATGAAAGCCAAGTTGGAGCAATGGTGTATGACTTCATCAGATAACAGTCCTCACTTGGCAAGGGGAAAATACCATCTATGGAGGTAAAGCAACATGTCTATTCTTACTGCTAGAAGGTACTGGGAGCAGCCAAAAGAAAAGCTGGAAGGAGCGATGAAACCCAAAATGTAATGTAAGGAGGCTGTGCTTGGAACATAAACTCCTTGTCAGGAACAAGAATAACAGCCTGGCCAGCGGGGAGAAGGACAATCTTAGATTGTGGTCAGAGGTAGAAAAAGAGGAAATAGGAGAGAATGATGAAGGCATCCTGCAGGTTTCTTGTTTGTGTGCTGTTTTTTTGGTCCTGTACCTATGGATGAAAATAGGGCTTATGAAAGTTTAGGGTTTCAACAGTGCAAAATTAATTAACCCCTGGGCATACATGAAAAATTTAGTGTATTTCTTCCTTCATTTAAGTACTCGCTTGTTATTTATATATGTAAATAGACACAGCAAACTGACCTTTTAAATGGGAAGAACACTACAGTATATACAAAAATGCAATTGAATTAAACTGAATATTATTGTTTGTTTAAATGTCTGATTTGAACCAATAGTTTTTTTTATGTTTTTAGTGTGAACAGAACATAATTTGAAATGTTGCAGTTGCTGGTAGCCTTAAAAAAAGTAATCTCAGTTAATCTCATTCACTTTCTTTCCCGCTGCTAGATAGAGGTCACCTAGTTAGGCCAGTTATCCCCAATTCTTGAGGGTATTAGAGCAGAAATGGGTTTGGTTAATTATTATTGGCTTGGTAAAATGATATGTCAATATTTTTTGCCAGTAGCTGGCAATTGGTAGCCAAGGGTGGGGTCCAAAATTTGCATTGTGTATAGATGAATAAAAATCTTGCAAATCCCACTATTGAATCTCTCTTAAATACAAATTTTTCAGTCCTGTTATTTTAATCATTATAGTTATTATTGAGCATTTTGTGTTAATATGCGCCCTCAATTTATTTTTCATATTTATTGAAAGTATGAATTGTCTTTTCTTAGTTTTCTTTTTTTTACTCAAAACAAAAAAAAAAAAAATTTATTAGAACAATAATCAATAAGGAAGAATATACACTAACAGAATCAACTTATCAAATTTTATTGTAATTTTCTTCAGATTGCAGTTATTTTAATATGTTAGAATAGCTGACATAGGCATGTTGTTAATTTATTGCTTATGCATATCACTTTGACTGACAGATCAATTTCATGACTGATAACTGCTTCGACAATGTTGAAATGAATTTAAATTTTATATTGGCTGCAATGTTATGTTGAGAATGTTGTGAAAATAAATCTATGCTACTGTATAGGTTTTTTGTACATTACATTTAAATTATGTTTTTTAGAAATTCAGTTTGTGTTAGAGAAATCTATGGTAACAGGCCAAATAAACATTGCTCACCATGAAGATACTACAACTTGGCAACAGCAAGGTTCCCAAACAGAACAGCCAAAAATGAAAAATGTATGGGTGTTATGTTATTACAAATGCACAACACGAAGGATACATTCATAAAGGAGATTCAAGAAAAACACTTGTATGACTTGTTCAGAGTCTAACAGTCATCATTTCTCTTGATCACATCATCCAACTTCAGCAGTTCTCTTCTTTTTGTATGGATTGTCTTTTAATCAGTTGGTGTTGAGATGTGGATGTGGCACTGATCTGCTGTTGCATCACTATAGTATATAACGTGTTTCAAATTTCTTTCACTACTGTATTACCTGGTTCCACATGCATATTCTGTGTTGTTGAGGTATTCTTCCGTTAGTGTCTGTTATTCTCCTGGTCCGTATGGGTGAACGTGAACCCATCTTTTTATCAGTTTTCTCATTTTCACTTCTATAGCTCATTAGGCTTCCTTAAATTCCAAAGTACCGTTTAATCTGCCCACTTGATGTACTTACTCAAATGCTATCAACTTAAATCTGATTTTCATATGCAATCCAGCCTTTACTTCTCCTATCTCAATTTTTACTATTTGTGCCTCAGACAACATTTTCATTTCATCCACTATTTCCCCCTTGTCCTCCATCAATAAAATCTTTTTCTCTGTGCTCTACCGTGTTTACCACTCATTTTCCGTGCTCCCATCTCTAGACTGGATACTCAATGACAACTTTTGTCCCCTCTTCTTTCTTCTTTTCAAAACGCCCACTGTCCTCTCCATTTTCCTCCTTTTCCTTTGTCTTTCAGCTACTCCCATTAGGGGTTGCCATAATGGATCATATGTTTCCATATTTTCCGGTTCTCTGCATGTTGCTCTGTCACACCCATCACCTGCATGTTCTTTCTCACTACATCCATAAACCTCCTCCTAGACCATCCTCTTTTCCTCTTGCCTGGCAGCTCTGTCCTTAGCATCCTTCTCCAAATATACCCAGCATCTCTCCTCTGCAAATGTCCAAACCAATGCAATCTTACCTCTATGGCTTTGTCTCCAAACCATCCAACTTGAGCTGACCCTCTAATGTACTCATTTCTAATCCTATCCATCCTCGTCACACCCAATGCAAATCTTAACATATTTATCTCTGCCACCTCCAGCTCCTTCTCTTGTCTTTTTGTCAGTGCCACCATCCCCAACACATATAACATAGCTGGTCTCACTATTATATTGTAGACCTTCCCTTTCACTCTAGCTGGTACCCATCTGTCACACATCACTCCTGACACACTTTTTCACCCGCTACACCCGACCAGCACTTTCTTCTTCACCTCTCTTCCACACTCCCTGTTACTCTGTGCTGTTAATCCCAAGTATTTAAACTCATCCACCTTTGTCAGCTCTACTCCCTGCATACTTTCCATTCCTCTGACCTTCCTCTCATTTGCACACATATTCTGTCTTGGTCCTACTGACCATCATTCCTCTCCCCTATAGGGCATACTGTATCTCCATCTCTCCAGGGTCTCCTCAACCTGCTCCCTATTCTCGTTAGAGATCACAATGTCATCTGAAAACATCATAGTCCACGGGAACTCCTGTCTAATCTCATTTGTCAACCTGTCCATCACCACTGCAAAAAAGAAAGGGTTCAGATCCAATTGCTGATGTAATCCCAAATCCAAACATAACGCATCCGTGACTCCTACTGCAGACCTCACCACTGTCATACTTTCCTGGTACATATCCTGTACCACTCTTAAATACTTCTCTGCCACTCCCAACTTCCTCATGCAATACCACAACTCCCCTCTGGGCACTCTGTCATATGCTTTTTCCAAGTCCACAAAGACACAGTCTAACTCCTTCAGGTCTTCTCTTTACTTCTCTATCAACACCCTCAGAGCAAACATTGCATCTGTAGTGCTCTTTCATGGCAAGAAATTATACTGCTGCTCACTAATCATCATCTCCCTTCTAAACCTAGCTTCCACTCCTCTTTCCCATAGCTTCATGCTTTGGCTGATCAATTGTATCCCTCTGTAGTTACTACAGCTCTGCAAATCACACTTTTTCTTAAAAATCGGTACCAGTACAAATCTCCACTCTTCAGGCATCCTGTCACTTTACAAGACTGCAATAAACAATCTGGTTAAAAACTCAAATGTCATTTCTCCTAAACACCTCCATGCTTCCACAGGTATATCATCTGGACCTAGAGCCTTCCCATTCTTCATCTTCTTCATAGCTGTCCTTACTTCCTCCTTGCTAATCTGTTGCACTTCCTAGTTCACTATCTCCATATCATCTAACCTTCTTTTTCTCTCATTCTGTTCATTTATCAGCCTCTCAAAGTATTCTTTCCATCTATTCAACACACTCTTCTTGCTGGTTCCCATCTTTATCTTTTCTCACCCTAACCTGCTTCTCCTCTGTCGTATTGTACTTGCACTTTTCGCTATATACAGTTGTACATTTATTACTAAAACATGAAAAATGTTTCTGTTTTAATGATGTGTTTACATAGATTGTTGTAGACACAAAACACACATCACATTATTTCCCCTTATTCCCCCTCACTCCCAGATAATCAGTCAAGGCAGGAACTGGGAGAACTTCTTGTCTGTTCTGAGGCGGTGGGAGGATGGTATAGCAGGCTGCTTGCTGCTTGGGCTTATCAACACATTTACAAGACAAAAGAGGCTGACGGAGAGGTGCGAAAGGATCTAAGGTGGGCCAGATTTACAAGTTTTTTCGTTGGCTCTGGTAATTCTAGTGTTAATTGATGACCAGTTTTTGCTGCTAATTAACACATTTTCCTTTCATTTAATCGACTTGTTTTTTAAGATTTGTTACCCTGAATTTCTGCACCATTCCTCTGTATTGCTTCATTTCTTTCCGTAGATGGCACCCAAACAGAAATGAAATATGAAGTGAATGAGCCAGCAGAAGACCAACTAAGTCAGAGCCTCAAACTCCAACCAATTTGACTCCAACCAGTTCCTTAATTAGGCTCTCATTCTTGTTAATTAATTTAATGGCCTGTTGCTGCTCTCATTGTGCAGTAGCATGCATTTCTGAAATTGTTGATTTCTTCTTTTCTAAGAGCAGTGTTAAAATGTTTTGGGGACCTGGGCATATTTAAATTCCTGAGACCTGCATCTTTCTTTATTTTCAGACACATTATTTATTTTGGACACAGTTTGCAGGTCATGTTTTGGTTCATTTTATACCTCATTATTGTTTGGCTGATAATAAAGGAAAAAGAAATAAAGGGTCTGAGTCTTCAAGATCAAGTAAATTAAAATTAATTCAAAAGAAGTTAATTAGCAGCAGAAACAGGTCACTAATTAAGAAAAGGGTTTGAATGAAAACCTGCAGCCACTGTGGCCCCCTAGGACTAGAGTTTGAGACCACTGCACTAAATCATGAAGATTAGTGGCATCCTTTAAGTCAATGCACCTTTTAAACACACTTGCTCTAAAATATTCTACATCCATTCGTTCTTGAATCCACTTTATGAAATCTATGATCACAGAGTCAGAGAACAATCCCAGAAGCACAATACTGAATCCTGCCATTCACTTTTAAATACCATAAAAGGCAAGGAAAATTCACCTGCTTTTGAACAGCTTGTTTTAGTCTATATCCTTTTTGTGTGTTTTGGATCTGCACTCTGTCTGTGATGAGGTCATTATTCCTGAAAATATAACCGTCATTATAATTTTGATGGATGCCACTAAAAAATTAACATTGTTGATTTTAATCTATACTAATAAACGGCAAACCCCTCACTCACTCACTCATCACTAATTCTCCAACTTCCCGTGTAGGTAGAAGGCTGAAATTTGGCAGGTTCATTCCTTACAGCTTCCTTACAAAAGTTGGGCAGGTTTCATTTCGAAATTCTACGCGTAATGGTCATAACTGGAAGCTGTTTTTCTCCATTTACTGTAATGGAGTTCAGCTGGAGGGGCGGAGTTCGTATGACATCATCACGCCTCTCACGTAATCACGCATTACGTAGAAAGCCAGGAAGAGCTACAAAACGCTCTTTAGAAAACATGCATTATATAATTAAGAAGGCAGCGAAACAATTAGAAGCGAGCGAGTGACATATGTATAAAACCATATTCAGCAGCTCACGTGAACTGACGCAGTGCGCAGACAAAAAGTAACAGTTGCAAAGAGTGCTGAACAAAAACTGAATTACACTGCTACGCTCAAATAGATAAACCACACGCCGTGGCGCGATACTAAAGCATTCGACTGTAGCGCCCACGTCCGAGGTTCGATTCCCGAGAGGGGATGCACTAAGTATGTACGCGCGCTTCTCGATTTATTTTAACCTCGCATCCCCTTAGTTTGAGACGTATGAAAACGCATGCGGTTAACGCAGAAAGACAGATCACCTATTCACCTATTGAAGCTTCATGAATAATGGATACTTTATTCGCGATCAATGATTGTTTTGGTAAAGCCATACTCAGTGTATTCATTAGATGAACGGTAAAAAAGTAAGAGCGAGGGGACGGTAACTTACTGAAGCACACAAGCAAAACCACAATAGCACGCGGGCTCGATGTACTGACTTGCGCGATCACATTCCAAAAAATATTTCTTTTCAAGTTC
>JANRMT010062836.1:4326980-4391932 GCA_026402145.1 Polypterus bichir lapradei
GTATTTCCAAACTGACCCCAGCTCCCCCTAAACCCCACACCACCTCAGCACACCTCCCCCTCCACACCAGGTCTCTAAGGTGGACCAACACACTAAAACCAATGGATTTATGTGGCAGAGAGGGTCTCAGTTTGATACTCTTTTTCTCACCTCTTCCATTGCATGAACAGACTGCACATCATATCTGTCTATCTCTCTTCATTAGGTCTGCCCTGCCAATGTTATAAAATGCTTAATTTTGGTGAACTTGTTTTTTATTCCATAATGTTAGGAATAGTATTAGAAACTGTCAGACTTTGGCAGCATAATGCAAAGAACAAAGATTAATTTAAACAATTAGTTATAATAAAATATACATATTTTTAAGCACATGTAAAAAATGAGGCATTCTAAGAGAAGCCATATGTTCTGTTATTTCACCCTGAGTCGAGAGTGGGTGTTGTTATTCATGTCCTGTTCTTCTCCATTTGCAGACCAGAGGCTAAATCCCACCTCTTCCAACACTGAAGCCTTATAAACTCCATCTCTTCCAACATGGAGCCAGTCAGTTTATAGACTTGTGTCTGGAAAGACATCTTTTCTTATTTTTGCAAAACAGTTTACCTGTGTGCTTGCCAACGATATGCGAGGGCACTGAGTGGTGCCCCAAAAATGTTTCTGTTTTTTATGTATCTCATTACAATATCTAACATTTCAGTTTAGTACTATCTAATATTATTCATCATCAGAATGCTATTGTTTCAGACAGAGTTGCCAGTGTTTGGTAACCTTCATCCTTCCTTTAAAAGTAAATGCTGTTATAGGTTAGCAACAGCAAACTGTGCTAAAATTTATCAAAACTGGAATCCTTCACTGACAATAATGATCCTATAAAACATGAAGATACACAATCTTCACAACTGATTTTGAGTTATGTTTATGTTTATTTGACCTGAAGTTATAGTATGCAACTTCAGGTATTTTTCTGCATCTTTTGATCAATATGTAAGTGTATCATTTTTGTAAATTAAAATATGGAAATTTGAGGTGTTTAAATAGTATTCATTATCAAACCATGCTACTGTTCTAACATTAAAAATGATTAATTAAAAAAGCATTTGATGTTGAATAAGAAAAACTAAAAGACATACACAACCACACGAAAACTCTTTGTAATCAGCTGTTAAAATCCCTAACTGGAATATTTGTGGAAGAGGTAGGAGTTAAGAAATGTCACTTTTAGTTGTGCCTAGTAAGAGTTCAGTACTTAACAATTTAAGACTGAAAGAAAATACGGTTACTTCAAAATATTTAAATTCCTGAAGGTGATACACCAAGAAAAAAGAATAAATCTTAGAGCTATTGTGTGACATTTAATCACATATGTGTCAACAGTCTGCTTTAGATAAACACTTGCTTTGATTGCCAGGTTATACAAAGTCATGCTGTGTGAGTACTGTTAGCAGTAACCAAGGTCTAAGATTGTGCTCCATTTCATATTGTTGAGTTTATATTGGGAAAGGGCCTTGTCCAAATGGTAAAATGGGGGGCCTTGACTTAAAGTTTTGGAATCCATGATCTAAGCTACTCTATTAATGATGGATGAAAAACGCAAAACATATGAAGTTTGTTTTTGATTTGAAACTCTCCAAGATGGTTAAAAAGAACAAACATTTAGATACTTGCAAAGTTACTGCAGGCAAATTAAAATACCACAGAAGTACAATGTCTTTAGCTTATCCAAGACCAAAACAGACATGATGCTGCTGTTAAAAACTCTAATCTCACGCAGCAGTATCATTGTGAGGCTAAATTCCATGAATGTACAACTTGACTTGTGTCAATGGATGAAACAAAATCGAAAGAATTAACTACCACTATTTATTTCAATATGGATTGTATCAAACTGCGGACCTCTAAATGTAGTTCAAGATGCACATTATATTCACAGGAAACAACTGTGTCACGTCTCAAGGATTTATATGAGTTTGAGCAGTTAAGAAGTTGATCAGTAGCCACATTCATAGAGGACTACTGGACACTGCTGAACTATCTTGGTTAAATGTGATTAATTGTAATTAACTGAGTGACAATTTGTGATTAACCTCAATTACATTTTTTAATTGATTGAAAGCCCTGTTTTTAATACTTTCCTTTGTTTGCACTGTATGACTATAGGTTGATAGATATTAATTTTTGTGGCATTATTCGGCTGATGTTTCATCATTACTGACACTGTTAGCTTAATAATTTGTGAAATGTAGTATCTCTCACTTACTTCCTCAAGCAAGGTTTCCTTGAAGCCATCTTCTTTCTCAACCATCACTCCCACTGCTGCTGCTCAGATCTTCCATGGCTCCTTTCTTGCGGGTCTAATGAGTTTCAATTCAGCCGCATCCCCTTCTTGCACATGGGGTCAGTGACAACACCATCTTTACTCAATTTCTTCAACTGCTCTTTAAGGACTTCATCATCGCTTTCATGCTCATTCACTTACACATATTCTTACATGGCTTTTCGGGATGGCTCTGCCCCTTCTGGCAGCATCTCTGTATCCCCCAAGTCAACATAAATTTTCATGGCAAAAACACCATTGTCCCAGATCCTAGATGCATTTTGCCTTTTAGTTGAGTGTCTGATTTACTTTCTTCCTAACACTGCAAAAAAATCTCCTTTGCCCATGAGATGACTGTAAACCCCACCCCAGGGTCACTTACTGTATAGCATCATCCTGGAATAACATCTTGGTTCAAAGACAGCTTTATCAAGTCCTGTGGACATCATACCACAATTCTCTCTGGTGGTTCTTTGAAATTCTCTAAAGTAGCTCAGTAACTTTCCAGCTGCCTGTACTGTTTGACTAACAGTTGGGCTCTAGCGGCCCAGAGTTATTGCCACTTCTAATTTTCCCTCCTTGACCTCAGAAGGTCAAACAACATTGACTTTGGCTGGGTTGCTTGAATTTTAGCTTTCTGTGTCCCTACCTCTACTCAGATTTATTTACCTCTCTCTCAAGCCAGTGCCCATATCTAATGCCCTTCAGTAGAAAATATAGAAGGTATGCTGCCTCCTGGTTGTCTACTTTCTTCCTGCCCTGGCATGTATTTTTATTGTTAGCATCTGATTCACTTGGTGTGTCCAGTGAGCCACCTGGTATCTTGTATCTCCAAGCATTAATGTATTCAGACAAAATATACATTATTAATTAAAAGGGCAAGCTCAGTTATGGGATGCATTCTGAGCACCCTGAGGTCATAGCAAAGGAGAGAATTAAAACAAAACTGAGTGGAATTATGTGCAATGCTGCACATCTTCTCTCTGGCACACTAACACCGAGTACCTTCAGCCAGTGTATTATTCAGCAGACGTGTGTTAAGAAATGCTACTTGGGCTCCTTTATACCAACAGCAATATGTCTGCATAGTGCCTCACTTGGACTGTGACAGCCAAATTAAAACTTTTCTTTCTTTTTTCATTTTCTTGCTTTATAGTCATTCTAGTGTATGTTCAGACCAAAGTGTATCTGAATATTTATTTATTTACTTATTATACAATGGGCAATATACCTATTTATGTATGTATTTATTTAATGAGCTTCTGTAAAAAGGCAATTTTCCCCTTGGGGACAAATAAAGTTCTAACTAAATCATCAATTTATTATTTGTTGATTATATTTTCAGCATACTACAGAAGTGCCAGTGTGTTTAAATGAGAAAATTAAAACAAGTTAGTTCTTGTAATTTTAATTAGTTTTTTTTTTTTCAGAGAACAGCACCCAAGAAGTAAGCGTAATTTTGTAGCAACAATAAAAGCTGATTTGCATCTGAGTGCTAAAATAATGTTTTACCGTTTGTAGCTGGTGGCAAAATAATTTATTCTCACGAAAAAGCATGCAAGCAGTTTCAAAGCTGAATGCAAATGAATGCGGAGTTTACATTACATTGTCACAAGCTGCAAGTTGTATAAATCACTCACCATTTACCATGACCTCTTTAATGAAAAAATTTTGACTTACAAAAATTCTATTTTAACTCCATCTTTAGTGTGAATATCATAATTCGTTATAACATAAATCATGTGCTTTGGCAAACTCTATCATAAATATTGGGTGACAATCAAAGCAGGGCCTTTCATTAATTATTTTTATGTTTAAAGATTATCAAACAAGTGCACTATAATCATTAGAGTTGTTCCAGCAAAACAAAAACACATCTTTTCTGAGCTCCAAGCATGGGCTATCCAAAAGTACAGGGCCAAAATCAATCAGCCCATTAACTTTGATCTACAGGTCATTGATTCTAATGGGTGGCATGCACCGTCATGTGTGACATACAGTATACAGTGAGATATGTGCATGCTCATCAGAATGGAAGGAAACTGATTGTCTCAGCACATCACTAAGCCTTTACTTTACTTAGTAATTCACTGCTTGAGCATCAAATAGAAAATCTGTATTGTATATATTAACTGCCACAAATATAAATGAAACTTGTAAAAATGAGTAATTAAAGATACTAAACAAGCATTTTAAACTTGACTATATATTGATATGAGTTGTTAAAAATAAAGAAAAGGATGTAAAATTTGTTAGAAGATAAAATAATACTGTGGTGGGCAGGCACCCTGCCCGGGGTTTGTTTCCTGCCTTGCGCCCTGTGTTGGCTGGGATTGGCTCCAGCAGACCCCTGTGACCCTGTAGTTAGGATATAGCAGGTTGGATAATGGATGGATGGATGGATGGATAAAATAATAATGTTTTTATGTTCTACTTTATTAACTTTTTTGTACTAAAAATTTTAGAGAAGTAGGTTTAGCATATGCCTGACTGTTGTTTATGACTGTTGTTTATGGAACACCACTTGTCCCAAGATTGTATTCCTCATCTATACAAATAACAATACTTAGAGACAGTGAATACTTTCATTACAGAGCTTGTCAAGATGATCCAAGTTAATTTTAAGGACATGAAAGGTCTGCAGCAGGTAGTGCCACAAATCAGGAGATTGTATATTTTGCTTTGAAGACATTCATGGCATGTTTGCAACATTTTCCATCCCCCGTGAGCCTAAATTGCATTAAGCAGGTTTGAAAATGTTATGTTTTATCATCAAGTAATTGACATTGAAGATGTACTTTACACCCCTGCAAGCAACCAAGTATTGAAAGATTAACTAATAACGTTTTAAAATCTCAAGTTATATTTTTGAGAAATGGGAATTAAGTGGACAAGATGCTTACAGGTAAACAAAAATTTTCTTGTCATTCTTCACAAAGCAAGTTCATTTGCTTGAATGATTGTGCCTGTCTTTTGTGCATTCTTTTAATACTACTACTAATAATAATACATTTTAATTATATAGCACCTTTCCCAAGCTCAAAGCTCTTTAGTTTATCATACAATAAGATTTGTTTTTTGAATTGTTCTAGTTATCACTTATCTCTGCATCAGTGCATGCATACATTCTTTTAATAAAGCCACCATAATTTGGGGAGCAGGAGCTTAGCTCTGCATTGCAAGGTTCAAGGCAGGAATGAGCCCTAGACATGCCATCAGTCCATCATAGGATGCAAAGATGAACATGGCCATATAAATATTATTAGGGCAAAACAGAGTCACCAGTTAAGCTAACATGCAAAGCTTTTGGGTGTATAATGAATAATACAAATAAAACACATAATACAAATAAAAATGAGTGTTGTAAAATTAATTCCATAACTAAAAATGACAGAAATGTAATTAAAAGTGGTGTAATTAGAAGCAAGTTAAAAAGTCAAATGTGCTTATTCAATCCTTCTTAAGACACCATATATCTATAGTTCCAAATAAAAATATCACTTTAATAGAGATTAATAATTATAGATATGTAAAATAACTAACATATTTCATATATTTATATTTTGGCTAGCTCATTCTTGAATACCTTTTAATAATAGCAGTGGTCAGTTTCTGAATTGGAAATTAGTGACAGGCATCCCATTATCCTGTCCTGCATTGATACTAAAGGAAGACTTATTAGAATAACTACAGTATTCCATAGGATAGGACAGACACAACTTGTTTGAAGTGAAGAGAGAAGTAGCTGGCAGGGGTTTGACTGGTGAGAGAATGAGGGACCAGAGTGTTTCCAGAAAGAGAAGAGGGAGGGTGAATGGACTGTCTGTGATTATTTAATTCTGAGAAAATGGGACAGCCAGCCCACAGGCTATCGATGTAACCTATATTTTATTAGGTACGTTGAGAGAGAGATTCTAGTCTTTGTTATTTTGTTATTTCCTCTACTGGCACTCAGCTGCCTTCTGCTCATGACATATATAAAACTTGCTGCCTAAGAAATAACTAGTGCCATAAAACAAAACAAAATATACTGTAGATGTGACTTTTAATACCATATAACCTGGATCTTTTGTAATACTGGGAGATGATGAAGATCAAGGTGATGTATATGTCGATTCCAGATGGTTCATAATCCTATTAGCTGCAGAAAGTCTCTTGTTTGGTCATCCGTTTTTACTGGTCACTTCTCTCTTTAACCTGATCCTCTCGTCTCTAGTCAACTTTCTCTCCGCCTATCATTAGTCTGCTGCTTGCTTATTTTCCTCTTATCACTAAGGCTCATAAAACGTGGCTTTTATTCCCCAAGCTTTCTTCTTCTAAGAGAACCTGTAGTAATTGTTCCAAACTCATTCTGTCCCCCATCCAGGCCATGTCAGGAGTGGCAGCTTCACACCTTCTCATCCCCACCAGAAAGTTTATATCATGAGTCAGTACTCAACAGAATTCTGAAGACTCTGGGGAGAAGGTAAGCAAACATCATAGCACAGCTGCTCTTCTCAGTAAAACCCTTGAAGCAAATGGCTCTTTTTTATCCTTTTCACTTAGAATATATGTGCACTGTTTCTTTCTTTAAAAATATCTAAATTACTATGCTTAACGTATTCTTAAAAGACATAATACATGCAATTATAACAATGCAGGGGATTACAAATATGCCACAGCAAAAAGAACATTAACAAAGATATTTTCAGAAAACAGGTACACTTTGTGTAGTTCTTAACTCCTCTGCATATTTTATATTTCTAAGCATTTTTAATACCCCCTTTTTATATACATATATAAAAGGTTTCTGAACTCTTTTGGGAAAATGTGCAACTGCCGCATCTGTGGGGGCTGCTTATCTGTGAGCCAATCGCAGTCGCGCTATAAGTTCCTGACGTCGATGGGTGATGCAAGGAACATTATAAATGCAGGGAACAGTATAACTAGGCCACTGACCTGGTCTCGACCTTGCTTGTTTGCTGTGTCTGTGTATAGGACAGCGGTAGATCCTGCTACAATAAATAACCATGCTGTTCCTGTTTCAAGTAGAATAAAGCTGGTTTTGCTAAAGTACTGAGACTCAGCCTCGTGTTTTTGGGTGCAAGACAGTAACAATATATATCACACGCATGCATGTCTGGAGACAACCTTCCTGCCTCTGATAATGTAAGCAATTCCACCCCTGTGAGGAGAGGGGGAGCCAATGATAACTTTAGCTTCTCCAGCCTCCTCAACAGCCAAAAAAAAAACACCCAAGAAGGACAACTGGCCCAGAAGGATTCCCAGAAGGTGGTGTCAGATGCCAGACTCATTCTACCAGAGTATAGAGCTCCTGCAAGTCTATTCGACTGTTAAAGGCCCTGTTTTATTAATTGTGTTTGAGATGTTATTGACTGCATTTGTTAATTGTGTTAAAATGGGTGACCAGGGTGGTACCCCAACCTTTCTTCAACTCCTATATATATAGTGAATTGTAGGTTACAGACCTGCACAAATGAGAAGAAGGTGAGTCAAGGTTTTGGAAATAAAAAAATCAGCTTTATTTTTATAAAGACAGGAACATTCTCAAAGCATGTATTCAAACTGGAGCTGTCACTCAAACACACACAACTTGCAAGCAGTGATGAGGGCATCGTCCTCCATTTGCTCTCTTCTCAGATCAAAAGAACAGATATCCTTCCTGCACAAGCGAGGAGTCAGAAAGTGAGCACACAGCCAGATCAGTGGTTGATTTTAAATGTACCTCACATTAACCACTGGGCGACAGACACGTTACGCAGTGAGCTCGTGAACTTGCAGTTGAACCAGTGGCGGACAACCAATCCCTGCTAGCATTAACAGAATTTCAGCACACAGCATGATTGGGGGGTTGTCAGGGTCTCAAAAATCTCACAATATATAACATACAGTATATACAGTATGAAGGTATACTTTTATTTATTTGTTAATTTTGTATATTGTATTTTGTCAGCTCTTCTGAGGAGACATGAGAATTTCATGACAATAAACTTGACTTGACTTACATTGTGTTTTACTTACCCCTGCTTGTTTTACATTCAGTAAATTACCTTTCTTCATGTATCTGGACTTCCTTAGTCAAATTTGTGTTTGGTGTCTTCTCTGCAGCTCAACAAAAAATCATGCAGTATGGCATAATAAATAAATTTTGACATGATGGACTAGGATTAGTATGCATGAGTTCTCATTCAAATAACTTTTTACTCGTAAAGGTCTGGAAAACAGAAAGCTGTTTATTTGCACTACATTTTTGGCATCATTCATGAAAAAATTATATGTGTAGGGGTAGCTTTGTAGGTCTATATTACTGTTGTAGCACAGTGAATTTTCTGAATAAATACAAAATGACCCTGCTCCCTTCATTAATAGCTTCAACACCAATTTATGTAAATTGTTTAATCATATGATGCCATGCAATGAAACCATTGCATATTCCGAAACATTCTGTAATAAAATGTTTGTATTTCATTTGATTTGATACATACAGTTTATTTAGTGCTTCAGTATCTGTTCTTTTAAAGGCACAAAGGTTTGTATTTGTTTTGAACCCAGGTATTGGATTCCCAAGACACTGACCTGAAAAAAGAAGACAACAAAAAAAAGAAAAGAAAAAAGACAAATGGATTTAATAAACTAACATGTTAATACAGTGCTAATGAAGAGGACATACTAAAAATAGTATGCAAATAAAGATTGAAGCCAATCATTGTGTACACCAACTTGCTCTAAACTTATCAGACTCTCAGTGCCACTCTCGTTAAATGTATACACTATTATTACTAATATTAATATTTGAATAAAGGCAATATTTTTGAGGCAAAGCATAGCTATATATGAAAATAAATGAAAAAATGTATCACCATTAATGTATTCTAATCCTTTTAAAAGATATTCAAGTAGTCATAATGGGCAACCAGTAGCATTTAGTGCATTTATTTACGGCATATATTACATAAATACAGTATATAGATAAAAAAATATAGTGTTGCAGGTGCAATAAATAATCATCAGGTTTCAGTTTATTTTCTATCGCAAAGATCTAAATAAGGGAGTGTTTTTTAAAATGTCCAAACTTGGTAACAGCACTGTTCCCATATATTCAATATATTTAATCTGATAACATGAAATGTTTAATATCTAACTCAGTCTCCAATTATTTAGCTACATTTCCTAATTTGCAGCGTTAAGTGCTACTTTAAAGATTATTCAAGTTCACAGGACCACTGGCACCTGCGTCAATAGATTCAACTTCAGACTCTATTGTGTAAGTTAGTTTTATAATATATAATCCCTGTTTAAAAACAATAACACACACGTTGATTAAAGCTTTGTTTATATATCCAAAAATCTGATGTAGCATTTTCAGTACTTTACACGTGCAATGAAAAAGCAAATAGGTTAGTATCAATCAACTCATGTTTAAAGAAAAACATATCCATCTATTCTTTCTCAAACCCCTTGTGTATTCATGGAACCACACCATGATGCAGCCCAGGTCACATAGTTGGCACTGTGGTAACTGCCAGTGGTTAGCCACAAACCCACAATGTCTGCGTTACACGGACCCTAAAGTGAAAGCTAAAGGTTAACTCCACTGGGTATTTGAACAGGGAACCTCTCTGTTAATCTTATTCTTTCAATGAGCTGTACAACTGAAAAGCTGATATCTTTCATATTAAAAATTTAATTTTTTATTCTTATTAAAGACAAATTTGAGCACAAAACAATCCCTAAATAAAGCAAACTACAGTAATCCCTCCTCGATCACGGGTGTTGCGTTCCAGAACCCCCCGCGATAGGTGAAAATCCGCGAAGTAGAAACCATATGTTTGTATGATTATTTTTATATATTTTAAGCCCTTATAAACTCTCCCACATTGTTTATAAATATTCTCCGCACAGTTATACAGTAAACCCTCGTTTATCGCGGTTAATCCGTTTCAGACTCTACCGCGATAAATAAATTTCCACGAAGTAGGATTCTTTATTTAAAAATCTAATATTTTTGCAGTTAGAGCATAGAAAACCTGTTTACCTTCTAAATACGTTTTTTAACATTATTAGAGCCCTCTAGACATGAAAGAACACCCTTTAGTCAAAAGTTTAAACTGTGCTCCATGACACAGGGATTAAAGTGAAAAAAAATCTTCTGACTGAACTTTTTTCAGGCCAAGCCATATTCCTTTAACAAACACTTTATTTAAATAGTCGAGACCAATAGCGTTTTAAGGGGAGATTAAACCGCTTTAATATTGCCAGTTTGCATATTTTAAAAGCTATTTGTAATCTTTGAAAAAAAATATACATTGACAAATAATCAACCATCTACCACACATCTTTTCAGTGCATGTTTTTATTTATCTTATAACACCAAACAACGTTTTGTGAAACTCTTAATAATTAACAGAAAAAAGTAATAGCACCACCATTAAATTCCAAAAAGTGATTTTTCTAAAAGTGCATTTTCAGTGCATGTTTTATGTATCTTATAACACCAAACAATGCTTTGTGAAACTATTAATAATTAACAAGAAAAAAATTAACAGCACCACCATTAAATTCCAAAAAGTGCTTTTCTTGTGCAAATGTCTCTAGAGAGCTTTTCACTTTTTCTGCTTTTTGGCTGTGAAACCATATTCCTGAAGCTTGGCTACACCTGACACCCGTTTTAGTGTTTGACTAGCTACATGTGCAGGAGTGGCTCCAGGAGAGGTGGAGGGGGTGGAGGCTGTAGCAGCAGTTTTGCCTTTACCTCCAGGGGTAGAGGGGAAAGAGGCTGTAGCAACAGCTTTACCTTTAACTCCAACAGTGGATGAGGTGGAGACTGTAGCAGCAGCGCCTTTAACTGCAGGGGTGGAGGCTGTAGCGGCAGCTTTTCGTTTAACTCGAAGAGTGGAGGAGGTGGGGGCTTTAGCACAAACAGAAGAGGTGAAACCTTTCTTTACTTTTCTAACCCTAACTGCTGAAAGGACCTTCACAGCTTCCCTCAGTTTCCTTTCCTTTTTCAGCTTAGATGACAATTCGGATTTCCAATAAGCAGCAATGCCATGTGTGCACAAGTAGGAGGCATGTGCATTAGACATAGACAATCTTGAAAGTGCACTCTTGTCTTTGACAACTGATTGCATTAAATTAACTAGCGGTTGTGAGACTGTGAACGACAGGTCATGCCCCGCTATGAAAGAACATATGCGCACTTTTACATCGCACACACGGTCGGCCATCGATGCATGAATCTCCGTTGTGGTACTTGTCGCACCAGGCAGGGAGCATGTGTACTGTAGACCACGAACGGCAGCATTGTGACTAGCTTCTGATTGATGGCGAGCTAGCACTTTTTTGACATTATTGCCATATTGAAGTTTCCTGTGGCATACTGTGCAAAGACACGTACCTGGTTGTTTGATTTTTTTAGCCCACGAACTAAAAGGCTTGCCATTCTCCCCAATTTCGCTAAGCCAAGCCCATCTCCATTTATTTTTTACACTTTTATCAATCTCCGAAACATCGGAGCCTTCCTGCATTATAAGTGTGTCCATGCTATCTTAAATATAGTTATACCTCAGCCGTAGCCTGACATGTACTTCTTCAGAACTAAACCAAAACCCGGAGTGGATCCATACCGGAGTGATAACAAAACGCTTAGAGTGGAGAGAGGAACGTGCATTCGCTCCACTCCAGGCTTTGATCACATCCTCCTCAGCAGGCTGAATACACTTTGTCTTTCCTTAATTTAAGACCTATTTAAACTAAAATCAAGACATTTATTACACTATTTGAGAAATGTAAGCCTATATATACAGCATTAAAATTATGAAAAGTGAATTTAAAACATTAAGGACAGGCGGAACAGTGTAATTGACGGAAATCCGTCGATGACTCGCTACAATTAATGGAAATCCGTAATGACGGAGAACTTTAATCCCTGTATGACAAGACAGAGATGACAGTTCTTTCTCACAATTAAAAGAACGTAAACATATCTTCCTCTTCAAAGGAGTGTGCGTCAGGAGCAGAGAATGTCAGAGAGAGAGAGAGAGACAGAGAGAGAAAAGCAAACAATCAAAAATCAGTATGAGCTGTTGGGCTTTTAAGTATGCGAAGCACTGCGATAAAGCGGCTGCAAGAAAAAGGGAGCAATGTGAAGGTAGTCTTTCACCATTTTTCAGAGGAGCGTCCATATCCTCTAGGCAAACAGCCTCTGTGCAAACAGCCCCTCTGCTCACACCCCCTCCGTCAGGAGCAGAGAATGTCAGAAAGTGTGAGAGAGACAGAGAAATGCAAACAATCAAAAATCAATATGTGCTGCTAGAGCTTTTAAGTATGCGAAGCGCTGCACGGGAAGCATATCGTATATCATTGAGGAGTTTTATTTAATACGTAATACGTGCTCTGATTGGGTAGCTTCTCAGCCATCCGCCAATAGCGTCCCTTGTATGAAATCAACTGGGCAAACAAACTGAGGAAGCATGTACCATAAATTAAAAGACCCATTGTCCGCAGAAACCCGCGAACCAGCGAAAAATCCATGATATATATTTAGATATGCTTACATTTAAAATCCGCGATGGAGTGAAGCCGCGAAAGTCGAAGCGCGATATAGCGAGGGATCACTGTATTATATAATGTCATAAAATAAGACACATATCCGGTTCAGATCTGATAGCATCGTAAAAATTAAATGTGCTTTATGCCTGCATGGAAATGGTGTGGATGTGCAGTGCAAATCATGCTGGCAACACTGAACAAGTAGCCATACTCAACTCCTTAAATGTTTTGTTAAGTCAGTAACTGTAACATAATCACAAGAATTTACACTATTTCTTTATTTTAAAATGTAATTAGATCAGTGTAATGCATTACTTTGTACTGTGATAACACCATCTCTAAGCATGACTACCTGAATTTGAATCCTGGCTCTGGGCTTGTCTTCTGTGACTTTTGGTATTCTTACTGCCTTTATTTAGTTTGCTAGTCAGCATGGTCTCTGCCCATTTTGCTAATTGTATAATTAAATCATATGGTTTTAGCCATTTAATGATTTTCTTGGACATCAGCTCTTGGTCTTCCCCAGGTGGGCCTCATTCTTAGTCATAATTGAGCAATTATGAAGGAGGTGAGTTCTGCTAAATATTAGAAGTAGCAGTGTCTCTGGGTATTGCTTGAGCATTCAATCCTTTTCTGTTAATTAGTTCTCTTGTTTCATTCTTCGCCTTTGGGAAAACCTAAAGTGACTATCTTCTGACTACCTTCTCTATCAACTTCTGTGATTTATGCCTTGGTTCTATTCTAGTTTGGTAGATTTTCTTCCTGTTTAAAAAATTCTATTACGTATTTCTTAATTATTGGGGTTTCTTTATTTTGCCTGTGTTCAGGATTCAAGAAATAACTAGCATTTTGTGCTATTTTTATTTAATATTAGTAACTGCTAATGTCACAGTTGCCAACATTTTGTGTGCTAGTGGCTGTAACCTTGCACACTTTCTGCATATGAGCTACATATGACATGCCATTTGGCATTATGGCAGCCAACTAGGAGACCAGGGTTCATCTCATGGGTCCAAAGACATGCAGGTTGGCATTGCTAAATTGGCCATAGAGGGCCCCGGCCCAGATAAAATCGTTGGACTGTCACTCAAAGCCTATGCTGCAACCCTTGCTGATGTTCTGGATGATATATTTAACCTTTTCATTATACAAGCAACAATCCCCATCTTCTCCACAACAACCACCATTATTCCACTGACAAAAAAGGGCAAAGCTAACTGTCTGAATGACTACAAGCCTGTTGCCTTGACTCCCATACTGATGAAATGCTTTGAGAGAAGGATTATAAGCCACATTCAGACATTCATATCTGACACAATGGACCCCCTACAGTTTGCATATAGACCAAACAGGTCGACAGAGGACACAGTTAGTACAACATTGCATACAGTTCTTACACACTTGGAGAACAAGAACTTCTACGCCCAATTGATGTTTAAAGATTATAGTTCTGTTTTTAATTCTGTGATCAGCTAAGCTCACCAACAAGCTCTCCACTCCAGGTGTGCCACCTACTCTCTGGTATGTGTCTTTCTAAATGATGTCCAATCAATTCAGTTTCCACAGGTGGACTCCAGTCAAGTTCCAGATGCATATCAAGGATAATTAAAGCAAAGATGATGTACCTGCCAACAGTTCGGAGTGCAAAGGGTCTAAATAAGAGACAAGGGTCTAAAAGAGATATTTCAGTTTTTGATTTTTAATAAATTCGCAAACATTTTTGAAAGCATGTTTTCACTTTTTCAATATGGATTATTCAATGTACATTGATAGACAAAACTGTCAAATGTATTTGTTTAAGATTAAATCTACATCACAATAAAGTGATGAATCCTGAATACTTTCTGAATCTACAGTATAAACACACCTTTATTGAAACTGAGCACTGAAAACAAATATACATACTATGATCTTCTGGTCATTTTATTATCACCCCAGATGGCACTTCTTTAAAAAATGTATTTACTTACTTACTGTGGAATAATTTTAGTAATTTAATAAGGAAAAATCATAGAGATGATTGTTGCAGGGAAATCCACAAATATCCACTCACACACACAGCACATAAAAACAGCAGAGCTGAAGTAAAAGTTGAGTTTCTGTAACATGCATCTCACATTCTCTTAACACTGAATTTTTTAATCACTCCTTACTTTTCAGCATCTCACGTGTTCATCTTACAGACCCACTCTGACTTTTTACTCTTTTCATATTTCTTACATTATGTAATTAAAACACATGAAGTCATGTTTTGAAATTTCCTATTATTAAGCTTCTATTATGGAGTTAAAATTAATCTAAATCTCCATCTCTGTACAGAATATGATTAGGCCCAAAGCACATGCATGCATTTAATCATTCAAGTAATTTTTATTAGGAAAATTAGATTGTATCAAAATTTTGTTAAAATGATGTAAAGCTTGAGGTGCTGAGCCCTGCAACTGCTGACAATTCAGTACAGTATGAAGACATTGAAAAAAATAAGCAAAACTTGTTCTTTCTCTCTCTCCATTCAGTCCCTGTTCTTACATGAGGCTAAGGGCAAAAATTTCCTTGTCCTGTCTTCCTAAGTTTCACTTGACAATCTTCTATTGAAAAGTTACTGACTATTAACAATACAACTAAATTTTTTCATCAGGTGTTCTAACAAAACTAAAAAATTAAAATATACTGGGCATTAATTTAAACTATAATATCTAATTAACATAAAGACTCTTAACTAAATTGATATGTAAAATGATAGGTAATTACTAATTTCACTTAAAGATAAGAGTAGCAATTTATAAGCCATGTTATAAGTCCATTAATACATGAAAACACTACTAATACTTGGTAAATTGTTAATTTTAAATATTAAAAAGTACAAGGCTGACATAAAAAAACTAAGATTATACCATTTTATAAACTTCAAAGAAAAACTCATGATAATGATGGTAAACAGACCATATTAACCTCCTTAGCATTAGTCCTTGAGTAATGGTATAGACACGTTACATGTAAGACTCAAGGATTTCTCGGGCTGTAAAAATGTCAAGAGCGTTACTGCTGAGTGTTGTGGCGTTATAAGCGTGTCTTGCATAAGCATCAGGCCCGAGCATTACTTGGGCAACGGTGTAGACGCATCCTCTCTTAATGGTGTCTCATAAGAGATGTCTCTCATCAGCAGTGATGACAACGTGAATCGGTCTTCAGGCAGAGAAACTGAAACGGTCAGTGAAACCAAAAGTGATTCTGGTGAATCTGAAAATGACGCTCACATCACTAACATTGTGCTGTTCATATTATTATTATTATTGTATTTGTGTCATTATGCTTTGTACTCTTCTGACTTTGCACTTTTAGTGTTTTGCATGTTTTAAAGTAGAAAGATGAGATTTAATAAAAATATAATTTTTCAACCCAAAAAATGCAATGCTGTTTATGTTTTTTTTGTTTTGAGAATAAAATGTAACGCTAGGGAGGTTAAGGGCTACTCTCCTTATTGAAATGAGGAAGCAGTGGGCACCCAAAACTGTAGCTTGGACTCCTCAGGAAAAGACATCCGTCAAAGAGCTTCAATTCCTATCCTCAGGATAGTGCATTTCATTCTCCAATTTAAATTTAAACTTCACAAAACAGTAATCTCAGTATATTGGAAGTCTGCATCTCAGTGTACATCATTTACCTCAGCTATAACCATCCTGTGATGTGATCCTGGAAAAGATGAATCCAGCAGTGAAAATGCTTGTAAAGCAGACTGTGACAAAGATATTAATTGTTGGGTCGTAACTTCACTATGGTAACATATCACAGCACAATGAGATGGTCCAAAACTGAGAAACCAAGTGTAGGTTTATGGCTTTAAAGCTGTATCCCTTTATGGGTGAGTAGTGGATGGAAAGCCTCCATAAAAAGGTGGGTGCCTTGTCTTAGTGCATAACATAATAGCATAGTCAACTCTCACAGTGTTATCAGAATTTGGGGGGGCAGAATTACAGTTTTCCCTGCCTTCCTGTCCTGAAAGAATTAGGAGCACAGGGAAAATGGAAAAGGAAATGGCAAAGACATCCTGATGCCTCAGAGTTTGCTCTATTCCATTTTCTATGGAGAACCAAAAAGCATCACAAATTCCCAAGCACTGCTCATCTAGTGGCATGCACTTCTCCGTTGTTCTCATTCTTGCATGCTGCATCCTGGCAAGTTATCAAATTCTGTGATTTGCTTAATGCTCAGCAGATGTCACTGGTCTTCTTTTCTTTCCATCATGTTACTTCATTTGTTGATCAATTTGCCTTAAGAAACCCATATGCACAGGTCACTTTAGCAAGATACATAATAGAGATTTATTAACCTCTTTACAACTTTTGGATAAATTTTGTTTAGTTCCAACAATTTGTTTGATTTCAGTCTCCTAACGCCAAACAGAACTTTTTGCTCTACAATTTCTAATTCATAATAGCCACTGTAACTGCTGGTAGATTATCAACTATTTCATATGCGAAAACTTCATAAAAAATTAAATTCAGAGCATTCACCATTTCAGTGTCTATATATTTTTGTTGGCATTTACAATTCAATTCTTCCATGACCATTCTTTTACTACTAAGATACTGAAGCAAACTCTTTGGTCTTTTCTACTCTTAGCAAAATATCCCTGTCCTGTAATTTTCCACATATCCTTATTAACTGTTGCTGTCATGTGCTCATAAGCCCCGCAGGTACCATTGGAATCATTTGTGTTGTGTTGTACATTACACAGCTTCTTTAGAACTCTGTATTTATTCACTGAGGTGAATACTTTCATTTCTTACTGCATGTAAATTATATAATGAACCTATCCTGCATTGTATGTAAAATGTTTGTAAACCAACTATTCCTTGACCATCTACAGTTGAGTATACTTTTTTATGGCTTTATTGCATCTTTTCAAAATGTGCTAGATATATAGATAAAAACACCAAGTTTCAACCCGTTTTCTTCACTGCTTTGCCTCAAGGTTTTCTTTACTATTGCTATCATCTTACATGGTACACTTTTTTATATTCAATCTGAAGAAAAAATGTAAACACTTGTGGGAGCTCTGCAATGGGCACATGATGGATGACCTTTTCAAAAATATAAAAATAACTAAAGAAAAAAAAAACAGATGCTCAAAACACAGAAAATAAGCCCTATTTCAAAAACATGTTTATGAATGTTGATATTTCATAATGTTCAAACAACTTAAAAACATATTTTATATTGTGTGTCTATATAGCCTTGCTTACATATTTTTATCATGCTTGATTAAGATTTGTGTTTAAGGAAAATCTATTTTCTCAATCATTTTCTTTATTAATTTTAGTTTACATATAAGAGAAAATCTGTGGTGGGCTGGCGCCCTGCCCAGGGTTTGTTTCCTGCCTTGCGCCCTGTGCTGACTGGAATTGGCTCCAGCAGACCCCTATGAACCTGTAGTTAGGTTATAGTGGGTTGGATAATGGATGGATGGATATAAGGAAAATGGGTTAAGAAACCAACTGTAAAACACTCAAGATATAACGGGTAAATTCTTACTGACTTGTGCAGCTACTTCATTGAAATGTTAGGTGTAGAAAAAAGTTTACTCATTTATATTTTATTCAATATTCATCTCTAGCCTCACAAGCAAATGACTTCTCTGGAGGATTAGATTACAGTCTGCTTCAACAGTAATGGAAGCTGCAGCTTTTTCAATACTCCAAATAAATGAACTTGAGATTCTACTTTTACTTACTAACTTAATTTCTTACTTTGAGTTTCAGAAGCGTTTTAGGTAAAAAGCATTTCACATTTCAAAGTCGATACCCTAGGGATTAAAATACTACTCACATTAGAGTCTGATTAACCATTAAAAACACATCAGTTATAGGAGATCTCTGAATTTTCTCTCATACTGAAACCTGCAATAGTGGTTTTTAGAAGTGGCTTTGCCAAAGGGTTCTCTTATTCATTTTTCAGATAAGAACTGCCATTTGCAATAAATATATTTTCTTCTTGAAGCGAGAGAACGCTACAAGCACAGTAGTCTTGTGGAGCCAAGCATGATTTTCGAATGAGAAAACACGTCTTGGTTCAACTTGCTAAAAAGTTTGTAGTGAAAAATGGCAAAATCTGCCACTGAAAACACTTCACCAACATGGATTCTTACTAAAAACCTACTGCCAATTCCCTCCACTCCATGCACTTTAAACATTTGGATGGGATGTTAAGAGACAGAAAAAGAAACCAAACAAAAGATTTGACACTGAAAGAAGATAGAAATGTTAAATTACTGTTATCAATTCAAAAGCTCCATATTGGACACTTAATGATTAATTTATGTATCTTGCAGCAAACAGTCTTTAGAGAATCCTACATGGATACATATAAGTGGATGTTAAACTGCGGCAAGCATATTCAGCTATGGCATCATTGGCATTTCCAATTAGACAATAATGCTAACTTACTTTAGTTATTCTTTTAGATGTGCAGTGAGAAGTTGGGAGCTGTGCAGCCTTCTGCACAATTCTGCTGGAGTGGTGTCAGTGTCGTTCAGCACATTAACTTTTTTGGGTGTACTGAGCACTGAGGATTACATCTGCTGTGGATCTTCTTTTACAGCTTACTTGACGGTAGCTTTTAAACCTCATTTTAAATGAGTGTGACACATCGTTTCGTCCATCCATCCATCAATCCATTCAATATCTTACCCCCTTACTCAAGGTAAGGGTCACAGGGCAGCTTGAGGCAATCAGTACATGCAAGGCAGGAACAACACCTAGACAGGATGCCAGTCACATAGTTTAATTCAAATACATATTTTACAGTTCATCTTTTTGTTAACATAGCTGCTATTTCTTTCAACCTCACATTGACTGTGGCACTATCCTCGTAAGTGAGAGCGATGGGCACCACATACAGCTGGTGGCAGTGCATTATTTACTTTTAGCACTAGCCCAGTGATGTCTTTGGATGCCTAAATCTGGTTTTACAGAAAGGTTTTTGCTTTGCAAAAGGTTATATTTATTTTTAACACATACAGAGTGTTCTCCGAAAACACAACAGACATTTACAGTATATGTTCAACAGAGGCCTTTTTAAGGAGTCTTCTCAGCAAAAATAAAGCTTTTCCATCATAATCACAGGCTTGCTGTCTGTCAGACCCTGTTAATAAGTGCACCAATATTCTTTGCTGTTTAAAGCTCCGCCCCTACTCTGAGCTCCACCTTCACAAGGCATTGGATTGGTTCAGAAATTTCAAACTGTTTGCACCATCTAATTGTTTCCGCCTACTTTTAAGCCAAATTCACTCAAGGATTTCTCCAGATGTGTGTTTTTATATGTCTGGCTCGACAAGACTTACAATACAGTAAAGCACTACCTTGTCAGCAGCTGTACCTTGTGCACTTCAGAACAGGTAATCCAACTGAAGCTAAGCAGATTTGGACCCAGCCATGGAAAACCATCTAGGAAAACCTCAGACTGCTGCTGGAAGAGGTGTTGGTGAAGCCAGCAGGGGGCGCTTACCCTGTGGTCTGTGTGTGGACACTGGACTGTAAATATGGTGCCGTCGTTCAGATGAGATGTAAAATTAAGGTCCTGATTCTCTCTGGACATTAAAGTTCCCTAGGCATATTTCGAAAAGAGTAAGATTTATCCTGCTGTCCTGGCTAAACTGTCCATCATGGCTTCATTCATTCTGGACCGCTAATCATCTGAAGTCTCTGACTGTTTCTCTCTCACACCCCTTCACTGCCTAATAGCGTGGTGAGTGTACTGGTGCAAAAATGGCTACCGTCTGGGTGGGTGCTACATATTGGTCTGTGATTGAAGTGGTTTTCCTTTGTCCCCTCTGCACTATAGGTTAATTATTTTGTATGCCTTTGCTAGCAAAGTTCTGAAATTGAATAATGATTTGTAAATTACAGCAGTTAAAGAAAATTTATTATAACTTATAAAAAACATCTTTACACAGTAAAATGTAACATATAGGATTATAACTCTTCTCTGATGATTTTATTTTACTTTATTCTTATGTTGTGCTGATCTTGTTGTTTATCATTTTTTGAAGAATTTCCTCATATTGGCTGGGGTTTTATTTTGGCTTGCCTGTAGGAGACAAAAAAACAACACAATATCCAGTTTCTCATTTTCTAATATATTTCTATAAAATTATTACATGAGATAAATGTAAAAAGTTTTCAAGGAACAGTTATTTTGATGTGTAGTCCATCAACTAAATTATTTTCAATTGGCCATGTATTAGAGATGCAGGACTGCCATTTGGTTCTGAAGAATGCGTTCATGTGTTTTTTTGTCTTATACCATTTTTAAATGTACACTTTGTTCTTATTTATTAGTTTTGTATTCCAGAAAAAAAAACATTTTTATCTAAACTAAAAATCCAACAATGTTTTTTTTTGGTTGTTTTAATAAACCAATCTTAGAGATTAGAGTGAGAGAGGGGTGCATTTATTTGCAAACTGTTTCCAGAGAGGCAGAAAGCTGATATAATATTTGTTCCTGGTTGCTTTGTGCATTTTTTCATACTTTATACTACATAATTTCATTTCATAAGTCAAAATTGCTTTAAATTTGAATTTCGAGTTGTTGAATTATTTTTATATCTTTTCATAGTGCAATATGGTCACTGCCTTTTTCGGGTTTAGTTGCTGCAGCACTGCAATGACACGACAACCAAGAGTGGGCAACACGTGACACCATTAGCATAACAACATAAAGTTCAGTTTCAGGAACTTCCTGGTTGCAGATGCAGATGCATTCTGAAAATCCTTGTTGTAGTGTGCTCCCCAGTTAGTTTTTGGTTTCAAATCCTCGCTTTGAAAATTTGACTATGAGTCACTTCATGGTTTTAGCTTTGGTAACTTCTAGTTCTGATTTTCTGGTAACACATGGAGCATGGCATTTTGACTGCATCTCATTTTTCCTTATTCTTTAACTATGTTTCAAACCTGCCTTAGGAAGAACAGGAAGCAATGCATATCATACTGATAGGTGTCATGTGTGTTATTCAATTATTGGAATTATTGTTTCTTTCTAAGAATTTTCCATCATTTACTTTGATGTTGGCTGTACTTAGTGTCTTTAATTGTGCATTGTCTGGATGTGGACAGTGAGGATACCACTGTGATTCAAAGTTTCATCTCACAAGGTGTTATTTCAAGTTTCAAACTTTTCTATGTGTAAACTTTTACATTTAGTTAAACTAAAGTTCATTTGCCATAAATTTGCCCAAGTCAGTGTGTTTTGTTCAGGTCCATCTATTTTGCTTTGACTGTTTCAAGATCATATGGTATTTCATTTAGTCTTGAATCCTGTGCAAACTTAACCAGCTTATTTATATTCTTACCTTGATCATTTATGCATATTAAAAATAGCAGGGGCCCCAGAACAGACTCTGCAGGACCTAGCCCTCTGCTTCCTGTATTTAAACTGATTTTGCACTCATCTACACACTGTGCCCTGAATTCTCAGTTCTTTCCATTGGATCACCAGCCTCTCATGTGGTACCATATCCAATGCCTTGTAAAAATCAAAGTAAATAATGTCATAAACACCTATATACTGTAGCTATCTATATAGCTATCTGATTGTACTTTTGATGCTCCTTCATACAAACCTGGTATATTAGTGAAACATGACTGCCCCCCATTCTTGAAATGTGTTGCTCTCTCTCTCTCTGTCTATCTATATATAGACAAGCAGGAGAGACGGACTGACATGGCAGAAGATGACAGCATACAGGGAGCGGAAGTGATATCATCGAGGGGTGGAGAATGACGATGGGTTCTGGGAGAAGCTAGTGATGTCATCAAAGAAAGTTGGAAGTGACGATGCTGAAAGAATTCTGGGATGCCTGGTGGCCATTTTGAAGGACCAGAAGAATGTTTTATTTTTCCTCTTGTGGTCTGTAGAAATATAGAGAGAGGAGTTAGTGCTCATTATCAAGCCCTTGTCTCACAGTGTTTCAGTCACCTTTGGGCTTGTTGGCTGTCTCCTAAGCGTGCATGTGTGACAATATACAAGGTGTGGCAGAAAAGTAATGAGACTGATTTTTTATTTACCAAAGTTTTTATTTTTTTTATTGTTTTCATTGGTTTTCGAAGTTGAAGGCCTCCCTGAGCGGTGTTCATCTTCAACGTGTTTTCTACTTTCCAAAAATGATTTGTGTCAGCGAAAAACTTGAGCTCGGGATAAAGAATGTTCCCCATAGGCCTGTTTTAACTTTTCAAACGTCACACTTGCCGATTCTCCAAGCTTAACACAAAATTTAATGGCACAACGTTGCTCCAAATTCCGCTGTTCCATTTTGCGTGACGCACAACCAAAAACACAACTTCGCTAATAGCAGTCACAAAAATCACGTAGTTAACGGAAGGAGTTGAAACTCGCACTGAGCTATGGGAGGGTACTGATACATGTGCTCTATCAAGGACAACAGCGCAGCGTTGCCAGATCGCTTGCAGTGTTGCCAGTCTCATTACTTTTCTGCTACACCTCGTACATAGCGAGAGAGATTGTATATATGTATGTATATATATATATATATATATATATATATATATATATATATATATATGTGTATATATGTATACACAGTATACAGTAAACAGTATATACATACATTAATGATATGCAGTATATGATTTATTTTACATATAACTTTATTTTACTTATTTAGTTTATATCACATTGCCTTCCTATAACGAGCAATTGAGGAACAAGGGGAAAACAGTTAGTGTTTATAGATATATTCTGAATTATATTTGTCTATTTGTATTGCATTTTTGTTTAGTATTAGTATTTGAAAACTCAAGGTGAACTACCACAGCTCTGCAGATGACACACAGCTTTACCTTTCTATAACACCCGATGACTCTGACACTCTGGGCTGTCTGGCCCAATGTCTGTCTTGTATTTTTGAAGTTAAATTAAAAAAAAACTGAAATTTTAGTCATTAGAATTAAAAGTCAAGGCAGAAGTAAAGAATTTAGGTGTAATCATAGACTCTGAGCTTTAAGTCGCACGTTAACCAGATTACTAAGACTGCAAAAGTTAGACCTCTTATAACATTGCAAGGTGCTGAGACATAAATTCACACTTTTGTTTTTAGTCGTTTAGATTACTGTAATGCATTCCTAACTGTTTTACTTAAGAAAGACATCATTCGATTGCAGTTAATCCAGAATGCAACAGCAAGAATCCTTGCCAGAAAAAGAAAATCTGAGCACATCTCACCAGTTTTAGCATTGTTATATACTACTAATTGTAATTAAAGCTTCCAAAAAATCTTTTTGTAACCTTAGATCTTGTAACAGTTCAAATATAAAGTATATAGATAAAACAGATAAATATTGTATAATTAAAATAAAAACCAGAACATGCTACAATACACAAATCACCATATTACACATAAAAGGCACAAAACAATACATACAATAGATTCTTACTACTCCTAAGCTATAAATTAATACATGTAAATAATATGTTAATATATTATTAGCTGCACACAAAACTCTGAAGTGATTTTCACTATTAAAAAAAGATTCTGGAGCATTACAGTGCATTTTTGACAAATGTGTCCTTCTTGTTTGCACTTGGAAGTTATTTTTAGTAAATGAAGCAGCACCGACAACATTATTTGGTACAAGCAAAATGCAAATAAAATAAAAATGAACTTTAATTTTTTTCAGAATATATTTAATTTGAACTTTAAACATTAAAACATGATAATTTACAGTGTAGTCATTGCTAATAAAACAGTACTATGTTTCATACTGTAATTATATTTTTTAGAATGTTCAGTACAAATAGAATTAACCTTTTTTGAAATGATAACATTTTTAATAAGGAGCCATGTCTTATTTAATAATCTAAATCACAAATTACAGGAAAATAATTTTTGTTACAGATATATATATATATATATATATATATATATATATATATATATATAAATTCCATGCGGTATATATGTCCTGCATAGTATAAAGTCTATAGAGCATAATTGGTAAATTCAATTTGAGAGTTATTTTTTTAAATGAAAATGCTACAGGCAAAATCTGGAAGGATTTATATTAAGAAAAAGCAGGACATCTGCAGGGAAGACAGTGAAAAATGGACACCATTATACTCGCGACTAGACATACTGCAGCTAAGGAAAATGCCCTCTAAAAATAGAACAGTATGCCTACCGCCTATCCAGTTGGAAGCAGAAAATCCCTGAAGTGTTTACCTTCACCATCAGTATCTTTAACCTAGAGCACCAGACTGGATTAACATTAAAAGAGATCTGAGAGGTTTCATTGTAAATGAGAAGCCTTGTTTTCATGCTCTGATAATTTGCTCAAGGTGTTTCTTCTGTTTACTTATTTATTTTGCAACCAAAGGCTGCAGTGGTTTTTAAACAAAATAAGCAAACACAGGCTCCATTTGCTATAGTGCACTCTAGTACATTTTTTTCCATTAATCATTTAAATATTTTTTTAAATATACCCAAGCACAATACACTATAACTTAATTTAAATGTAAGTAAATAACAATACAGTAAAGAGAAGCAAGAATTGCATTAGTTATTCATTGATATTGTGTTAAAGCAAGTTTAAACGTTTGTGGTGATATGCATTTTTAAATAAAAACTGTGTGCTCAGGCTCAGAGGGGCTTAGGTGTGAACAGTAGGATGATTGAGCAGCCCGTGGGTGTTGATGAGGGAACTGGTGAGGCATGCATTCAAGTGCAGATGCGTGCAGTTTGTCCAGTTTACTTATTAACGTTCTAGGGTCTGCACTCAAGGAACCTATCTCTATAACATAAGCCTCAGTAGGTTAGACAGGGAGGAAAAAAAAAGGAAGGACATTACTGGGGCAGAGCTAGTACTGTCGAATGGAGGCAAGTGGTCAGGAAGTGGCCCTGCGAGGAATGAGCAGACAACGCTCATGGCACAGTGACCTTCCTGCTGAGAAGCAAAGGAGTAGACACGACCAACCGTTTTGTGAAGTCCTCCACAGAATACTAATGGATGGTGGTGGGAGAAGGGAGCAAAGCTCTAGGGGTTACTACCTGTAGGGGAGGAATGGTGGATGGAACACAAGCCAACAGAAAGATGACTTCACTTGCTGGTAGACTTTTAAAGGGGGAGCAGAGGGGACGTCAGTTTGGAATGGATGCACGGTATTAAGGACAGGTCTTAATAGCGATTTTAATGTCATTTTTAATCATTAAGATTATTTATTTGCTGATTTTTACCCTCCACAAAGGCACTTATTTTTATTTTGGACTATTTTTGTATTTATTGAATCTGCATTGCAGTTTGTTTTGGGTACTATTTGCTTTGAAATAAAAGCACTAAGCACATCTTGCAACATCTCTTGTTCTGTTATGTGTTCTCATTACCCAGTCCACCCCCTATTGTAACTATCAATGTCCTACCTTCAAGGATAATAATGTCAACTGCAGGCAACCCAGGGATCATAGATATACTTAAGCTTTTTTTTGTCAAACAGGGTCACAAATGGCCAGAGCCTATCCCAGTATAAGTAGCAACCTTTAATAGAATGGATGCTAGTCTGGCATTGCAGCATCATGAATCAAGTGTCATTGAATCTTGCCCCTAGCTGCTACCTTTGCTGACTTTACATGTTCCTTGTGTGTCTACATCATTCATTTTTTCATGGTACAATGGTTTTCCTCCCACAAAGATATATGTGTTACTTCATTACCATTTTACTTTGGTTCCTGCTGTGTGTGAGTGGGCCTTGCAATGGATGAGTGCCCTATCAATGGCTGGTTTCTGCCCTACACTCAATGCTGGCAAAATAGGTTCCAGCTCCCCACAACTCTGAATTGGACCAATTGGGTTTGAGAATACTATTTTTTGGTACTGTACCTGTGACAGTTTCTTAAAGACTAGAAACATCCATCCATCCATTTTCCAACCCGCTGAATCCGAACACAGGGTCACAGGGGTCTGCTGGAGCCAATCCCAGCCAACAGAGGGCACAAGGCAGGAACTAATCCCGGGCAGGGTGCCAACCCACCGCAGGACACACACAAACACACACCAGGGCCAATTTAGAATCGCCAATCCACCTAACCTGCATGTCTTTGGACTGTGGGAGGAAACCGGAGTGCCCGGAGGAAACACATGCAGACACGGGGAGAAAATGCAAACTCCACGCAGGGAGGACCCGGGAAGCGACCGGCGCCACCGTGCCGCCGACTGGAAACATGAAAACCTTTATTATTAAGTAAAAAAAACATAATCATAAACATACCCTAAATATGCACTGCACATTAAAACATGGCAAAAAATCATTAAAGACAAGATAAATTAACATTTCTCTGGTTATGGGGCACTTAACATTGGTTTCAAAGGGGAGATTGTGTTTTGTTGTTATTTTATAGTTTTATGATAAAACAAAACAATTTTATTATTGTAAATAATTAAATACCTTGACTTTGAAAAAGCTTTTATTAACATACTCCTTGAAGAGCTAGTCAATAACGTACATTAGAAAGTGAAGGTAGTATACAGAAATGGCCTGAACATATGCTTCAGTGCAAAAGATTATGGAGACTTATTTGAAGACAAAAACAGACTACTGCAAGGATTAATACCATGGGAACAGCTCTCAATTTCCTTGGTGTACCTTCAAGTTCCTCTTCTGTGGATGTCTGCATTTTAACATTTTATCTTTGTGAGTTCATCTCTAAAGAAGCTTAAGGTCTGTTGGAGAAATGCTGAATGAATTGTGCTAAGATTAACTTTGAGAACAATAAGGGTTAACTTATAGGAAATTGAGTGGTATTGTAACTATAACTTACAAGTCTGATTCAAGTTCACGGCAAACCAACCTTGAAAATCCGGAACCAAATCTAGATGGGCTGCCAGTCATTGCTAGGCACAGTGGGCATATTCAATTTTTCAACTTTTACAATTGATCATTTTGCAATATGAAACTCATTGTGGTATCAAAGAATGCATTAGTTGCTTCTCCTAGGGTAAGGTTTTAAACTAAAGTAATAGTGAACAGCTCTGTTAAGAATTGTCTCTTAACTGTCATCATTGAATTTCTTAGTTGATTTATTCACCTGTCTCATCCTGAGCAGGTTGTTAAACCAGCAGAGGCTTGTTTCGCTTTCAGTTCTCTGTAACTCTGAAACACAGAAAAAGGCTTATGGAAGTTAATGGATACATTTCTGTGGAAAGACGTATAGAACTTATACAAGTATGGTCACTTTAAGTCCACAGTTAAATGAGTTTAACTATACAGCAAAACTGGCAGTACTAATTTTTATACAAATATACACTTTTAAGATTCACTTTAACACCACAATAGTTAATTTAACATGCACTGTTTTGTTGTGTATACCAAGATTTTGGTGATAGACTGAATTCAGTCAGTCATGTTAAATTAACAGTAGTATGGTGGCACAACATATCACATATCCATTTCAGGCACTTAGACTTCAGTTAAATTGCCAGCTGAGATGTCTTGTCTCAATGGATCTCTTTTCATATACTTTACACATGCAGTGATGCAGGGATGTTGGTAGCTGATTGTAGTTTGACCCAGTGTGAGTGCATTCGTCTATTTTTTTGATGCTTGCCTTGCACCAGATGCTGCCAGGACCCTCTATAGCTCCACGTTTCTGGTTGTGGAGAGATGGAATGATTACGCTACAAAACTGAATACCTGGCACCTTTGCCGAATCAAGGTGTTATCATCCTTTCTGTAGGCAAACTATTGCTATAGCCAAGTCTGTCTGTTTGTCTATATGAAACAATTCGGCCACGAGTGGACCAATTTTATTGAAATGTGGTATATTTATTCTTAAAGGGAATTTCTCCAGACAATTTAACTTTTGTTATGATATCTTGAACTGATCATACTGTACACAGTTTTCAAATTTTAAAATCTTCTATTGGAAATCATTGGCAAGTTTGCAAACTCATCAAGCTTAAAATGGAGGAGTGTTCTGTGAAACTTCAACAACGAATTAGTACATTTTTTCGGTTTTACCAAGAGAGTGGTTACACCAGCTTGTATATCTTGTGTATTTACCCTTTATCACTTCCGATAGATATTATTGATGATAACCAGGTTCTCAGCACAAATTAATGAAAACCCAGCAGACTGCATGCACAGGGAAGAAAGTTACTTTCTTTTCAGGCTGTCTGCATGTGTGAGGGACTGCAATCCTCTTGTCAGCAAGTCCAGTGAAGTACATGCTGACACCGCTTCATGCATCTTCCTCCTCCCGATGCTTTAATTATTAACAGGTAAAGCAAAAGATCTTACTAACTGTAAAAGTACAAGATGTGGACAAGAAAAACAAAGGAATATCTACATATAAACAAAGCACCCTGTGACATGTTACCCGTTACGCACAGAACACATAAACATTTACTCACTATTTACCTTACACTAAACCAACCTCACAGCTCCATTATCTGCACATTATAATGAGTCAGTATTTCTCTGTCACTGTGGCCAGATGTCCAGGTAACAGGCACAGTTAAATAGCTTAAGAATATCAAAAATGTTTTTAATGGCTGCCTGTCTAATAAAAGATTGCCTCACAATATATTTAGAAAACGCATACAAAGCTACCCATACCCCAGATTCCACATCGATGTTGTATAACAGCATGGTCAAAACTCAGCCTAGGGAAGCTTATTTAAGAACCTCTGTTAAATCTGAACAGCACTGCCAAGAAGACCTAGAAAAAGACTGCCATTTATATGTTTTCACTTATCCCTCGCTGTTGAAGATGCCAAAAAGGAGGAGGCATTAAACACATGAGGATGAGCTTTATCCGGTTTGGGACATTTTGAAAATCTGCTCACCCTTTAATTTACCATCAGAGTGCCACATTGATCTGATATCCATAATGGTTAGTCGGTGTAACAAAGTTTGTCTTTCACTTGTTATTCTACTAAATAGTTTTGCAAGTCCTATTTCATGAACATTACTACGGCCAGACATGCTCAAGCAAATAAGGAATTAATTACATGTATTTTTATTTATTTATTTTGGGTTATGTTAATTGCCCTTTGCAAACTGTCACAATGTGTGAACAGGGTGTGTGTGTGGCCTTTGTGATGGATTAGCCAATCTAAGGCTGTTTTCAATCTTTTTACCCAATCCTGATGAGATAGTCTTTGGCCCCCACAACCCTAAAATGGACTGAGAAGATTGTAGAATCCACCTACTGCACTCATCCCATTGAAGGCTTTGGTGTCTGCACAGCCCTCAAAATGCACCTGAATGATGTGCCTCATGTACATTTTCTAACCTGTTAACATATATTTTTGGAACTGACGGTGCATTCAAATTTTTGAGTCAAGGATTTAACAATGTCTTTATCTCAAATGGAAAGTATAAACAGATTTAACACTGCACAATTGTTTACTTTTGCATATTTGTTAAAACCAGCAAACTCTAAAAAAAGTAAACTACCGAATTTACTGGAGATCACTGTATCTCTTCGAGACCTGATAAGCTAAACATGCATAGCATTTTCCACATTTATTTTCTTGTACCTTTTCTATTAATGTGGGCAGCAGTATTTCTGAAGTTCCCAAATGGACTAAATTATCTTTTACATTGCATTAGTTTTTGTTTCAGTGCCTCTTTTTTGAAATCTATTGCTTATACACTCTACAAAATTTCTATTAATGCTACTTCTGAAAGATGTTTATATATATCTGCAAGTAGCATCAAGCAATGACAGATTTTAATTTATCTTTACTACCTTTCACTGTCATTCAATGTCATTCTTTTAGAGATGCAATAAATGCACACCTTGGCATGCTATTCTGCTGTATATGGGCGAATTAGATTAAAAGTAGCAGATGTATATATTTGTGTTACTAGTAAAGAAAAACTGACAGCTTGTAAGTAGTTTTTTACCATGACGTGTAAAATGATGTTGCTTCTCTTGATCAAAATTAAAATGATGAAGGCAAAGCAGAGTTTCTACCATCATTTGGTTCAAACCAAACATAAAGATGCAATTTTCATTTCCTAGTTTTATCTTCATTACTCATCCGTGTAATTTTCTGTGCATTGACAGGTCATACAAATGGGAAGGAGAATGGTCTATTACAGTTTTGCCCAGAAGGTGGCATCAGTAGGTTAAAAAACAGAAAAATGTACACCAAATAGAAAACATGCAGTAGCATACTACAAATAAAAAATGTAAATAAAAACAAATTCAGCAGTATTATCAATGGTAAATGTGTAGTCTATAAAATTAATTTCACTTTCTCATTTATATTTTCAACATGTTAAAACCTGACATTGAAACAAAGCTGTCATCTAAATTATGCAAACGTATATTTTAATACTGAATTCTGGTCTGCTATCAAATCCAACACCTTTCTTCAGTAAATGTTGCAAAGTGTGTAGCAACCATTAGAGGCAGGCTCAGTATGAGGCCTACCAGATGGCTTATTAACAGCATTTATGAAATCACAAAACAGGAGTTTTTTTTTTTCTTCTGAACTTCAGGAGTGTTTCCAAATGGATGTGAGCAACGGATGTTGAAAAATGACCTTTCATTTAAAGAGATATGGCAACATAATTGTTATTACATTATTTACACTACTTAACTTCCGCATCCACTTTGGGATTTAATATACGTGCTATATTGTATAGATACTGTATATGCATATTCATTATACAAGAAAATGTATTCAATTTTAACAAATAAATATCTGAATAATGTCCCACTTTTTAACAATCTTTGATATCAGTTTTGACACATTTTACACCCGTATTGCTGTAAATATAATCATGTTACCCAATTACTATTCATTCTTCATTGAAATTAAAAATGCTAAAATTGATGTTCTTATGACTACAATTCCCTATCTCTACAGTCACAATTGATATTGCGCCACGTATTTTATCAGTAGTTGAGGACACAGAAGTATGCTGACTTGTAAACAGAGAGTTCTGTCTTAAAACAAAACTTCATCACAATAAATCCGTACGGTGCCTGCAGAACAGCGGCCACCACTCCAATCTGCTCATCAATCTCACGTGCCCTTTTTCTGTCACTCGTGAAAAAGGTGTTGAGATATTTGAATTGCACTAAGAGCAGTTGTTCCACCCTCATCTGGAGCCTCATTTATAATTCTTGCATTTGCAGAAAATGAGGCTCAAAATGTGCTAATGCAACTTTCTAAGCAAATGCTGGGAAGATAACTTAAAGGGGGGAACATACATAAATTTATGATAACTCTGACAACATTTCGGAAAAACTAGGTAATAACGACACCCTTGATAACATACTGTAGCTGATAAAATAAGGAAATGCAGGAAACCAGCTAAATGATGACTCAAACAAATAATAAATCATATCACTGTGCTTTTATAATAATTTGCATTGATGTGGCTAACATATTACACCTTAAAAATGATGAATATGATGTACAGACTGTATTTTAGTTCCCTTTTAAGAGGGCCAATGCTACATATTTGCACTGAAGAACTGTTTTGGTTTTTGTCAGTTTCTATTGACTACCTGATGCCACTTCACAGGGAACAAGCTGACAGGTCAACAGTATCTCAGCCAAGCTCCACTCTATCAGGCCCGCTGTGCTGGAAGCCATGAACTGACCAGCAAGACACTATATAGTTTTCGTAAGGTGTAAGTGCACATACATAAAACATGTTTTTACCAATTTTGAAGAGGCAATTTGCAGTAGTGCCTGGTTCTCTTAACATAATCAGATCAATTAACTGCACTCATATTGCAATATGGGCACATAACGAGAATGAGGCATGAGTATGAGCAGTGACATTTCATTAATGCACAAGTCATCTGTGATGCTATGAAGTAGTAGACAAACATTGTGCTGCTGTTTCAACCCTGTTATTCATTTATTTTGAGGCAAAGTACTGTAGATCTGGCAGATGTGATGGTACTGTACATGGTGAATGGCTTGTTGGTAAAGTAACTGGCTGATCCCTCATTGTTTCATATGGTATTATTCATTGTAACAATAATCTCACTACATGTGCCGAGAGATAGCGGCTACCCACTCAGATACTGGCACTTTACGCCTTTCCTGGATTCCCAGAATGCAGAGCAGAGGCACGATAATGCCATGCATGATCTTGCATTCTCAGTTGTGGAGTACAACCAGATACTCTTCAATTCAGTTTGATGTGTCTCATTATGTCAGGTAGAAGGGTGCTGTACCAGCCAATGAAGTTCTGCAGCATCATGATTGCATGTACATAAGATTCATTATTAGCATACTCCATTTATGCTTGTTTCAGGATGGTGTTTGAGACGCTTTCACTTATGTTTACTTACAAGCTGACTGTGATTTTTAAAGGGTAAATTGTGTAGACATGTGCTTACAACAGGTTTTTTAAATCTGATTTTTTTTTGGTGCACGGATTTTCCTTTCTTTTTTGCCATGCACATATTTCCGTGCAAAGTTTTATAAATGAGCCCCCTGGAGAGAGCAATCCACTGTTTTCCAAGAGAGAACCATGACCTTCAAAGACAATATTCTCAGTTTACTGGTCAGTCTACATTCTTGTCCTCACTTATGGTCATGAGCTGTGGGTAATGACTAAAATAATAAAATTGCGAGTACAATGACAAAAATTAGGTTTCTTTCCAGACTGGCTAGTCTGACATTCCGTGATAAGGTAAGAAGCTCAGCAATTCAGGAGAGCCTCATAGTACTGTTGTTGCTGCTCTGCATCGAGAGCAGCCAGTTGAGGTGCTTGGTGCATGCTCCACTTCAAAGAGCTGCTCCAGGTATGTTCTACTGGGTGGATACCCTGTGCCACACTTGGGACACAAAGGAGAGATCATATCTCTCAGCTGGCTTGGGAATCCCAGGCAATTCTCTAGGAAGAGATGGAAGTCAGCAGCAGGGGATAGGGAAGTCTGGCCTAACCTGTCTGATCTGTTGCCGTTGTGACCCTAACCAGAAAAAGCATTTGAGAGGATAAGATGAGTTGAGAACATTTTATAAAAACAAATTTCTTTCCCTGACCTTCACCAACATACTGGCTTGATCATTAGTTTAAATTTCTTAGAAATGACAGGAAGATCAGTCTGAAATTTTTGTCTCTAATTAGACTTAAAGGTGCTTTTGGCATTTCCCCAACAAATCCAAAGCTGTCATCCAGATGAAATTTTTCTTTAACCCATCAACCGTACCTGTATGGCTTTTAAAGACTCCTTTGCAGTCTCGCACATTTCTGACAATTTCTTTCCAAATATCCCTCAAAAACATCTAAAATCTTTCACATTCAATTATAGCATGTTCATTCTGTTCTGTTGTCATATTCCTATGTATTACATACTTCCCAAAACTCATCTCTTCCACCCATCCATTTCCTAACATACTTATCAAGGGTAGGATCATAGGAAAGCATAAGTCTGTCTCAGCAAGCATCAGCCCCACAGCAGGAACAATCTCTCTGGACAGAGTGACTGTCCATTACAGGGTGAACAAACATCCACTGGACATTTTAGCAACGGTAATTTACCTAACCTGCATGTGTTTGGATTGTAGGAGGAAACCGGTGCACTCAAAAGAAAAGGACGCACAAGGGTGAACCTGCATACTCCACGTAGGGAGCACATTGGCCATGAACCCTGCTCTGCTTGTTGCATTACCACTGCACCACCATGCCTGATCTTTTCCATGCTTCTTAAATTGCATTTAATATTACTCTGAGAATAAGGCTGGTTGGGCACACAGGAGCCTTGACAATGCCTGAAAGGGTGAGTTTGGTTGTTAACCCAATTAAAAGCTAATTCATATTATGAAATTAATTTGGTAAAATGGGAAAAAATGTCACAAGTGTATCCATAAAAAGTAAACACAAACTAAGGTGAGGAGGTAGAAAAATCAAAATCAATGACCAACAAAAAATGCCAACAAGTTAAACACATCGAATTAACTAAGCAATGAGCAGGCAAAAACAATAGCTAGCACTAAAAACAAATAAAAAGGGCATGAAACGACATTGGCAAAAAAGAAATAAGCAATGATCAGTCATGAACCTAATTAAACCAACAGATTGGTAAAATTACTTCTGGTTAAAACCATTTACCATGTAGGAAAAAGAGGAATATATGGCCTCAGCCAATCCACATGTGGGAAGCGTAGTAGGCATGATAAGAGCATAGCATGAAATATTGTGATATTTAAGATGCAACACATTTCCTTTAATTGCTTAAAATCTTTTTTTATATAATATACGCAAGATGAAACTAATCCCAAAATATTAGAACACTTTACAGAGAGGTGTATCCTTCTAATTGAGTTACAGACAAATTAAGTCACATACTCTGGATCCTAACTAAGATTTGGTACTTGAATTTGTGACTTGCGTCTTCAAGTGCAGTTCTTATACCAAAACTATGCTGCCTGTTCACATTTTATAGCCACATAGCAATAACAAACTGCTCTGGAGTTTAAATTGCTCTCTTACAGTAAAAACAGAGTGCTGATTTTTAACCTTGATAGCACTGAAAGGATCTTACATTTTCCTATATACTTAATTAATAATTGCACTGTTTACAATAAAAGCTATTCTTTTCTTCCATTAGACTTGTGAATTTTCTCCTGTAGCTAAATGTAAATGCAAAATAACATGAAAATTGAAATATATCATTTGAAGAGGAAATTGTTTAAATAAATTATCAATAGAGGAAGATATCTTATAATAAAGAGCCTAATCAAAAATGTTGTCATGCAGATATGTTTTAAATAAGAACTACTGAACACTAAATTTCTACTACATATGGATTTATTCTGCAGTTGTTTTTGTAATATTTAGATAATCATTTTCAATTCATCATAAATATATGTATTATTATTGGAGAAGTCAAAGAATCCACTCATCCGTCTCACAAATTATTATAGATGTCATTGTACCACAATTGATTCTAAAATCTAAAACTAAACCTTATTAAAGACATGCATTTTTATTTTAACTATCCTCCTTCTGACATTTCCATGGAAATCACCATAAAACTAAAAAATACCATCTAATTGAGTATATAAATAAAAAATTACACAACTCTATTTTTGCCAGACAAGGATAGGCTTGTCTAGCATTTAGCATTCAACTCTGCCCTCAATTTTATTTTCTTTACAGTTCCCTTTGAATTATTCATTTATGCTATCAAAATCTTACCCTGCTGTATCTAAAGTTATTAAAAAAATATATTCAAAATTTTATGTACAACTGGTCTAAGAGCAACATGCAATGTTTTGTTTGTTTATTCTTCATTTGTAATTATTGCTGCATGAAGCTACAATTACAGACTGTTTGCCCTGTATATTAACAATAATAATTCTGTTGATTCAAACAGTTCCATGTTAAAATTGTGACGATTTCATAAAACATTAACAATTTTAAGATTGTCATGACGTAGACCAACTACTGCCCTAACCGTTGACCCTTAATAGTGTCAAATTTTTTTGAAAATAACCAGAGAGAGTGGCCTTTTACAGTTATTTCTAGAAGTATAACATTGAGTCAGGCTGATCGTTTAGTACAGAACTATTATTAACTGATTTCACTTTTGCCGGTTAAGTATGACTGCTAGTAATATATTGATCTATTGATGTTTATTTAGTTACTATGTTCTGCATCTGAACAAAGTTCTACCTTTAAATATTCAGAAGTGAAAAATACAGATTAAAAAAAGAGGACCTGTAGTTGTGCTTTATTCAGAAAGAGCCATACACCTTATGTAATCATAGCAAAGGATGGGAAAGATGAATTTGTGTGAATTTCATCTATTTAATCTCAGTTGCCTTTGATTAAATGATAAGTGTACTATATGTGAGATGTTAGATGCAGCACAGCATGGGTAGTAGTTTCCAACAAATCAAAGCCAAAAGTTACTGTACTTCAATTCAAAATGAGCATTTAGCATTGAAGGGGAAATGCAGCAGGAGGAGCACGGTTATTTAAAGAGTTACAAGAAGGAGCTACCTTGATTGCTTTTGTTGTTTTGGATGAAATCCCCTAAGTGCCTGTAGAGCTTTCCCACATCCCCGCAAACTCAGGCTAGCAAATCTGCCAGAGAATCTCCATGGAAACCCCGGCGAGTTCTTTCAAGAGGGAACTCCAGCCTGTGCGTGGGCGGAAATCCACTAGCTTGCAGAAAGCTTGCAGCACAATTCAGGTCAAAGCACAGTCAGAGATTTCCTTGGAAAAAAAAAAAAAAAAAACAGCATGCCTTTTTTTTCAGGGAATTAGCTTTACCAAATGTTTCACTATTAAATATAAATCTGCTCCACTTATTATTATAGGATTTTATTAGAAATGTGCATCACTTCCAGCTGAGCCAACAGTAAGTATTATTGATTACCTTTATCACCATTTCTATGTGATTTAAAATATCAGAAAGCACAGCAATACTATTTTACGGCAATAACACCATTTTTATTCAATCTGCTCTCTTTTGGCTGCTTCAAGACGTTTATTTGCATTTCACACACCATTCCTAATTCTCAGCCTCAGATAGCGATGATTAAGCATAAACAATGTTAGATCTGATATTTAATGAGAGAGGGGCTAACAGTCTGCTTTTCAGTGTAGGTCACAAATTCTGGCACTGCAATAGCATCGCTGCATTTGTGAGATCTGGTCCTGGGCCATGTGCGGAATATCAACAGCTGCAATCTTTGTGTGTTGAGATGTGATATCTTTAAAGGGCATCCTTTGTGTGTGAATTATACATCATTATTTATTTTATAAAAATGGGCTTTAAATGATAAAGCACAGTCTTTCAGTCTTTATATTAAATACAGTAGATCTCCCAGTATAAAATGTGTGCACCTTCTTTATTGTGATTTTCTACATTTGTTTTTCTCCGGGTTCTGCGCTCCCTTAGGTGTTTTGTTGTTTTTTTTGCCTGCTTCTTTAATGACTCTATAGTTATATAATGCAATGCCTAATCATACACCTTATATGCCTGCATTTCTCAAAGCTTTTGTATTTAATTTGCACTTGTACTAAGCATCTGTTTGTTCAATACCACAAGCAGTGTAATTCAGTACAATGAACACACTGCGTCTTTAGGGGAATAAAAGAACTAACCAAATGAATAATGATTTTTTCTAGGTACACCATTACAATCTTTTATTTTCATTTAAAAAAAAAAACCTTGAGCAATGCCTCTGTATCCAAAAACTATTTGCAGATCCATGTTTTTTGATTAGCATAACAGAGAAGGTACCAAAGTGCTATTTTTCAGGGCTATCCGTATTAAGATTGTCAGACATTTAGGTGGTAAATCTAAAGGAGGTGAAAAAGACAAAGATTTTTTCAAACCAGAGCAAATTAAATGTTTTCATGGGTCATTAAAGCAATAAACAGCATTAAATAATCTAAAATAAGCTTTCAAGTGAGTCATAAAAATTGCCATTAATAATAAAATGTCCATATTGGTATTCATTTTAAAACCATCTGTAAAATCACTAATACTCAATTATATACCAAGAACATTTAATGGGTCAAGATTTGGCACTATTTAAATGTCAACATCTATAAAGAAAACCACATGAAGCACTGATTTATTTTGTCAGAAGAATGAAAATTATTATTTGGCCATAACACAAGTTGGAAATTCCAATGAAAAAGTAAATGTCTTACCCCTAGAAAACAGCACAAAATATGGTGACTATAAACAAGAGTTTAGCTTATGTAATATCACCCTTGTTAAAATTAATACATTATTCATCTGAATCATTACATTGACTGAAATTGATACAAGGCTTTAACAATTTACATGTAGAATGAGACAAGTTGATTTGTGCTTGTGCTGATTCTCCTATAATTTTGCAGACAATTGCTTGACATTTGGAATTTATACTGAAAACTATAACACATCACAGTTTTGAGGAAAAATAAAAAATGTGTTCTTTACATTATACTAAATCTGAGCTTCCTTTCATGGATAATATCATGGACATTAAAATTCAATTAAAAAATAAACAATAAAATTAGTGCAAACAGAAAAATTCATATTTAATAAGTATGAAATGTAAACTAGATGACTCTGCAGCATGTCCACTTTAGTGAGAAAAAGTCATTTATAAATTTCACTGAATCACACCATTTCACAAGAAAGCAATTTTATCTTAGGTTAGGCAGATAACTAAAAATTGCAGAGATGAATTGTAGTTCCCTGATGCCACATTTTCATGTCATTGCACATGAAATGATGTGTGAAATACCAGCTTTTGGAGTGTGGAAGCACAGCTTTGAGCTAAAAGCACGTACAGAATGAAGGCACGTACAAAGAAGGTGACAGTCAGAGCCATGACAAAAAACTAGCAACCGCTTCTAGCAGAAAAAAGGAAAATGCAACATTTTTTCTGGTCTGGACTAAACTGCCTATTATTGTCCATTTTTCAAATTGTCATCCTTGTAATGAAGCACTTGTATAAACATTTAGAAAAAAAAATAAGACAATTAAGTTAGGCTCTGAGGCAAAGGAAGAAAATTAATACAAGGGATGTGATTTATTTGTAGAAGTCCACTTTAAGTATATCTATACAAATCTTTTTCATAAACCTTAGGTGCTTTCATACATTTAAATAATGTGATTATAGTTAAGTTGAGCAATATTTAAAGTTAATTTGATTAAATAATACTCTAAATAGTACACAAACGTTTAGGAAAAAAGGTGGAAATGACTTTAAATACTCCAGACACGGAAAACAGATAAAGTCTGAGTGTTCAATTAAATGGAAACATATCCCATCTATAATATTCTGTGATCCTGTTTTAGTCCTAATTATTTTGATTTTATTTCATGCTGTATTAAGAAGCAGCTGGTGAAAAATAAATCATATTTACCACATGTGTAGTTCTCTATTAACAACCCAATGCAAAATGCATTATTGTAGATCAACAAGTTTATGTCTATGTGGCTTGAAGTCTTCAGTCAGCGCTATGTGAAATGAACTTTGACCTAACAGCTATAAGCAAATATACAGTCTGAAGTTGTCAGCAATAAGCAATTAAAAGTGACCCTGTCAATATTTAATTACAAATAATTTGAACTGCTTTGTGGTTCTTTGGCATTTGTTATTGCAAGTAAACATCCCAAGTGCAGTAAGTAAGTGTGGTGCATTTAATGGTATACAGTTTAATTGTATCATTTATAATTAAGTGTTGGATGTTCAACATAAAATATAATTTAAAAAAAAAACTTACAAATGTCTATTGTGATGAGAGTTGTTATTTTTTGTACTTAATAATATAAATCACATACTTTAAAGTAGGTTATAAATGAATAATATGTGGACTGTATTTTAAAATTTACAGTAACATGCACATTATTCAGTTAAGTTTTTTTTTTGCATTTTTGTAGTTCTCTCCATAAAAGACTGGCTTGTAAAAATGCACATAACACAAGCATAATTGATCAATGATGAAATGCTAACTCAGCACAAAAACAGTAATTACAAACATGTAAAAAGCTAAAGATTAGATATTGAGTGATGGAAAAAAACAAAAAAACTTAAATGGGGAACATAAAACTATGGCTGACTTGGGGGCAAAATTGTCTTGCACTACTGTAATAAACAGCATGGTTATACACCACTATAAACTTTTTCTCTGCATGTAGCCAAAATTAAATCATTGATAAGCAGTGTATGGGATTATAACAAAAAGAGAGAGCTAAATGAATATAATGATATTTTTACATTTGGTTCAGTAATTTAAATTGTTGTTATTATTATAGAACTTAAAACATTGCATAAAATGAAATATCTTATTTATATTATATAATAATAGAGTTTAAATGTAGTATCAAGGTAGCTTATTTCAAGTAACTAAACTTACATTATTATGTATACTTTTAAATGGAAACTAGGATTACGTATATAGACATTATGTGAATATTTACAATTTGTACTGCAGAAGATATAAAATGTATTTAACCATTTTATAAACACAGTAAGCATATTTAAATATAAATAGTTTACACAAATTCTAAACCTGTTTCATGAGAATGAAAGTACTGGATCTTGTATATCATTGAATGCATTCAGCAGGATAGGTGGCTTTGCAGCAGTGACTGGTATTTGTGTGTTTTGTAATTCTCTGTATAATTCAGAAAAATTCAAGTATATGTAAATTAAAAAAAAAACAAAAAAAAACATTTTTTTCATTTTGTGTTTAAAGGAATCCAGTGTGTCTTCTGCTATAGAATATTGCTTTGCCTTAATTTGTGGACTATTATTCAGTTAGCACTTTCCATCTTTGACAGTCTTGTGCAGTGTTTTTGCAGTATTCTTAGTCCAGTCCCATGGTTTGGAGGTCATCTCTGAATATGCTGCACTAGGAATTGCAAGGACAACTTTTGACTTTTATTTTTTCTGGGACCAAGTACATTGCTGGACAGGGTAGATGTCTCTCAGGTAATGGGAAGAATGTGCCCAGAAAAGTTGAGTTGTTTGTCTATTGCAGTCATTTTGTAACAGTTAGAACTTATATATTTCTTATGTGTTTTGTCCATGTGAAATATTATTTACCTCAATTTAAAAAAAAAAAATCACCCCACGTTTTAATTTTGTGAACTGTTACTGTGTATAAAACCTGACTGTACACAATAAAACATAAAAAAAGACAATTGTGTGTTTTTCATTGATTGATTGCTTTGGTTCATCACACAAGTAAGTTGTTTACCATAAAGCCATTGGGACATGTTGTACATGAAGCTGATGACTATATAGTCAGTAGGTAAACTGTTCTGCACAGGTTGATAGTAAGAATTAGCAGTTAATGGGTAAAAAAAAGGAAAAAAAAAGAATTTGGTAAATGTAAAGTTCTGTTTTTCCAATTACAGTCCTTATATTCTACATATTCAGGGTCACTGAAATAACTTCACTTTGTCCATCAAATTTAGACAAATAGGTTTTACACTTTAGGTTGGAATGACTAAATAATATTACTTGAATTACTAAACTATGGAGTTTATATAAGGCTTCACACCAATATGTAAAACACTTCAAATTTAAAAAAATGTATGTAGGTTCACTTAACACAGCAAAGATAATATTTGTCCTTAGGCATAAGGAATTATATATGAAACTGTCAGTTGAACCAATTTCTTCACCAAGAACAATTAATTTATTTCCAGTGCTGGTGTATCACATCATCATAATATTTTTTACTTATTTGTTTGTGGTGAGGATTGCAGTGGCATCATATAGAGATAGTCTGACCAGACATTGTTTATCCCCACTAACTTATCCAAGGCCTTCTTGGAGAACAGACAGACAAGACAGTTGAGAGATCTAATCCCTCCCACATGTCATGGGTCTGTTCTTCAGTCTTCTCTCTGTGACCAATGTCCTGTACCCCTCCAAACGGAGTCATTCCAAGGACATCTAGCTGTAGCACCTGAATTATCTTCTCTTAAACCATTGATTCTACAGCAAAGTCCTAACCTACTTCTAAAACTCCTGTATTGCTGAGCTCTTTGGAGATTAAGCCCAGCATCTCTGCTGAGGAACCTCAATTCAGCCACTTGTACTTATAGTGTTGTTCTTTCAGTCACTACCACAAGTTCCTGACCATATGTGGCGGTTGATAAAGAGTGGATAGTAAATCGATAACTTTGTGAACATACTTAGCTTCAGATTCACAACAAAGAACTACTGCAACTTTTCAAAAACTACCTCGCTGACTTGTTGTCTGAAAATCTGTACTATTGACAAGGTTACTTGAGGCCAGACAAAGAACAACCTGTGACTGGCTCCCATTATAGTGAACCTCCTCTGGTACAGATGCAAAATAAGCTACTCCTAGAGCCAGACCGGAGAATGGAGGTTTCTAGTTATTGCCTGTTAGCCAGATAACTTACATGAGCCTTGCATCTACATAGTGAAAGGCGAGGATCGGTTACAGTGCCAGTCGGGCAACAAAATGTTGGTTTGGTCTTCTTTCTCTTTAAAACCTATTAAACATATTTCACTTCTTCTAACCCACTTGCGGGAAGTGGTAATTCAAACATTCTTTAACTCCATCTTCTGGTGGATTCAGACAAACATAGAGCTCTCTCAGACTGACAGCTAGACTGTAATTTGGCCTCCTTTTATTGTTTGAGTAACATGCATATAGTCTATCTAAAGCAGCGTCTCTCTCACTCGTCAATAATGCAGACAGTTTTCCTACATTAGTACTTTCCAAAATGTGAAGAAAGTTCCCTAGTACAGACTGAGTGTTATTAAACTAAAAAGCAGGAACTAGAATCTTGTTATGGACGAAGTGTGAACTATGATATTAACATACTTCATGCCCTTTTCTCCTAAACCCTCATTCTCTTTACCCCAAAAGTATATTCATGTTCTCCATTAAAATATTTTTTATCTACATTTGCCAACTAGGTAAAATAAATAAAAAAGGTTATTTTTTATAATAAAAATATTTCAGCTCATCACACATTCAACATACACTACTAGGCAGGAACCACAGCTAAGAAGGAATGTTTTAATTTAGTGTTTCAGATACAATTAATTTAAAGTGGACCAAAATGAACAGTATGGATATTTTCTCAAAAATCATTAATGATATAACATTTATGTAACAACCCAACCAGAATACGATAATGCGTTTTTTGTACTGAAAATATGCAACAGTATACTGTAACTCTGGTAATCAAGTTAATGTAAGTGAAGTATTATTAAAATTAAGACTGTTTTTCTCAGCAAATAAATCAATTTATACTTAATTTGTTTTCGTTATAGAGTCCCTGAAACGTTTTTTAGACACGAAAACATACTGTTTGATCACTTAAAATATAATATTTGGAAACCTGCTTAATCCAATTCAGAGTCACAGGGAAGAAGATTTGTACACCGTGAGGTTTGTCTGAGGCAGTAGAAAAGATAAATTTTTAAAGACTGGCACAGTATCAGCAGCACTGACTTCTGTTTTTTGATTAATGATGCCAGGAAAGTCTCTGTTAACTATACCATCTTATAAAGAACAGATTTTTTTAAGAAAATGGACAGATAAATCTTCCTACAATAAGCACATTATATGTTTTGAGATTTTTTTAGAAGATGCATGAAATGAGTATAATTAAGTGCTCATTTGTCCTGGCATTAATTGAGATCACAAGTTTTATAGAAAGTTTACAGCCAAAAATAAGAGTTGCGTTTCCTATTGGATGTAATAACTGTTGTTTGATTTTTCAAAGCAGCACAGACTTTAATTTTGCAATTTAATGATGTTGTTTTGTGTGATTACTTTCTCTTATTTTAAATAATAGGTTTCTTTCTTATGTAATACTGTAGAGCTACGTCTGCATAAAGAAATAACATCTAGCCAAAGGTACAATCATGGATTTTCTTTACACAATTAAACTTGACACATAAAAAATGTTTACGAACATTCTATTGCAAATCTGAAACCTACACTTTTGTTTAATGCATTGTTCAAGCTGAATTTGAAGGTTTCATGTTTATTAATGATCCTCAAAATGATAAACTGCTTTTCAGAAAACATGTAGAGGCAAAACCATGGGAAATTGAGTTATAGGTAAATGACAATTGATTTTGGAGTTTCCAATCCACTACCGGCATGGCTTTAAATAAATAAATAAATATATATAAATAAATAAATACAAATAATTACAGTTTAAATGGATTTTGAAATGCTGCAGTATCCAAGAAAGGTAATAAACAGATGTATGCTTCTAGTAAGGACTTACCTATAATTTGCTTTTATCATGGAGTATCTTGACAGGGCAACAGAAATAAAAAACAGAAAACAATGGTGGTATTTTGGAAATACATAAAAAATGTTTTTTTTTTCTTTTCATTTTAAAATATCTGAACAAATGCTATTCAGCAAGAGTACATCTTTACATTTTAAATCTTTCAATAGCAGGTACAAAGATATAGTATGCATTCTCCTGATCACATTATTAAAGTTTAAGCAAATACATGCACAACATAATATACATTATTAGTACTTATCATTAATAGTCATCTGCACATCTGTTTAATTTTAACTTAGGTTATAAATTCAGATCTGCTTAAGGCATGTTAGGTCCATAAGAAATACTTTACTGCAACCACCCAAGGAAGGAAAGAAGGAAGTCATGATGAACTAGGATTATCAATCAGTCAGTCAGTCACACTCTTATAAATGAAAACCCAAAACAGGCAATGTTAACAATTGCAATCAGTCTGACAACAATTATGAGAGTAAAATCCCAGAAAATATAATCAAATTCCACAAGGAATTGTATCATAGGACCAGACCAGCAGTCTAGAGTGAAAAAACCACCACTGTCAGGATATAGATGAAATCAGCCAGATTACAGTTTTTCTCAATTGCTAAAACACTAAAACCCATTGGCTGAAGAAAGTTCTCAGTTGCCTGACCTCATTTAGCTAATTGTGCAGTCTGTTGTCAATACCTTAAACCATTTCATATGGTAAAACACAATATGCAGATCTTACTTAGACTTTTCAGCAAAACTCTAAACACATTCTCATTCTCAAAACACAGTCTACACTCTAATGCACACATCATCCATACTGGTAAACACAAGTAGCAACGCTCAAATACAATTAGAGAAAACATGTCATTGATTGAACACAACCACTCAAAATTGATGTCACCTGTTTCAAATGATGTGACACAACAATATAAGCCAGTTCAGAGAGCAAACAGGTTGTTGAAGGTAGAAAGGAGAAAGTCTGAGCATGGATAGAAGAAACAATGTGAGAGGATGAGTGTGTATGGTAGGTGATGAGGAGGAGTACGACAAGAAAGAGGGTGAGGAAGAGGAGGGCGAGGAAGAGGAGGAGGGTGGCAAGGAGGAGGAAGACAAAGAGTGGAAATATCTGATGAAATTCGAGCAACAGTCATAGACCATGTTCTTGTCCATGGACTGACAATGAGGGAAGCAGGACTAAGAGTGAAACCCAATTTGAGCCGATTTTCTGTGTCCACCATAGTAAGGACGTTCAGAGAAGAGAACAGGTACAGTATACTACTCTTTTTGTAATTGCAAATGTACTGTACTACACTATATGCAACTGTTTCAATAGACATTTATAAAGTTCATCACTGTATGTATAGTACTGCATGAATATTTGTTGTAACTGCACATCTACTTTTTGTAGAATTGCAAGGCTGCCACATGCAGGTGGAAGGATGGCTTTATTCACTCAAGAGCAAGAGGCCGTTATAGTGGGCATGGTCCTTCAAGATAATGTAATATGACTCGGAGAAATCCAGGAACGAGTGATACAAGACAACACACACTTCCAGGGAATCAACAGTGTGAGCATTTCCACAATTGACCGTGTCCTCCATCGTAACAGGATGCGAATGAAACAAGTATACAAAGTACCCTTTGAGCGCAACTCACCAAGGGTGAAAGAACTGCGAGCTCAGTATGTGCAAGTGAGTGTACATTCAGAAACATTTACTGTAATCCAGATATTCTACAGTACTAACACATACTATGTGAATGACATTACTCTTTAGTACATACAATGTATGTGAATCAGAAGTGCATACAGTAGGCTTAATTGTACTCTACAGTATAGCACTGTCTCTGTATGACTTACAAAATTCTAAATGCAGTGTATTGTATTTCTACACAGACAATATTTGACTTGGAATCCTTGGACAGACCCCATGACTTCATCTTTGTAGATGAAGCAGGCTTCACTCTAACAAAGAGGAGACGGAGAGGCCGAAATATCATTGGACAGTGGGCCATTGTTGAAGTCCCTGGTCAACGAGGTGGCAATGTCACCATCTGTGCTGCTATTAGCAACCATGGTATTCTACATCACCATGTTACACTCGGGCCATATAACACCCAGCACCTAAGATTTATTGCCAATCTAAGAGATTTTATTTGAGCTGCAGGTTCAATACTATCAGGGTCAAGAGCTAAATGAGAATCCCATTCCCACCTATGTGATAGTGTGGGACAATGTCAGTTTCCACCAAGCTGCTCCGGTAAGGGAATGGTTTAACATCAATGAGCAGTTTATGAACTTGTACCTCCCTCCATACTCGCCTTTCCTGAATCCGATTGAGGAGTTTTTCTCCTCTTGGGGATGGAAAGTGTATACTGTAATAGACAACCCTACACCAGAGTAAGTCTTCTGCAAGCCATGGATTTAGCTTGTGGTGATATAGGTGAGGAATCATGTCAGGGCTGGATACGGCACACAAGAGGCTTCTTCCCCCGTTGCCTCAGGAGGGACAATATTGCTTGTGATGACGAAGTGCTCTGGCCTAACCCAGCCCAAAGACGAGAAGAAGCAAATTGATCACGTTTACTCCTTTAATTTGTGTCCCTTTTCGTATTGTATACTGTAGTACAGTGCATTGTATGCTGTTTACTGTACAATGAACAAATTGTATGGCCCAAAACATTGAGATTAAAATTTGCTTCTCCCTGAGAACTATATGTTTTGAACAATGTGTTTTCTGTTTTTTGTTTTTTGATTTGAGCGCAGTGCTTGATTTTGAACACAGGTAAAACTGTTTTTAGGCGAAAGTTTCATTTTACAAGAGGAGTCAGGTTTTGTAAATAGTGCTTGAAGATAAGGTTTTGCATTTAATGGTTTCAGAAAATGGAGCAAGGTTTCAGAAATTGTGTTTTAGCAATTGAGAAACTGTAAACATGTTATCAAATCAAGAAATAATAAATAAGCAATTCAGACATTTTAGATAAAGGATAGATGTTGTTGTGAAAATGCTCAGTATTTCACTTAGTGCAACTTAAAAGAGATATTCAAATTTGAATAGCTTTCTACAACCTGTTCACAGAAGGTGGAGTCTATGTAGTGTAAATGTAAACGTCTTTGAGTTGTGGCCCAATATGTTTCTCTTTAAGGTTGAATTTGAAAAATCAACTATGCTGCATTGAAATCCAACTATATTTAACTTATTAGGAAATAAAAACCTGTATGCCTTATGAAGCACTAGTATTCTGGTTCCCTTTGTGGGTTATGGTAAAAAATACTATATACTGTGATCTGAATCTACACAAAATGCCCTTAATGTGTTCAGTCTGCCTTCTTAGTAAACTCTCATAAGAGTTAGTAAGATTTGTAACACAAACGGTACATTGTATCAAGTACTCCACTGTGTATGCAGGGTCTGCACTGCAATGTTAAAATATATCAATAAGACTATCATTCCATTTGCTTTACAACTTGCTAATTAATCAGCCTCTCACATCTGACGTGAGCATTCTAATAAGCTTGTTCATTTGTGAAGGGTTAACAAGGACAGAAAGCAGATCCTGTAGAGAATTAATAAATGCTTTTCACATGAAAACAAGCAGACATAATTAAATTATTAAGGCAACAGGCACATTATGCAGGGTAGACTGACTTATTTTCAATTGATATTTATAGAATAATGGTTAACATCTTAAGCTGCCCTTAGCGAATGAATATTGTAGCAGCACCACCTCTTTACCAAATTGGCACTTAGTGGTTGTGGGTGTGATTGTGAATAGGCCCAAAGATGAACTGATATCCTGTCTAAGGCTGTTAGCTTCCTTTGGCTTTGTGCTGCTGGGATAGACTCTGGTCCCCTAGAAGCTGAAATGGGTTAAGCAAGTGTGGGAATGATTTCTTATTATCTGCACCACTTTATCAAAGAATCATGGGGTTCCAGTGTCCACTCAAACAACACTGTGTGCAATGCAGGAAACTCTGAATGATAGACCTATACAATGAAGAGCCACTCACACACATACAGTACCTATGTTTGCCTACACCAGATAATTCAGAGTTACTAATCAGTCTGAGCAAAAAATTCCAATGTAGAATGGGGAAGATGTTTGAACGCTACTCAGTTAATGACAAGGCTAAGGCCTGAATCTAGTTTTCTGGAGCAGTAATGAAGCAGCATTAAACATATTATATAATACTTTTTGGTAATGTGTTATGAATTACACATTGTTTGCAAGCTACCACTCCTTTTTTTTGTTGCTTTTTTCAAGCATCATTAAACGTGTATTCATAGGTTTTGAAACCTGATTTAAGACATGCAGAATTATGCACCAGTAGATAAAATGCTGGCATCTTTTTCTTCATCTTGAGCTGTTTTTCTAACTGTGGAGTGAATTCCCCTGTAGGCTGGTTTATTAGGTAGATATAAACACTCCAGTCTCACTCTAGTGTGGACCAAAACATCAAAATTGAGACCCTTTATAAACGATACCCTCAGTTCGTTACCAAGTGAACCTTGGACTAGTTCACGTGAAGTATGAATGTGATCTGACACAAGACCAATCTAAGTACAGGAAATACTCTACATTATGGAAAACATTTTTGCCAGTAATTTGGCAATCGCAGGATACAAAATAATATACATATAAGTACAAGTTTGGATGATACCATTCCATCAGATTAATCTAAGCACCTGATTCGGCCTCAGAGCTTCTTTATTTGTCTCCTGATTGGGTAGCAATTGACCACATTAAAAAAAGGTTTACTTCACTTGTGATGGATAAAATCAAATAGAAATTAACGCCTTGTGAGACTGTCGATTAATCTCCCTCGTCTGCACAAAAGAAATGCATGCAGGTGAGCTTCCTCTTACTGTGGCTGCATTTCAGGCACAATGTGGAGACATAACTTACTTTGATGCAATTAAGTTAATCAAAAATCACAAAGTGAGCATTATTAAGATACATTTAGAGGGTTAAAGACAGAAGACATCACTTGACAGAAACTAAATAAAGGCAATGTGCATATAGTACCGGAGAATAAGTATGCAACATTATGCAGTGAAATTAAATTCACCGAATACTTTCAATGTCTATATGAAACATGAAGCACAGGACTTTATGTCCTCACCAGAGCTTTCCGTCGTCTGTTCTGTTGCCTACAGACTATGAGTATAAAAACTCCTAAAAATTACAGTCCAGAATGGACTTTGAAAACGTGTGAGATGTAACACTTGAGAGGTGCTGCAAAGAGGAACGGGTGAAACTGGCCAAGGATAGGTGTGCCAAGCTTGTGGCATCATATTCAAAAAGACTTGAGGCTGTAATTGCTGCCAAAGGTGCATCGACAAAGTATTGAGCAAAGGCTATGAATACTTATGTACATGTGCTTTGTCAATTTTTTTATTTTTAATAAATTTGCAAAAATCTCAAGTAAACTTTTTTCACGTTGGCATTATGGGGTGTTGTATGTAGAATTTTGAGGAAAAAAATGAATTTAATCCATTTTGGAATAAGGCTGTAACATAACAAAATGTGGAAAAAGTGATGCGCTGTGAATACTTTCCAGATGCACTTTATAGTATACTTCAGACTATGTTTTATTTTTTTTTTTACTAGTGATTACGCAAATTCTTTTTTTCTCCCTCTTTTTTACATTAAAGTTCAATTGTTTGTATAAGAAAGAAATGTACTTACAGTATATTGAAAGTTATAGGGGGAAAAAAATCTTCCCTACCTCTGTTTATTAGCTTTACTTCTCTAGCATGATTTGGTTAATTGAGGATATCAAATTATTATTAAGAATAAACTGTTGTATATTATTCAGGTGATTGCTAGAATTATTGTGAGCCAGATATTCTATGCAACCCATATTAGGAAAAAATATTAATGAAGCTTTTACAACTGTGAAAATCAAACCATGTGTGCCAAAAACATTTTAATATTTTCATAGGTATTTGGTTGTAAGAGACTAACAGATTTTCACAAAAGAATATTTCATGAAAGGTTTCACATGAGTGTTCAACAGAAAATATATCTTCTTCCTTACAATAATTCACACCACACGCAGTTGGTGGTAGGCTTTTGCTGTATCTACAGTCAATGTGTGTAAGCATGCAATTTGTTATGAATATTACTAGGCTAGTAACAAAGAAGAATGAAGCTTCAAACAAGCATACCAAGCAATGAAATTGTTTCATCTTTACTTTTGTTGTTATTCATTTCTTATGTTTCCTTGTATTAATTTATTGACTTCCATTTTTATTATGAGACACACTTTACAGATCAGTAAGACACAGACAGTGTAATCAGAAGAATCATCAAATATAGCCAAAATTGTTAACTATACAAAGATGGTTCACCTAAGTTTGGTAAATATTAGTCGCCCACCAAAACTAAATTCAGAACCAATATTACTTTGAAAAACAGTTTGTTCAAAACTTAAGTCTTCACTAAATCTGTCTGTATTTTGCAACTGTACTGCTCTAGAGAAGTGAAAGATGATGAAGGAGAGATAGATCAGGAAATGAAGTTCTACACAAAGAAAGAAGCAAGACTTAAAACTAAAATCTATTCTAATGTGCGTGTACCCCAAATCCCTAAACCAAAGTCATAATTAGAAAACAGAGTGTGATTTTGTTAAACTGGAGTTTCAGTAGAAAGTTCAAGCATGGTAAATGGTTTGAGATGTATCCAGAATAACTGGTTAAAGAATCTGGCATGACACTGGCTTAAACATAGTTGCATTAGTGATATCTTGTGATAATGTGTGCAGGGGTATATGGTCTAGCAACTGGAACCCATGTTCTACCAACTGCAACCCAAGATGACAGCACCCATAGGTAAAACAAAACAGCATTGTGGAAATTCCAAACCTTAAAATAAAACAACAGTATAAGTTATTCATTGTAGTTTTTATAGTAATTATGGTACCATTAGATTAGAAAAAATGAACACAAATTAGGATCAAAGAATAGGCAATACTTTAAATGCCCAACTATTCCTGCTTAAGTTTATTTTTTGCTTATTTACATTTTTTGTTGTTTTCAAATATTATCTTATAATGTTATGCTGTTATTTCTGCTAGAGGGGGTCACCTAAATATGCAGTTAGGGCAATAACTCAGTAAGTAAGTAAAGAGCAACTGGAGCTCTCACTTCAGCTGTTGCATTGAATCTTTGTGATTCCTGATTTGACTGTGGTTTTTCTTTTATTCCTGTGGTTTTTTTTTGTTTTACTTATATTTTAAGGCACTGTTTATTGATTTTTTTTTTGCGCAGAGATCGCTAGAAAATGTCCCCAAGGTGTAAGAAGTTTGGTTTTTCCCTGTTTTTTCTGCCTTTACTCTGTACACATTTTGGTCTTTTTAAGAAAATTTTGAAATATTCAAGGAATTTTATTAGTCTTTGTTTAGCCAGAGATTTTCACATATTTTCCACCTCTACTCTTGTTATTTGCGGATACTATGAAATTCTTGTAAAGCCTTTGTTCCACTTTAGGCTTGTGCAGGCTAGAGTTTGTTAGATTGGCGGTGAGGTGAATCCACTAGATTCAGTCAAGAAATGAGGACAGTGGTGGTCTGGCCTTTGGTGTGCTTTTTGAGGCCTGCTTCCCTTTATCACTGTGGCAGGAAATCTCAACACTTGCACAGCATGGTTGCAGCATTATCGTATGCAGTTTGTGCTTAGCAAACATGTACCATTTTAGTACCACAAACACAAAATGGTGGGACTCATGAGAAAGTATTCTTACAAAATGGCACCAGCAATGAAGGCAACTTTATAATGTTAAAATTAAACACAAACAATACAATCAAAAAGATACATTTTAAATATTTATTATGGTCCCGTATTCTGAAATGAAGAGATTATGTTAACAAGTTTACATTTATACTATTTATGAGAACTAAAGTTCTAGCTTGGAATACAGATGTTTAATTCATGCAAAAATATTTGATCCAATCCCAAATATATGTAATAATTCCATTCAATTCTGTTAAAGGTCCATTTTTATTAAAAGATAGGCATACTCTTATAGTGCTTTAGCTATTATTATGTTTAACATTCTCCAAAGGCTTGATAATTAATTTAATTATTTTCTCATTTTATGTCATTTTAAAATTTCACCTGCACAGCCAGTTTGTTTTGTCATTCATTGTTTTCTGTCACCATGTTGCTAGTTAAGTCTTTTGGCTCTAATTTTTCTTTTTTTGAACTTGATCTTTTAACCTTCCATTAATAACCTTGCTGCATTTTTTGTAACTATCCTTATGGTACTGTCCCTAAACTCACCCATCTCCTTGTCCATTTTTTTCAACTGTCTGTTGTAGGACGATCTGATATACTGTATTTTTTTCCACCTCTATGTAGAATAGTTTGCCTTTCACAAAACCAGTTTGGTGTTATTATATTGTAGATGGAAGCACTTTTCCTATTCTGTCTGCAAACATTTTGGACAGAATCTTAACATCAGTGTTTAGTAGGGACATTGGTATATATGACGTTGTAACTACTTTTCATTTGGAGTGTTTTGTGGTGGAGGTCAGTCTCTACAACCATATGGAACAGTTAGAATCAGATATGGTCCATGTATAATGTAGGGCGAGACATTAATGCCATGTTAAAGTCATTCCTCAAGTTTGACTTTAACACTATGAGTTGATGTGTAGTTTATGGCCAAATCTATTCTTCCTGTAAAACTGATAACAGTTTATTATAGGAGCACAAGACAATGTACCACAAACCTATGGGAGAAAATCAGAAATTGCTTAAGAAGCATATAATCATTTTGATGTGGTTTTTCCTCCCAAATCATAAATGTATTTATGTATGTTATGTTAATTGGTAACTGGCAAGGACATGGTTGCTTGTTTATGTGCCTATGATATTTAAAGTGAACAGTCTGTAAACCTGGAACAAAAAATGAAAATAAAATATTTGTAGTTGGTGATATGTATCACTCTGCATTAAAATTTGGTAACTTTGCTTTTGATGAGGCAGAGCTTTGCTTTGTTTGAGGACTGCGTGCTGATGTTGTAGGTGTTAGGTGTGTATGCAGTTTACAGTAGTGTTCTTGTAGCGCCTTTGTGTAATTTTTTATTTTATTCAATGGTTTTGCTCTTAAACCATGATTTTGGTAAATAATAATGAGTCATGCAGCAATTTCTCTTTTTAAAATGTTTTTTTGCAGTTTTATGCAATCTATGCTGTGAATGACTGTCAGCCACTGTTGTTTATACTTGAATAGCATGGAACACCACGTACCATTAAGTGAAAGGTATAAAAGACAGTGGCAGCTAATCAGACTGAATGAATTAATTCATCTTTATTTATATTCATAGTAATTTAGCACTCAGAGATAAAGGCCGAATCTTAAGAGCAAAATCTCAAAATGTTACCAAGGTACTGTAGAAGCTAAAATAACAGTAAATGAAAAGCAATTAAAAAGTGTAAAACTTTCTAGTTTTTTTACTGAAGTGCCACCAATTTTTTTTTGAATGACCTGGCATTCATCTTGTTTTCTTCAAACCAAGAAAAGACTAGCACTACTGTACAGTACTATAACATGAGTATTCAGATATTCACATACAGAGTAATATAGACTATGATGAAACTGTTATTACTATGCAATGCTTTAGATACCAAAATACAAACAAAGTAATAAAAAAAACACCCAAAACCAAATGAAACGAGTGTGAATTGAAGTGTGGAAGCAGAGAAAACAAATGCCCAGCACCCCCATATCCAAACAGTAATAATTTCAGAAGAGTACAAAGGTAAAGAAAAGATGCAGTGGTCAAATTTAATTACATATGCAAACTGGCAATACTCAAGAAATTAAGGAGCAAAAACAGCATCTCTGAAATTTAGTCAGCAATTGTTTTCTAAATCTGTAACTTAAAGCATGTTTCTAAACATTCAAACATAATCATAAACAGAATATAAATACTTTTTCCATATCTTCTTGTCCTCTGTATCTTGTTCTGTTACACCAATCACCTGCATGTCCTCTCTCACCACATCCATAAACCTTCCTCTTTTTCTCTTGCCAGGCAGCTCTATCCTTAATCCTTAGCATCCTTCTCCCAATATACTCAGCATCTCTCCTTTGCACATGTCCAAACCAGCACAATCTCGCCTCTCTGACTTTGTCTCCCAACCGTCCAACTTGAGCTGATCCTCTAATGTACTCATTTCTAATCCTATTCATCCTTGTCACACCCAGTGCAAATCTTAGCATCTTTAACTCTGCTACCTCCAGCTCTGTCTCCTGCTTTCTGGTCAGTGCCATTGTCTCCAACCCATATAACATAGCTGGCCTCACTACCGTCCTATAGGCCTTCCCTTTCACTCTTGCTGATATCCGTCTGTCACAAATCACTCCTGACACTCTTCTCCACCCAGTCCACCCTGCCTGCACTCTCTTTTTCACCTCTCTTCCACAATCCCCATTACTCTATACTGTTGATCCCAAGTATTTAAACTCATCCACCTTCGCCAACTCTACTTCTTGCATCCTCACCATTCTACTGACCTCCCTCTCATTTACACACATATATTCTGTCTTGTTCCTACTGATCTTCATTCCTCTCCTCTCTAGAGCACATCTCCACCTCTCCAGGGTCTCCTCAACCTGCAACCCTACTATCGCTACAGATCACAATGTCATCAGCAAACATCACAGTCCACGGGAACTCCTGTCCAATCTCATCTGTTAACCTGTCCATCACCATTGCAAATGAGAAAGGTCTCAGAGCTGATCCCTGATGTAATCCCACCTCCACCTTGAATGCATCCATCACTCCTACCGCAGACCTCACCACGGTCACACTTCCCTCGTACATAGCCTGTACAACTCTTCATACTTCTCTGCAACTCGAGACTTAATCATACAATACCAAAACTCCTCCCGAGGCACCCTGTCATATGCTTTCTCCAGGTCCACAAAGACGCAAGCAACTCCTTCTGGCCTTCTCTATACTTCTCCATCAACACACTCAGAGCAAACAATGCATCTGTGGTGCTCTTTCTTGTCATTAAACCATACTGTTGCTCAATAATCATCACCTCACTTCTTAACCTAGCTTCTACTACTCTTTCTCATAACTTCATGCTTTCGCTCATTAATTTTATCCCCCTGTAGTTACTACAGTCCTGCACATCCCCCTTAAATATCGGCATCAGTACACTTCTTCTCCACTCTTCAGGCATCCTCTCACTTTCCAAGATTCAATTAAACAATCTGGTTAAAAACTCCACTGCCATCTGTCCTAAACCATGCTTCCACAGGTATGTCATCTGGACCAACAGCCTTTCCATTCTTCATAGCTGTCATTACTTCCTCTTTGCTAATCCGTTGCACTTCACAAGCTCCACATCACCCAACCTCTTCTCTCTTCATTCATCAGCCTCTCAAAGTACTCTTTCCATCCGCTCAACACACTCTGCTCACTTGTATGTACGTATCCATCTTTATCCTTTATTACCCTAACCTGCTGCACATCTTTCCCAGCTGTGTCCCTCTGTCTAGCCAATCGGTACAGGTCTTTTTCTCCCTCTTTATAGTGTCCAACCTCTCATAAAACTCATCATACGCCTTTTCTTTAGCCTTTGCCACCTCTTTCTTCAACTTGCGCCTTATCTCCTTGTACTCTTGTCTACTTTCTGCATCTCTCTGACTATATATATATATTGGCTTGAGGTAGTAAAAATTTTTGGTCAAATTTAAAACTTGAATCCAAGATCACCCTGAGATTTTTTAGCACATGGCTTTAAGTACCAGACAAGAGGACCCAATGTGGTAACAATGTTTCAAGTAACACTGGGTTGACCAAATAGAATGACTTCTGTTTTTGATTAATTTGAATGCAGGAATTTAAGTGACATCCAGTGTTTTATATCATTTACAAAGTTAAAAAGCTTTGTCACAAACTCCATTTCACCCAAATGCAATGGGAAGTAAATTTGGGTATCATCAGTGTAATAAAGATATGGGATGTTATACTTATTTAGTATAGAGAAGAACTGTAACATATATAAAGAGAATAAAATTAGACCCTGGGGTAGCCCACAAGTTACAAAAGCAATAGAAGAGGTTGAGCTACCAACATGCACAGAAAATGTCCTGCCTTTGAGGTAATCCGCAAACCACTTAAGAGCAGTGCCCCGAATACCGACCTAACGCTCAAGCCTGTTAGTCAGAATGTCATATGTCATGATCAACTGTATGAAATGCATCGCTTAAATCCAATAAAATTAGCACCTTCCCGAATCGGCTGCCAGCAGCAGATCATTCATCACTCTTAGCAGCACCAATTCTGTGCTATGAAATGCTCTGAATCCCAACTGAAACTTATCAAGAATATTGTTGTGCTCCAAAAAAGTCTGTAGCTGAGTACCCACAACTTTCTCATAGTATGAAAGGTACTAGGAAGCAATGGATTAAGGTTTGCCTTTTTTAACAGGACTTGAATCACTGCATGCTGTAAGCACGTAGGAACAGTCCCTATCAGCAAGGAGCTGTTAATAACAGACATACAGCAAATTAGGACCAATTACATCAAATACCGCTTTAAAGAATCGAGCAGGCATAAATTTCACAATTTTCATCAGGTCAGAAAAAGAGACTGGCTGAAAGTGATGAAGTACAGTGGGGTAATTTAAATAATGAAGTACAGCACAATTATTTGAACAACAACAATAATAATAATACTACAATAAATAAAAATAGTACGGTAACTAATTTCAAATCATGGATAAAATATTTAACCATAAATAGTTTATGTTTAAAATATTTACACACTATGCTTTTTACTTAAAATCCAAATGTCCTTAACAAGTTCACAGACACAGTCAATTGTTTACTGTACTCATATTTTTACAGTTACAGAACAGACAGATTTTATAACATGTTCTTAGTTACAAAGTCAGTCATAAGGACTGAAATGGAACCCACTTATTTAAAGACTAATGTTTTAGCTGAGAGACCACTGAATATATGAAGAGATCATGCACTTTTGTTAGGTACGTACGGTCTTATTTGATAGATGACAATGAAAATTCTGAAGAGGATAACTCTTCCCTATGCTCCCTTTGTTTTGGACCATATGACATACTCTTTCATATTTAATGTGTGATGCATTTACTGATTGCATGAGGTGACAGCAGCTTTGATTGGAACTGGAATCGAGAGATGTCTGTAATTGAACATTTTAAGCCAGGTGGCACAACCAAAACGTCTAACAGTTAAACAGTGCTTAGGAAGTTTCATGAATCACAGTTAGGAGAAAGTAAAAGAAAATTTGGTAAAGAAAAAAAAATAAACAAACACCTAACAAAAGCCAAAATTGTTAACTGCAGTTAAAAAGAAAGGCAGAAAATATTTGTGTCAAGGAATTTAAAATTAACAAAAATCCAATCTTGGAAAACCAGGAAGTATGCAATTCTGACCTTTATACCTTTATCCTAGTGATGCCACATGCTGTAAAAGTTCTGATTGACTTTACCTAGCAACTGTATAACAATCCCAGAAAATAGCTGCACCCATAAGAAAAATAACATGGTGTTGTGGGAGATCATTAGTTCATTCAACATCTTTAAAAATGGATCAAACACAAAAATAAATAGGACCTTGAAATTTGACTCTGTAAACCTTTGAATAAAAAATTATAAAAAATTCAAAACAAAAATGCTGAGCATTAAAACATCATAATAAACATTTCATTTAGTTATTTGTCACGGTAGCCTTTATGATTTAGTGCCTTAAGAGTATTTTAGGGATTCACATGATAAAAAAGAGCACAACATGTACTGTAGCAGTGTTCAATCAATGTAATCTGTTTCCCACAAAAAAGAGAAAGACAAGACACTTAGGGAAAAAAATCCCCAAATGATGAATATGTAATGCCTAGTCTCTCTGTCAGACATTGATGACTGTGTTATGAGAACCCCACTTGGCTCTGATCCTGCTAATGATGCTCGATTAAACATCTGCCAAAACACCCCCTCACACTCACCAACTACTGTATGTGGTTTCTGAATTTTACAAAGCCTTTCAACGATGCAGCTAAGCATGCATTTAAGAACTCTAAAAGGAGTTGAATTAAGAATGAAGATAGTATTTCACTGCTAGAAATGGAGAGAAATGAAGCTAAATCTGCAAGGAATATTGTTGAAGTTTTTTAAGTGAAAGCAGCTCAAGATTAATCGACTAATGCAGAGGATGTATGACTTCTTTTCATTTGTTGTATGTGATCAAAAACGGGATAATGTAAGTGCAGATAAGGTGTTGCATGGTGTATAAATCAATACTACATGCATAAATGAACAGTCTTTATGTAGCTTTTATACTGTAACTCTGACAAAAGAAATATCTGGGGTTTACATTTACCAATGATATTTGTATTATACACAAAATTAAAAACAATAATGTTTTGACACGTGTTGTTATAGCATAATTGGTTTTTTTTAATATTTTGTAGCCACTCCAACATAAAACACTTAGTGCTGAATAAAATATGGGCCACTACTGGTCATATTCTAACCCTTAAAAAGTTATTATATTCATCTGAACATGACTATTTAACTGTAAGAATACCTACAGAATTGTGAATGTGTATATATACATATTCTCAATTAATATTGTTCTATTGCAAACAAATTTATATGTAAATGAGTATCTTTATAAAACAAAAGTGTTCAAAACCATACAATTATAAAATGTGTATTATTTGTTTCTCACTACATTAAGATGATATATGACTACATGTTTTTGGTTAAATTATTTAAGAAAATATTTTGAACAATACTTTTATACACTTGGGTAATCTGAGGCATGCTTATTAGTGTTGTTACCCCCACATATCCAAAGACATGCACAGTTATGATCAGTTGATACTGGTTTTAAGGACTAAGAGTTGAAGAAAAGTGAAAAGGCAAATTTAAGTAAAGAACTAGTCTTTCATCCAACCCAAAGCAATAATTAAAAGACAAAGTCAAAAATCATGCAAAAACTCAGTTACAGAAATGGTCTATAGATACATCGTAGGAGGTTTTACAAGTAAAATCCACAGTCTTGGACAAAGTGTTGTCTACAGTGCCTACATGTATGTAGCCATGCTCATGACATCATCTCCCCCAACTTTTTAATAAAAAGAAAATGGCATTATGGAATTTACAAAACATTACATTAAATAAAATTAAAAATGTATCCCGAAATTCTTTTGAAACAAATGATCACCATGTTCTGGCAAGGTAAAGAAGAATGAAGTTGAAGCTTGCAACCTGGACAGTTTGAAGTGTGGCATTTAACATTACTGTATAATGTATTTTATTTCCTTTTTGGCTACCCCTTTCCTTTTTTTAAGCTTCAATTATTATACTGATATCTCTTTAATTATATGTATATTTTGGCTACGTAACACTAGAATTCCTGAAGTCTACAAAAAATTTGTAATCCTTACACACACCTTAAATCCCTTCGCACCTCTCCATCAGCGTCTTTTCTTTTGTAAATGCGTTGATCAGCACAAGCAGCAAGCATCCCCTGCCTTGACAGAGCTCAGCTCGGGCAAAATGTTCTCCCAGCTCAAGCCATGTCTCCTAATCTGCATGTGAGATCTGGAGCTGTATAGAGTAAACAATACAGTATATCATTATTTGGAATACATGCATTTCGTGTATTCTGTGTCTACAAAGATCTGGGTAAGTGTAGGATGAAAGTAAATGCGGGAAATGCAAGAAATACTGAGCACATTCCTAAAGCAGAAACTTTACATGTTATACTAATAATGACGTGAAGTGTATAATGTTTGAAGACTTTAGTCCAACTATCAAATAAACGTGTGTTTTTATTCAAGAATATAACCAAAGAAAAAAATATTCAATTTACATGTGGCTGTCAATGAGTTAAAAACTCAAGCTCAAATGTCAATCGACAGGGAGTTTACACATATTCTTTAATAATGCAGAGATAGGAACTGCTGCCTTATAACCCAAAGCTCACGGGTTTGAGACTGGGTGCTCCGCATGTTGAGTAGTGAGCTGCTATTATTATTATTTCTACAATATTATATAATTACATCTTGCCTGAAGAAGGTGCCTGAGTTGCCTCGAAAGCTTGTATATTGTAATCTTTTTAGTTAGCCAATAAAAGGTGTCATTTTGCTTGGCTTTTCTCTACAATATAATAAAAACATGCATTTGATTTGAGTCTGTAACACCCGATGTAAATGTTTTTTTATTATTCAGTGTTATTCTCTCAGTGACGTTCACATGGTACAACGAACCTGCCTCTCTGAATAGATGGCAATTGTCTCCATTCTTTTCACAAAAGCAGCGCTGTGGCTGATGCCTGTTTAGAACTATTTGTTGTACCAGCAAGCAAAGATACAATGTCCAATGACTACTATCAGACTGATCAAAGGCAGGACCATAACAACAGACAGATTCTTTACAGCGCTTTGGCCAGCTACCACAACTCTGCGCCCAAACTTTACACCAGTTGTTACAGACTGAAATCAAAGGCTTCTTCTGTTTGGATGCATACACTGTCATCATGGCACTGTCAAATCTAAATAGCAGCGTGGCAAATTGCTTGCGTACTGAAGTGACTTTAGCTGAAGATGGAAGTTCCATTCTACTTTATGGTGCCAAGCAGAGTTGTGTTGCAGTCTATTAGCTGGCGAACGACTTACTTATTAAGCAAAGACCAGTTTTGGTTCACTTCAAAGAAAATGGACTAGCCAAATTTTTCACTCCAGCTATACAAAAAAATTAGAGGTATGGGAATCTTAATACACAGAACTATTCCATTTGTAGTGCCAGATGTAATATCTGATTCTGAAGGGCAGTATGTCATGGTGACGGCCAATTTACCTCATAATAAAATGATTTTGATTAATATCTATGCATCAAACGTGGATGATAGAGGTTTCTTCCAAAGTGTATTTGCTTTTATCCCTAATTTGAACACTCACAAAATTATAATGGCTAGAAATTTCAATTGTGTTCAAAATCCAAACCTGGATAGATCCTCGGCTATAGCAGCAATAAATTCTAATACTACAAAGGTAATTATACAGTTTGTAATGGATCATAACTTATCAGACCAATGGAGATTTTTAAATTGTAACCTCTTTCTTCTCACTCGTACATCGTTACTCAAGAATTGATTATTTCCTCAAAGACAAAGTTTTTTGTAAGTACAATGGTATTGTTGTCTCTAACCATACCCCTCTGATCATGGAGTTTAAATTACTGCGTCCTACACACTCATCTCATAGCTGACATCTTAACCCGCTGTTATAAGCTGATGAAAACTATTAAGAGGACAAATTATTTCACATCTTTCTCACAAAAATAAATTGAAACCAAGAAGGCGTCTGAGTTAATCAGTGAAATTACCAGAATATGTCTAAAATACAACAGGTCAACAAATGAGGTACTTTATAGTAAATGACAGATTTTGCAATTAGAATATAACCACTTGACTGTTAAAGAAACAGAACAGCTAATCTTTAAATCACCTCATAAATATTATGAGCATGGAGAGAAGGCCAGCAAGATCTTAGTCCAACAAATCTTCAAGCAGGAAGTTCTCAATGCAATAACAGCAATTACTAACACAGATGGAGACAAAATTATTGACCATAAAAATATAACTTACACATTTGTAATAAGTCCTATATTCTATTCAGTTAAAGAAGATAAGACACAGTCTAATGAATTTTTTGATTAATTACAGATACCACAGCTAGATATTAATGCTGTGGAATTTCATAAACCTCTGACACTTTCATAATTACTAGACACTATAACGTCACTTCAAAGTGGGAAAGCAGCCAGACCTGACATCTACCCAGTGGAATTTTATAAAAAAAAAAAAAAATTGAAATGTTAGCTCCACTATTATCCACATTTATAGAAGCTAAAAACAACATTCTATCTCATACTTTTTGCCTAGCATTAATTACCATCTTTCCTAAGAAAAACAAGGACTTACTACAATGTGCATCAAACAGACTAGTCTCACTTCTGAATAATGATGTTAAGATACTCTCTAAAGTTCTAACCAGAAGGACTGAGAAAGTACTTCCTTCTGTATGCAGACACTTCTAACCTTCAAAGTTTGTTTAATATAATTTATTCACCCAATAAAATTAACATTGCAGAGATCTTATTATCTTTAGATGGAGAAAAAGCATTTGACATGGTTGAATGGGACTACCTATTCACCACATTACAGAAATTTGGGATTGACCCAAACCTATGTGCATTGATCAAACTACATTATACTATCCAGAAGCCTCAGTTTGTATTAACAACCTTATTTCAGACTACTTCAAATTAGAACGTGGTACTCAACAAGGACACCCCTTATCAAAATTGCTCTGTAAATTGTAAGTGAGACACTTACTATATACTTTCGTAATGCATCTGAGATAAAAGAGATTTTGAGAGAAGGACTTGAAAAGAAAATATTAATATATGCAGATGATATGGTACTATATACATGTAACCCACAAAATTCCGTACCAGCAATCCTAAAAGCATAACCAGATTTTTAAAAGATATCTGGACACAGAATCAAAAAAGTGTGCTTTTTCCAGTGAATTCTCTAGCACACAATATTGGACTGGACACCACCCCATTTATCTTAGCAGATCAATTTAAATATCTAGTTTTAAATATCACAAGTAAATATAAAGCTCTTTCTTTCAAAAAAGTTTTTCTGTCTACATGGAAAAAATTAAACAAGATGTGAATAGATGGTCTACCCTCCTTCTTACATGAGCAGTGAGAATCAACATTGGTAAGATGACCATCCTTCCCAAACTTCTTTTTATGTTTCAAAGCATCCCCATATACATTAACAAATACTTTTTTTTTTTTTAAAGAAATTAGATTCAATCATATCCTCATTTATTTGAAATTCAAAACATCCTCACATCCATAGGGTGACTCAATAGTGACTTAAAGCAGAAAGGAGCATGGCACTACCTATCTTTCCAATTTATTACTTGGCAGCAAATATACAAGCTGTAAAGACATGGGGCCTCATGCATAACGACATGCGTAGAACTCACACTAAAACATGGCATACGGAAAAAAGTGGAAATATGCATACACAAAAAAAAAAAAATTAGAAAACCGTGCATAAGCCAACTTCCATGCAGTTCAGCTCCATAAATCCCAGTCAGCGTGAAAAGTAATGCACATGCACGTGCATGAAGTCCCACCCCATCTCCTCCCAGAATTTTGCATATATTAATATGCAAATCAATATAAATATTACCTTTCCCGTTCAGTGTTTGGTTAAAAGATAATGGCAAAAGCACATGAAAAAATGGAACTTACTATTTGTTGGCTTAAGCAGTGGTATAAACAACAAAAGGAATTTGTTTGAGTGATACACAGTGGCAGAGACACTCGAAAGTTCCAGTTTAGAAAGTTCCACAGTGCTCGACATAAAAAAGAATTGGCCAGGTATCAAAGTTGCCATGAAAAGGCAACAAGTAGCACACCATCTTAGTGTCATATGGAAGTGTATTAGGGTGCAGAGAAAAGATACAAAAGAGGGACAAAGTGAAGAATTTCGAAATTTTCAACTTTAAATTCATAGTTTATTTTGTCATTAAAGTAGAACGTTATAAACTTCATCTTAAAATCAATGTTTAATTTACTAGAGTTTCTCAGATCCCATCGTAACTAAATAATCACGTTTAATGCTTTGTTTTCTACTGTATGTGTTCCATTTGTGTGAATCAGTACGTGTTTCTTACAGCACTGATCTCCACTTACAATACATTCCATTCATGATATTACAGCTTACTGAACATTATAGAATACTAAGATATATACATTATATAATTTTCTTGATGAAATGCCTCGTACAGGGATTGTTCCTGCTTCATGCAAGATGCTTGCTAGGAGTTGCGTGACACTCAATGAAATCATTTATTGCAGCAATACTTTGTCAAACGTACCAATCCCCAATTCCTGTCCTTCCTTTTCTTTCTCCACATAACCAATCGTCACAATAAGCTCAGAAATGTCAAACCAGCTGTAAGCTTAGAATGCTAACTCTTGAAAACTTTTAAGGAACATTGAAAAATCTTTGTAATACATGTTTAATTATTCCATCCATCTATCCATCCAGAGTCATGCCAGTCCCAGCAAGCATAGAGCATGAGGCAGGACCAATCCCTGAACAGGGAGCCAGCTCACCGCTACCATTGTGCCAACAAGCCAACACGTTTAATTATTAAGAGTCTATATTATTTAAAAGAAGGTAAAATTTTATATGTATAATGTAATAAACATACATTTCATCTTGAATATGTTA
>JANRMT010062836.1:4396932-4430743 GCA_026402145.1 Polypterus bichir lapradei
GAGTGGTTTCCATGCCCGGAGATGGCACCTACCTTTTCCATTCTCTTTGTTACATATTGCACGGCCATATCAGGCTCACTCTTGATATCCGGAGAAACATTGTGTCTTATGTATTGAATGACATCGGACAGGTCCAAGGTGTGGACTGATGACGGTACAGGAGATAATTATAATATACACAAGCACTATAAGAGTGAAATACTTAAACCCTTCACCTATGGTTCTGCATGTGAGTTGATGGCTGCCGCTGAATTGTTCAGTTGTCGCTTTCAAGTGTACCGAAATGGCCAAATATTTTACACCTTTCGACAACCGCCAATGTCTTTTAAACATCTTTGATTCACAGGTGACGATTTCAGTAATGGACACTTTGATTTTTATGAATGTTTAAACTCTCAAAAGCTGGATGTGAAATTATCGATGAAACCGGTTGTATGCTTACAACGCTTGACAGATGCCGAATGTCACTTCAACACAAGTCCTGCAAATACTGTCGTAATTGAAACAAACCATGATTGTGACAGCAGCAATCCAAGCTGTGAGATTTGAAACAAGATTACTTTTCACATGGCCCACTGTACGTTGCATGCTCAAGAGTAAGCTCAGCGCACAGCGAGGTCATATTACAACCAGAGGGCCGAAATGACAATGTTGTATACAAAGAGATCCTTAACAAATAATTATTGGTATATTTTCCCTCAGTTTAAAAAGGTTTAATTTTCTTCTTAATAAAAAATTTAAGGCAGTACTTCGCCGCTGCGAAGCGCGGGTATTTTGCTAGTCTAATATAGAATAAGAAACCACACAAGAACAGTAGCACTGTTTTGACGCTGGCTGCCACCAGTTTGCAAAACCGAGTGAAAACCTGTGTATGCGCAGGGTAAGGATGGAGTGAGAATGTACGTGACTTTACACCAAGTTTAGTTTTTAAACATGTCGAGTCAGCGTGGAAATGGACGTATGCAACATTTTTGTGCTTACACACTTATACATGAGGCCCCTGAACATCAACATAAATCAATTAATATACACAACCCTGGCCTGTAATAGAAATTAAATCTGGCAATACTTGTTTATATTCCCTGCTTTGTGCTCCAGTTAACACAAATTATTGTCAATACACTAATAATCAAATTACCCTTCATTTTCACAGAATATGGAACCAATATGGGAAGAATTTTAAGTCAAAGAAGCTTTTATCTGTTGAAAATCTATATGACAACCACCTTTTTCCACCCTCTCAAAAATATTCAGTATTTAATGTTTGGAAAATGTCCAGGATTAAAACACTCAACGAGACTTGTATATAGACAATGTCTTTGCATTCAATGAACAATTACACATCAACACAATTCTTCCGCTACTTTCAAGCTAGAAACTTTGCTAAACAGAACTGGCCAAATTTTCAACACCTACCATCTAGTTCAATTCCAGAAGAAATATTGATCAGTCTAGAAGACTCACATAACATCTGCACAATTCATAAAAATATTTTAAAGTCCCTTCCTTTAAAAGACCGAAGGGTACATTGGGGAAACGATCTGTCACTTAATATTTCAGAAAAAGTGTAGAAGGCAGTCATTCACAGAATATACTCTAGCTTCATAAATTATGTGTAAAGCATTCAGTCATTCAACTTAAAATCTTTTAACAAGCGCATTGATCTAGTTTAAAATTGTCCAAAATGTGTCCAGGGCAAGATTCAACCTGTGAACATTGCAATCAAGCTCCAGCCTCACTGGGCCACATGTCCTGGGCATGCACCAAATTAACAACATTCTGGACAAAAAATCTTACAGGGCCGCCTTGGTGTCACAATCACTCCTAATCCACTTACAGCTGTGTTTGGCATACTCCCAGATGGGCTTAAAGTGGAGAAGGACAAACTAACTGTAATTACCTTTACTACACTACTAACACGTAGACATATCTTGCTCAACTGGAAGAATCCCATCCCACCACTTTCAAATCAATGGGTAACCAATGTTCTGTATTATTTGAAATTTGAAAAAAAAAAAAAAAGATTCTTAGAGGATGTGTTCAGTACTTTTTAAAAATATGGCAGGCTCTAATCAATAATATTTTAAAATAAGTTTCCATTTCGGAAGAAAGGATACTCTTTCTTTCCTCAAAGAGTAGCTTTGGTTGTTGGTTCTCCTGTCTTTCTGTTGGATGGGATGGGACCGATTAATCTCAGATGAATGTGTATGTGAGTGTACTGTGTGTGTGCTGCTGCTATTTCCCCATGACCAAAAATGTAAATGACTGGTGCATAAACTGGAAAGATGCATTACAAAGAAGTATAGTTAATGTAAAATAAAAGATAAATGTTTTAAAAAATTAGCAATTACAAACAGAGAAATTAAATACATTAAACAGTTATCTCAATTAGAAATTTCTTTTACATAAAATATATTTTTAAAAATTCATGCAGTTCAACTAGCTGTGCATTTTGTTCCAAAATAAATTTGTATTTATCAATGATTCCAGGTATGTTCATTGTTAAGTCAATATCAGTGATAGTACAGTACTTTCATTTAATGTAAAGAAGACTAGCTTTCCATTTAGATTCATTTACTGTTTTTGTAATTTGGAAGTTAACTTTAAAAGTAAGTAGAAAGTAGTGCAGCACTTCGTATCCATTTACTCAGTGAAACTGCATCAATAAGAACCAGCACATCTAAATTACATAATAATGATATTTTGATTTGATTTACAGTGCATTTGCTGCTAATGAAATTAGGAAGGATTCACTTATCATTTGAACTAATGGAAAATATGGGGTATATTTGTGCCATTTATTTTAAGAATCTCTGAAGTGCATAGAACACTTGCATCTGCATGGCATGTCTGATGCAAAGTGATTTGTGGATCCAAAAAAGTTTTTTTTTTTTCATTTTTTTTTTTTTTAAATTACTTTGGAAATAATATAAAAATCACCTTACACAGCATGGGCCTCATGTATAACGCTGTGAGTAGAATTCATACTATAACATGACGTAAGCACAAAAGCCAAAATGTGCTTACGCACAGAAAATTCCAGATGCAGAAATCTGTGCGTACTCCAACTTCTGCGTTCTTCCGCTCCATAAATCCCGATCAGCATGAAAACTAACACACGTGCCATCTGTCCTGTTTCCTCATAGAATTACACCTCTTTGAATATGCAAATCAATATAAATAGACCTTAAGCTCAGCGTTCTGTGAAAAGTCAATGGCAAAAGCAAGAGGAAAAATATAAGAATTTCAGTGAATACCAAGTGGAGGCAAAGAAAAACATACTATTTGTTGGTTTATACAGTGGTATAATCAACAAAAGGAAGTTGATCGAGTGACATAGCGTGTTGGAGAAACAAGCTCAAGTTCACAAAGTTGCACAGTGCCCGACATAAAAAAGAAGTTGTCACATATCAAAGTCAACTTGAAAAGGCGAAATGTAGCCCACCATCTGAGTGTCATATGGAAGCTTATTAGGGTACAGTGAGAAAAAAAGGCACAGAGTAGAAAAAAACCACGAAATGTTAACTTCAATCTCGAAATATCCACTTTAATCACGTAGTTTATTTTGTCATTAAAGTAGAAGATAAACTTCATCTTAAAATCACTTAATTTACTAGTTTCTCAAATCCCATCGTAACTAAAGTAGCATGTTAAATACTTTGTTTTGTATTTGATCTTCAATGTGCTGTATGTGTGTGAATCACTACGTGCTTCCGTTCTTTCTCTTTCTCCGACAGGACACAGAATCCATTACATTCGTGATATTACAGCTCTCTGAATAATTAAAATACTGAGATGTATACGTGATATAATTTTCATGATGATTGGAATGAAAGCATGTTATAAAGAACACGATGGCACAGTGATTATTCATGTCTCATACAAGATGCTGCTGCACCATACGCGACCTTCGATGAAATAATTTATTGTAGCAGTACTGTCTCTTTCAACCGTACTAACCTTCAATTCCTTTCCTTACTTTTCTTTCCCCAAATACCCAATCGCCACACAATCAGCTCTGTAATCGACGTTAAGCCATCTGTAAGCTTACAACGACGATTCTTCAAAACTTTTAAGGAACATTGAAATATCTTCGTAGTACGTGTTTAATTATTCTATCCATCTATCCTTCCAGTGTTGCGCCATTCTCAGCAAATATACAGCGCGAGGCAGGAACAATACGTGAACATGCAAGCGCTGCGGCACCATGTCCTCACGTTTAATTATTAGCAATACAGATTATTTAAATGATGTTAAAGTTTTATCTATATAATCAACATATTTTGCTGCATTTCATCTTACAAATGATATCGTCATCATATGTAAATACGCGCTTTATAAATTGACGCTGGTTGTGTAATATTATAACTGTAGTGCAAGTTTACAGTGGGGTAATTGTACTTATAAGTACAAACAGTTCTACAAGGAGCAATTGATTGAGTGCGTTTATAGTTCTTGGGATGAAACTGTTTCTGAACCGCGAGGTCCGTACAGGAAAGGCTTTGAAACATTTTGCCATGGCTGAGGCAGCGTGGTCTTGATGCTGTATACCGATAATTCTCTTTCCGATCAGCTGCTGTGATTCCTCACTCAGATGCAGTCATATAAATACTCCGAGTGGTGCAGTGAGAGTAATATGGAAAAAGATGATCCGCTGTGGCAACCCTTAAAGGGAGCAGCTGAAAGAAGAAGAAGAAGGTGCAGTAAGAGTAACAACACTAAAGCAGTTATGGTATTTAAAATACTATGGCTATTCCATGGACCATTATATTGTTACAAGTTAATTACAGTCAGATGCATTACACTAATAAAAAATATGTGGTTAGTTTCAGTGTATTTATAAAGCCGCGTCAGGAAAATAAAGAGTAACCACACAGGAAAAGTAGCACTGCTTTGACGCTGGGTGCCACCAGTCTGCAAAACCGAGCGGAGAACGAAAAGGTATGAGGTTCCGTGGAAAAGTGCGTGGCTTTACGCCAAGTGTAGGTTTTATACATCGCGATTTGAACTTGGAAAATCTCTTACGCAACATTTCTGTGCGTATGCACCGTTCATACATGAGGCCCCATGTGTCTTAGCAAACTGGTTAAAAGTGCTGTTTCACAGTTGCGAGGATCAATGCATATGAATAAATAGAATGGGTGACACTCAAGGTAGAGGTCGGGTGCATAATACCGAGAAGAATTTCTTAATATGGATGATACGGTGAGCTAGTAGTTAGCACCGCTGCCTTACAACTTCCAAGTTGTGGATTCAAAACCCAGCTTGGCCTGTGTCATTTTGGAATACACATACTCTTCTCCTGTCTGTGTTTGTTTTCTGTGGTTACACTGTTTTTTCTTAACATCCCAATTACATGCAAGTTAGTTTAATTGAAAGAGTGGCCCTGAATGAGTGACTGTGGATATATGTTTGATTGGGAAGAATGTCATCCACAATTGGTTCTTGTGTTGAATTTGATGCTGCCGGGACTGTGTACAAATCCGTCATAGAGCCCAGTCATATCCACACACCGATTTACAGTTGCTAGTTAAATTAACAGACATGATGCAAAACCCAAAATACCAAGGGAAAAACCCATGAAAAGACTGGGAGGAGACGTATATTACTGACAGAGTGCAAATGAACATGTGATTCATACTGAGGTGTTAAATCAATAAGGCAGCAACTACCCATTTGCTAACTACGGAACAACATTATTAAAATTGCTTAATTCAATTCAGGGTCACTGGGGAAGAGAGTATGGCACCAACGCTGAGTGCAAGGGTGGAACCATCCCTGTACAGGGCACCAGTTGACCACAGGACCACACTCGGTAGTTTAAACTTGTCAATTAACCCATCCTGCATGTATTTGAGGATGTGGTAAGAAACCAGAATACACAAAGAAAAGTCAATGTAGATAGATAGATATAACTTTGTTTTTCTCCAGGGAGAAATTTGGCTTTTTACAGAAGCTCCTTATTTTAGGATGTCAGCAAGTTATTATGTTTTTTTTTAATGCTCTTACATTTGAAAGTTAGTTATTGTTCTGTTGGAGAGTTAATTCTGAAGTGGGTAATAATCCATTCAAATGCTGAATTCTGAGGGCATTGAGCTTTCAACAAGTTGTTCCAGGCAACCCAATGTAGAACAGCTGCAGTCTTCCATCATTTTCAGCCTCTTTTTTTACATGTAAAAAATCAAAGATGACAAAATGCAGGGTTCAAACGAAGGTGTTAAATAAAATCAAACCAACTATCCTTTACACATTTCTCTATGTTAACGAAAATTGTAAAAGTTGTGGAAAAAATCCATAGGTTTTGAATTGTAGCAGCCAGATATGCTACAACAACACTGGCAAGAGAACTCAGCCTTTGCTAAGTGGCAAAGCAAAGTTGCTGATACACTACTTTACCAAATTCTGAGCTTTCAGAAACCAGAAATGTGATAAAGGTCTATGGTGTTCAGACAAACAAGTTAAGCATTTCATTCAGAGTCACACAATGATTCAGAAGTAGGGAGTGAACCATATAATGTTAATAATAAAAAGTTCAATGCCTAACACTACCTATCTGTAGAATTAAAACAGTGGATTGGAAAAGAAACACTTTCACTCTTTCTATATCTATCTAACCATTAATTTGTTAACAGAATTTGTTTTTTATGTAACAGTGTCTGGGAGCATTAGGCCAATGGCAGAAAACAACCAGGGATATATCAGTAAACCATGACAGGCTATAGTCTTTAACATACCCACACACAAGGACAGTATTTGAGCAGAAGTGATGTATACTGCAAATAGTCTTTTGGTTTATTTTATACTATTTATTTGATAACCCTTCTGTCTGCCGTGTTTTGGTGATGTTTTAAGAAATTTCTACAGAGCTCAGTTGTGACGCCTCCAAAATGGTGCTGTAGATGTTTGTATCCCAAAAGTGTTAAAAAATCTGAAATACTGTATATGCATGCAAGTCAAAGGCAAGAGTGGCTGTTTTGGTTATGAATGTATATTGTAGCCTAAATTTTAGCATATTATTAGAATGTAGTGTACGGCCTAATGCATCTTTTATGCATACAGTTAAAACATTCTTCTATTACTGTATTTTTAATTTTCTTACCATCAGTGTAATGACAGGCAGATTAATGGCTTATAAGATTGGTCCAGTGTGAGTATAAATGTATAACAATGTGCAATACAATAAAACAGCATACTTCCTGGAGTTGCCTACAATAATTTTGCTCCATATTGTAACAGATGTTTGTATGTCACATGACACTAATAGCATACATTTTAAGAAGTATGGAAATCATTGCACTTGGAAATAACTAATAAAGCATTACCAACAAAAATATTTTATACAATTGAAAGCTTGAATGTAGGTATTCTATCTAAGAACAAATAAACAGTACTGATAGTTGTAGGAGACATTAAACATAATATTTCAGATATTCAGCTATTACATATCATCACAGCTGGTCCACAGAAAATGCCAAATCAGTGAATCAGAAATTTGTATTTTTTGCCATGACTTTAAATGCTTAACTTTCTTTTCAAATGTTCTTTTTACTTCAGCTTTTTCTGTGAAGAAGTTTTTTCCCTCAATTGTATCCCAATACTAATAATATGTAATGCATAATTTCAGACACTTCATGTATTTCAGTGACATTTTCATGTGTCTGCTAATTAGTCAGAAAAGCCTTAAATCACTGGTTGTCAAGTTCATGTGGCCCAGCATAACAGCAGGTGTCCAACCCAACTGAATTCTGCTTTAACTGAACTCCTGCATTCATTAGGCAAGCTGTTATTTCCTAGTTTCTGCCTTTTTATGTCAATTGAGAAATTACAAAATGGATTGTGTGTGTTACATTGAGGTGAATTGTTTTTATTTTTATTGCTTTTTAAGATTTTGTTCTTTCTAATGCCCTTTTTTACATCTTTACTTGTAATTAGCACACAGATGACACTGACATAGCTGCTCTCCTTTAGCACTCAGTGTCATTTGCATCTGTGTCTGAACAGCTGATCACTAATTTTCAGTGCTTGGATGCAATTAAGGAAGCAAACTCCACCTAGATGGGGAATTAGAAAGAAAGTTAAGCTTTTAAATGTAGATAGATAGATAGATAGATAGATAGATACTTTATTAATCCCAAGGGGAAATTCACATGATCCAGCAGCAGTATACTGATACAAAGAAACAATATTAAATTAAATAGTAATAAACATGAAAAAAAAAAATGCAAAAAATACAAATTTCTGAATTACTTTTACATGTAAATAGCATACTGGTACATTTTTCTGAATATAAAATAAGAGAAAAACTCTGATAATTAAATAAATTTGATCAGTTAGAGTTAATATTGACCCATTGATCTTTGACACTGGTTGGAAATATAAACCAGCAGAGAAAATGGTAGTCCAGGACTCGATTTGAAAACACTCATCTAAAGTAATGTACGTAAATATTTTTTAAAAAGTTCTGATTTAATGAGCAAACTAAAATAAGAGAAAATGTTTAATAAATCTACTTTATAAATATAAAATCCTAAGCTTAAAATTGCAACAGTTTTGTGCAACGATTTTATGTGACGTTTCTATGTCACGTTTTTTGTCACGCTTTTAAATCAAGCTTATTTTAAAACCTACATATATATGTTTGATATTATTCTTTTTAGAATTTATCGAACTTTAATGTGATGTTATTAGATTTTCAGATTCTTATTCCATTTTTAAATTATAAACTAAAAAATATCAAGAACTCACATCCCGCGAGACGAGACTTTGTGCCAAAAGATTTAACCATGCCCGGGGCTGGAAATAAAAGCCAAAGAGCAGGACACATGCTGTACAGGCTTTTAAATGTTTGAAGCGCCACACGAGATGCACATCACACGGTAGCAGCAGCAGCAAGCCAGCAGCTGATCGAGCAAAGAGGGGGTAAAAAAGAGGGGGTCTCTTTGGGGTGCATTCAGCCCCCCTCTTCACAACACGAGCGGCAGAGACGCGAAGTGGCTGGAGCATAGCTCAGGTCGTTTGACGAGCAAAGCAAGCAGGGGACGAACCTCCTAGTGTATTAATAAAGAAAGGATTACTCTTGAAAATTGTATTTAACTTTTAACAGACAACATTTTTTATAGGAATCTCCATCCATTTATCCATTTCCCGATCCAGCTTTATCAAATTCAGTGTTGTTTCACCTCAATAGAAAATGTAATATAAAGGTTATTAAAGTGATATTGATTACATTGCGAATAGCCCAGACAGACAAAACATACAAACTACTGGACACAGGTTTCATAAAAAGGATGCCGGATCTGTGAATCAACAGTGCTAAGCACTCTCCTACTGTGGTGCTTCGGTTCTTGGCAAATTAAAAAAGAAAAAACTTATTAGGGGTGGGCAAATTGGTAATCCAGATGCCCAAGACTACCAGTTTTTAATTCTGGATGACCGAACTACAGACTGACAAAACCTGTTGAACTGCTAGGTGTTTCAGATCTTTGGTCTATATAAAATTTCACAAATTAAGAACATTTTGATAAAAATAAATTACCAAATTCTTCATCTACATTCTTAACTTGTGTCACTTTTAAAGACAGGTGCTTATAGTACACTAGACTGCTGTAACCATCACCTAACAGGTACACAACCACTAGTAAGCAATGTAGAGAAATTGTGCAGCAAGTCTATAAAGCATGCAAGGCAAACATTAATTGTAAAGCAACTGGGACAGGGAAGGCAGTAAGGACAAAAAATCAACCAGAATTCACTTTATAGGCCAGGCACATTAATTTGTACAAGGAATTTGTCTTGATAGTACTGGTACAACATACAAAGACAACACAGAATACAAAAGATAAATATGAGGAGATAAAATATAAAATGATAAATTATGATGCAGCATACAAGGGCAATGCAAAAAATAAATACATAGTAAGAATAAAATGTCCAGGCAGTCTAGTGTGCAGGTATACATAGATACTGTGTAGAAGCTCAGACTTGATTAATAAGAATAACTGCATGTGGAAAGAAAACTTTAGGTGACGTGTTGTTTTAGCTTTCACTACACAAGGACATTTGCCGGAGGGAAGTCTTCAGAACAGGTGATGCCCTGGGTGAGTCGGATCGGCAATGATCTTTGCGGCCCTCATTATAGGACTTCAATGTGTGGTAAGTTATAGCCTATGATCCTTTCCCAGGTTTTGATGATGCATTGCAGATTGGCCTTAGCCTGAACGGAGGCAGCCCCAAACCAGATGACCGATAGATGAGGTCAGAATCGACTTGATGATGGCTGTTTAGAATTAGACCCATATTGTTTGTCAGAGATTGAATTTCCTCAGCTGACGCAAAAAGAACATTCTCAAATGGGCTTTATTAATAATGCATTTAATTTTATTGTCCCACTTAAGATTTTTTGACGTCAAATGTTAAGGTCCAAATTATTATGGCTGCACAACAACATTAGATTTTCCACCCCTTGTCTGTATATGGATTCATCATTGTTTGAAACAAGGCCTATTGGTGTTATGTCAACTGCAAATTTAAGAAGTTTGACAGACGAATCTCCAGAGGTACAGCCATTTATATAAAGTGACAAGAGTAGTTGGGTACATCTCTGTGGTTCACCAGAACTGTGGGTTAATGGGTCAGACACCTGTGTACTGTTTCCTATCTGTAAGAAAGCCTGTGTTCCAATGGAAGAATGAAAAAGGCAGGTTGAACTGAGTGAGTTTCTTAATCTAGTAACTCTGGAATGATTGTATTGAAAACAGAGGTAAAATCCACAAGCAAGACTATCACAAATGCCCCTGGCTTATCAAGTTGTTGATAAGTCAAGCCCAGACCTAAATTAAGTGCATCATCTACAGACCGGTTGGCTCTGTATGCAAACTGAAATGGGTCCATGAAGTCTTTTGTAGCATTCCTGGGGTGATTCAGAATAAAGCGTTCAAAAGTCTTCATTACCACAGAGGTTAAAGCTACTGGTCTGTAGTTATTTGAGCCTCTTTTCTGGATACCGGAATGATGGTGGAGGTCTTGAAGCAGGCAAGAGCAGTGCACAGATCCAAATATTGGTTGAAAATGTTGGAAAATACTGTAGACAACTGGTCTGCACAGTGCCTGCGTGTAGAAGGGGAAATAAGGTCCAGGCCAGCAGCTTTTTAAATATTTTGCTTTTTGAACAAGCTGTAGATGTGTTTTGCAGTGATGTCAGGAGGGGGTAGCCGAAAAGAAGGGGAGTGTACAGTAGTAACAGTGAGATCAACAGGTAGGTTTATGTTCCATTTTCTTTCAAAGCGACTGATTTAACTGACTAGCCAGACTGGAATCAGCAGAACTATTAAATGTTTGTGTCTTGTAATTAGTGATCAGTTTAAGCCCTCTCCAGACTGAGGTGCTGTCATTTGCAGACAATTCTTCCTGCAGCTTAATTGTATCGCATGGACGTAATTCTATCTTCTTGTCATTTACCATGATATAAATAAGGTAATAAGTAACACATACTTTGTCATGGATTATTGTTTGTTGTGACGGCACTGCTATCGTGGGCTGCTTCAGGAGTGAGCAGGAGGAGGAGTATAGGAACCTAATCAAGGACTTTGTTAAATGGTGCGACTCAAACCACCTACAACTGAACACCAGCAAAACCAAGGAGCTGGTGGTGGATTTTAGGAGGCCCAGGTCCCTCATAGACCCCATGATCATCAGAGAGTGCAGACCTATAAGTACCTGGGAGTGCAGCTGGATGATAAATTGGACTGGACTGCCAATACTGATTGTCTGTGTAAGAAAGGTCACAGCCGACTATACTTCCTTAGTAGGCTGGTGTCGTTCAACATCTGCAATAAGATGCTGCAGATGTTCTATCAGACAATTGTGGCGAGCTCCCTCTTCTACATGGTGGTGTGCTGGGGAGGCAGCATAAAGAAGAGGGACGCCTCACGCCTGGACAAACTGATAAAGAAGGCAGGCTCTATTGTAGGCACGGAGCTGGACAGTTTGACATCTGTGGCAGAGTGACGGGCGCTGAGCAGGCTCCTGTCAATAATGGAGAATCCACTGCATCCACGGAACAGTATCATCTCCAGACAGAGGAGCAGCTTCAGCAACAGACTGCTGTCTATGTCCTTCTCCACTGACAGACTGAGGAGATCGTTCCTTCCCCACACTATGCAACTCTTCAATTTCACCCGGGAAACATAACATTATACAATGATATTGTCTGTTATACCTGCATTTTTTTAACTTATTGTCACTATTTAATCAATATTGTTTTTATCAGTATGCTTCTGCTGAAGTATGTGAATTTCCCCTTGGGGATTAATAAAGTATATATCTATCTATCTAAAAACAATAGAAAGGAGAGGAAAAGGTGAACCCTTCCACTGCTGCCTCATTACCAGTTAAGTGAAAGGAATCATAATTGCAAACAGCATTATGACAAAAACTAATATAAGATAACTTTCAAATACTGAAAGAACGTTTTTAGTGGATTACATATTTAGGGTATTCTGCAGAGTAGTGATGACTACAGGGTGGGAACAGCATGACAACCAAGACAGAGAATGTACCATGTTGTATCCAGATAGCTTTCAGAAACCACATATTAAAGTGGCCCTTTATTTTCAGGCAAAACTAAATTTAGGTGAGAAAGCACAGTAACTTTAGATTGTCTACTGTACTAGTCAAACTGCAAGATCTAACAAATACTGATGAAGTGCTGAATCATTTCATGAAATGTACAACTTGGAAACAAAAATGCACACCAAAGACAGGGACAACTGACATGGATTGCTACCACTGAGAAAATTACCTAAAATATTCAGCAGCTTCTTGATCACAGGTGATGGCTTCAACGTTCTAACAGTGTTCCTGTCACAAATTTTCTTGTTGTGAGCCACAAGAAAATGGATGCTAACCTTTCAAAATCAGAGGGCTATCGTCCTTTACAAACAGATATTGTCTTACACAGTTACAGAAATGGGCACGAAAGGAGTCTCATAAAAAATAAGCATCATTAGCATTAACCAATATGTACATTGGGCTCCTAACAGGTATGCTGAAGGGGGAGGAAATGCTCCGTACTATTCCCACCAAAACACTGTACAGTGTGAACACACTTTTTCAGGCCTAAACCTCATCAACTGTATACAAACATCACTCGTTGAGGTCAACTAAATGTTTATGACACTGTAAAATATATATACTGCACTTCAGAATAATCCTGCGGTAAACTGATGATGTTTTGGCAGAGAATTCTCTTCCAAGATGCCAAGTTTATTTATATTGTGGTAGAAGAGTACTATGCCTTCGTGTACAACAAAACTTTACAAATAAACGTTACTGTAAAAAGTTGCAGGTAACTTCCCACCCTGTATATAAAGCTAGGCTACAAGAAAGTACAACCTGAACTAAGAGATTTACGAAGATGGTATCCTAGCAGACTACCATATCCATTTACAATTTGTCCACTCCTACTCATATTTAGGAGTGCAAAATTGCATCTTTTGGAACAAAACCTTGCACACAGAAGCAAAGAAGCAAGTTCAAAATGATTGCTTGAACAATTTTTTATGTCTCTGTAGTTTGAATTAAAGCCAACTATATCGTTTGATTTTCTTCATCAATTTCATATTAACAGCTTTCAACATAAAAATAAAATATGAATGGATACTATTATAATGTAACCATTTGACTAAGTCTGTGGGCCAAAATTACAAAGAACAGCATTGTAGAAGATACTTCCCCCACAGTTTAATAGTTGTTAACCTGGAGTAAAAACAGTTACACTAACATGACATGACCCAGCAATCATCATCCTGCCATATCCATCATTTCATGCTCTTTTCTGTCTCAAGCTCTCTAATGACCCATGTAGGAACCCATGCTTCATTTAATGTGCCACAGTTACTGCTGGTGGTGCAGTCATGCACTTTATTTACAACTTCACGTACCACAAACAAAAATGGGGATTATCCATATGGGACCACAACCCATTTTTATTCATCCTTTTATTTTTTTTTACAATTTATACAAACTGATAGTGGGGGATTATCAGATTCAGAATTATTACATGTTTATTTGTATTTTTCTAAATAAAGTAAAAACATTTTTTTTCTTCATTTTATTCTTTAAATTCACATTAATTGTCTTTACTTATTAATTTTGACCCTCCACTGAGTAAGCGCTTTAATGTGGTGGAGTGGTTTACATGATCAGTGATCCCCCATATAATGTCAGGTGTCGTGTACTCCTGGATAGGCAACCCATGGCAGCAAGGTCAGAAATGAAGTCCTGACTAAGGTGGACTCAGCCACCGCCGCTGTCCTGCCACAGGTCCATCCAAAATGGTGAAACTTCCTGCCATACCTATTCACCTTGCACTTGGCTTGCCATGTGAATTCTCGACAGGAAGTGATATCCACTGATATAAACAACTCCTTTGTGTTAGCTTCTTCTTCAATCTGTCATCCTCATCCTTTCTCCTGCATGGGAAACAGATGAAGAGATCTACCATTGGGTGATGGTGTATGTTCTTCGTATGAAATCTGCATATGTGGTGGTGTTGGTGTGATGGCTGTTTAGAGGCACACTAAAACAAGTGACTCATCCGTATCCTTCCAGTGTGGCTAGGCCAGTGTTTCCCAACCTTGGTCCTGGGGCCACACTGTGGCTGCAGGTTTTTGTTCCAACCAGATTCCTAATCAGTGATAACACCTGATAACACTGATTTCATTTAATTAGCTGGTATTATTTTTCTTTTATTCTACATTCAGAAAAGCGCAGCAGCATTAATTTTTACATTTATAAGACATTTAGAAATATTTCTGCTTTTGTTATAGATTTAAATGCTTAAGTCTCTTTTGTTGATTTCATTATATTTTACCCTTTCTCTGTGCAGTTTTTCTCCTTCGTTGTATCTTATTAATAACAATTAAAAATGAGCAGAGCAGACACGCTCGCAAACAACACTGAATAATCAAAGGCTGCAACTACTTTAGCACCAGACCCACTAATTAGTAAATAAAGGATTAATTAAACAATTAGAACACCAAGAAAAGTAGAATGAAAATCAAGATGAAAATATTGTTAAAAAGAAAAAAATACATTATTCCCATATTAGTGCTTGGTACATTTCAACATATATATTGTAACAAAGGCGCTATATTGCGCCCGACCTGACACAGACTGGACACGGAGGCACGTATAAAAACCAAGAAAGTTTTATTTTTCTTCAGCTGGAGGGCACGTCTTCCCCATAATCCCCCCAGCCACAACCCAGTCCTAAGCACTAAACATTAAAGTCAAAACAGTCCTCGCGTCTACCAGTACTCCTCCAGGCAACCTCGTCCTCCTCCACCCAACTGGCTGCTGAGTGATGGTTGCTGACCATTTTATAGTTCACCCGGAAGTGCTCCAGCTGCTTGATTGCTGAGTTCCGGCTGCACTTCCGGGTGTGGTGAAAACATTGCCAACAAGGGCTCAGGAGTTCCAGCTGCAGCCCCCCCTGGTGGCGCCTGTGTGACCCAACAGGGCTGCCCCAAACTCCAATTCCCTGGGAGCCCTGCTGGAAACCGAGGCACCATTCTAACCCAGGGAGGAGGCCATCTAGCGTCCAGGGGGAGGTATTGCACCGTCCATGGCTGCTCCCTCTGAGGATATAACGAAGGTCGTCCTGGCCAGTCATGAACCCCGGCCATACGCCATTACATATATATATATATATAATATTTCTATGTTGTTCCCAAAACACAGAACTTGGGAAATAGCACATCACTTAATTAGCACAGGAGTCCAGTTAAGAACAGAAGTTGGTTGGAACCACTGCCTACCCCTGATAGGGAGGGGACAATAAATGACCTTGTAAACATAGTTTGTCCCATCTGTACTTAGCCAGGCAACTCCACGTGGTGATTCACCCCTCTACATGCAGTCGAAAAACAAAATCTCTCATACTAGCTTCGTGGAATGTCCGTACACTTGTGGATTTGACTATTACCGACTGACTGCCTCAGAGAACAGCACTCATAGCCTCAGAGGTCCAACACTTCAAGGTGAATATCTGTGCCCTCAGAAAGACTAGACTCCCTGGTGAAGGATTCTTTACTGAAACCACAGCCAGATGGATATACATGCTTCTGGAAAGGCTGACCACAGTGAGAGATGCGTATCCACAGAATTGGCCTCGCTGTGAAGAATGAACACTTGTTGGCACCAGGTACACTTAATGACCCTGCACCTTCCATTGGTGAAAGCTTCCAATATGACAATCATTAGCACATGCTCCTACACTGCATTTAATAGAGTAAGAAAAGGATAACTTCTGTGTTGCCCTTGACAAAGCATTCTATAATTTTCCTGCTTCAGACAGAATTGCTTTACTTGGAGGCTTAAGCTCACAAGTTGGATGGAGCTCTGGCATCTGGAATGATGTTATTGGGAAACATGGGACTTGAAACATGAATGCTGAAGGGTTCCATCTCTTTTCCTTCTGTGTGGAGCACCAACTGTTTATTACCAACACAATATTTCATCTCCTCAACAAACACAAGACGACATGGATATATCCTAGAACTGGCACCTCCTGAACTATATCATTGTCTGTAGGTGTTATTTCCCTGATGTCCTGATCACATGAGTGATGTGAGGAGCAAAATGCTGGACAGACCACAGACGTTTCCAGTCCATCCTCCAATCTGTACTTAAACAATCCACTAGCGGACAGTCCCAGTAACCGTGCCTCAGTGTTGCATCCCTTACAACTATTGACCCCAGAGACGCAGTGACAGTTCATCTTCTCACTCAGCTTGAACACATCTAGATCCCAACCATGGATGGTGACATCATGACTACCTATCTTGATGTTGATGAACTATGGACCTCGCTGCTCACAAACCTCCTGTCCTCCTCCAAGAAAGACCTTGGAGTTTCCAAGAGGAGGAATCCAGAGTAGTTTGAGGTGGCCACAGACTAGATTCCCCCATCAGAGGCCAAGAACACAGCATTTCAAGCTCATCTTTGAAACCATCATCAGTTTCCCTCGTGTAGATGTGGAAAAAAACTAGTTCAATTGCACAACACAGGCTCTGTGAAATTCAAAAGTACTGGTGGATCAACAAGGTTGCTGAAATTTTCTTAATGTACTGTAGCTCCAGTCTGGACAGCAGATGGTGATCACTGCTGAATGTTGCTAGGAAAGTACTTGCCCGTGTCATGCTTCTCCAGTTACTCCAGTCACATTACAGACAGAGTACTTTCGGAGTTGCATGTTGGCTTTTGTCCGAAATGTAGCATGATTGACATTATCTTCATCATCCACCAACTCCTAGAGAAGGCTTAGGAACACCAGTGAGACATCAGATTTGCCTTCATTGACCTGAGAAAACTATTTGACACCATCAATTGTGAGATGCTTTGGGAAGTATTCCATACATTTGCATGTCACCCAAAATTCCTCACTATGCTGTGTCTCTTCCGTGACAGAGTGACAGTGAAGGTCTTTGTTAGTGGGTAAACATCTGATCCCTTCAAAATTGTTGGTATCAAGTGGGGCTGTGTTTTGGCTCTGGTACTTTTCAACATTTACCTTGTCGCCGTCACTCTTCTCTCCACTACTGATGGAGTGCAGATCTGGTACTGACCGGATGGCAATGGATGGAAATATCTTCAACCTCTGAAGATTGTCAGCCCACTCGAAAACCTCCTTGACAATCATCTATTAACTCCAGTATGCTGAAGATGTTGCCAGTGTAGCTCTTCAACCAGAAGGCCTTCTGAGGACCGTTGGGTCCTTATACTCAGCCCATTTCTGGTTGGGCCAGGAAATGAGCACCACCAACACGCTGACTCTTCAGACTGCCTTTCAGCACACTAATCCTCCAATGGACATCAAGACTGGCAATAAGACATTGGGGAACACACATTCATTCCTCTACCCCAGAAGCATAATATATAGTGATTCTTCTATGACCTGCCTACAAGTAGACAACTAGCCACCTATGCAAGGGTATCTTCTGTAACCAGAATCTCTGTATAGCAGCCAAAGTTCTGGTATGTCACACAGTGTGTATATCAATGCTTCTTTATGGATGCAAATCCACACACTAGAAGCATTACACTTCTGTCTCCAACAGAACAGATCCTTGGCATCACTTCAGAGAATAGAGTTCTGCACAGTAAAATTCTGGAATGCTGCTCATCAATCAGTATTGTGGCCAGGCTGCCCTGCTGTCTTCTGCTGGACCATGCACATTATCCATATGGATGCATCTTAGCTTACCCGGATGGCCCTTTAAGTTGAGCACACCTAAGAAATGGTGGAAGGACTACTTGAACCATTCTCTCAAGGCCTGCTCCATTCTACATATGCAGCTTGAGAGACTTGCTGGAGATTGCATGCTTTGGAATAGAACCATAAGTGAAGGAGTCCATCATTTTGAACAGTGGACCCATCAGCAACAAGAGAAGTATGGCGGTATGGATAGGCCCCATGCTACTGGTTCCTTCTGGGAGCCTCTCGAACCTGCCAATATCAATAATGTATCTGAGGGCTGAGCCAGGCAAATGAGAACACTCATACAAAGAGAGGGGTAAGTGTGAAAGTGGTTCAGTGCTTTTATTAAAACCCCACAAATCAAGTGCCCAAAAGTGTCATTCGAAAGTTCAATTAATAAATAAATAATCCATAAAAACAAATGACTAGGGAAGTTAAAATCAAATAATCCATTAAAAACAAGGTTAAAACACAATGCAGGAAGCTATCATTAAAACTCAGTCCCCTATATAACCCCATAAAATGGACGTTCCCTTAGCTTAACCCCAAATGGATCCTTGAAGTCAAGGAGGCATCTAATTGGCAGTTCAGCCAACCTTCTGTCCTACTCCAAGGCTCAGGCTCCTGCAGTCATCTGTGGCCCGACAGGGCACCACACCGAGTCTCCGACTCCTGCTGCCAGACTCATGACCTTGTGGTCTATGACTCCACCTGCAGAACACCTAACTGAGCCTTCTGATACCCCTGCAACTCCCACTGTCTTTCTTGCCACCTTACACGGAGTCACTCCAATCCATCATCACATCAGTCACTCCAGCTCCCAAATTGCTCAACTGAAGTGGTCTCCTTCAGCCCCTGAATGTCAGCTGCATGCTCTCTCGAGAGGCTTCCTCTCGGCTGCTTGCCTTCTCTCTCTCTCGTTTACACGCACCAACTGTTTTCGCCTTCTACTTCTTTTAACCTCCTTTCTTTTTCTTTTTCTTCTGATCTGTCTCCTTTCCTTCTTTTATCCTGTGCAGACTTCTTTATACTGCCTGTTTAAACTGGGATCATATGCAAGGAGCTGTTCCTTCTCTGCATCACTTAGGCAGCTGACTGATCCGTCCACCTCTGCACATGTATGCGGTGTGGCCAGCCCGCTCCCCAGTTAACCACAAAACGAAATGCACTCACGCAAACCTGCACCCGATTGGAGCCTGCACCTTCACTCTGCACAATTATTTATTACAAACTGGCCAGTAATTTCCTAGCTGCAAACCCGCTATTCCACAAAAGAAGATAATGGAAAGGTATCACCATCAAAACTAAACCACTCTGTCTGGGGGTCAATTCCCTGGCCAATTGTGCTCTGGGTCTGCCTTTCCTGAAATGGCCTACTCTTCCACCAGTGTACATACAGGAGGAGACGTGACAGAGATGGACAGATGGATAAACTGCATCATTGTTTGATCGATGGACAGCCATGAATGAAGGAACTTGCTCTTAATTTTTAATTACATATGTTTCATTATTTAATCATTATAAAAACAATTACCTTTTTTGCATATTTTAAGTGCAGAAAAATTAAGATGAATACAGTATATAGCTGGGCAAAAATGGTGCTTTAAAAATAATTTAGATGAATTGCAATTGGGCACTCATTTTTGGTCACAAATTAGCATTTGTTTTAGGTTTTTCGGAAGTAAATGAGCATGTTAGCATTCATAAGAACAAACAGTGAAGCTGCTTGTTGTGATCTGTTATTGGGTTCATGTTTGCAAAATCATGTGAAAATGGATTCTTCCGCTTATTGAAGCTTCTAGGATAATATGTGAAAATATTAGTGCAGCAGTTTTTGAACATATCATTAGAAAATTCTGCCAATTTAGAGTGAAGTATTTTTAAATTTCTGAAATGAAAGTCAAATTTCCCCAGACTGATTGTTTCAATGAATAAAATGCTGTTATTATTTAGCATGAACAAGTGGTGAAAATGTACATTTTCTTTCTGGCTAAAAGGACACATTTATTATGTTAAAAAATCTTTCCTTCTTCACTTCATTATGGTCTTTTACATACTGATAAGAGATAAATTTCTCAAATTGTGGGCTAGAGTTATCCGATTATTTTGCCACTAGCCATGTGCGCCCAACTACATTGCGCATGTTAAAGTTGTCTGTGAAGGGCTCCCTGTTTAAACGCGGCTGCCAGTCATGAACTGGGCCCTTCATCGCACAGCATTATGATTTTTTATAAGGGAAACAAAATTACAAAAGAAAACCCTTGGACATTTATTCGATAGGAACGGCCTACTCGGAATCACTGTCCGAATAGTAATTATGTGGTGGTGTAGGAGCATTTCTGCTTCTGTCCGTTCACAGTCTGTCTTGTTTTCACGACGCTATCGTTTCCTTTCACGATGTCTTCTCAACCTTTCTCCAATCTCGCAGGTTGCTTTGTGGCAATCCAAAGAGTAAGGCAATATACACGGAGCAATGGTTATAAAAGGGGGACATATAGGTATCCAGGCTCTTTAAAGCATAAATAGGGATCACTTCACTGACATGTGAGGAAGGCACGGTACAACTGTGAGACACGCAGCACTCGCCGGCTAGCGTAACAATAATAATTTCCAGAACGTGCTGTTACGTTGTCATTCATTTTACCCACTGTCTTTCTTTCATTCATATGTTACGTAAGCACGTACCTTTTATCTTCGGCAATCTCATTCTCTAACCAGGCCTCAGGAGCTAACCAGCGTAACACTGTCCACCACCCCTTTCGTTATTCTGGCACATTGTTGAGTAATAACAACGTACTAAACTGGAAGGTGGTCTACGCATGGGTGGAATTCACGGACAAACAAAGATCAAAATCTAAATGAAGATCTCTTTAGTTAATTTAAAGCACAACAATTTGTTTAGTTTGAATGTCTGTGTTTTGAGGTGTGACTGGAGTACTACAGTCTTCAGTAGTATAAGCCTGGAGGAGATTCTTAATGCAGTGCCTATGTTTTAGCTGTCTCTCTACTGCCATCTAGTGCTTCTTCTTCTAATTCATTCGCGGACAAACAAAGATCAAGATCCAAATGAAGATTATATATAGAGATTGTTAACAAGTAGATGGCTGCACTGAATCTGATAAAGACTACTCTAACTTTTATTTGCATTTGCAGTGTTTAAATGCCTTCATCAAGGACCTCTACCATATGCATGTGTTTTTGTTACAGATACTAAACAATTATACTATGGGAATGGTTTCAAGGATGAATCATGAATCAACCTTGTGACCTTAAGAAATTTAGTTATTCTTAATCTGGCAAATAAATATTCTTGAATAGAACAGACACCACATCGATTTTGACTCAGAATTTGCAATGGGGTAATGACTTCATCAGACAGACCTAGCAGGCTGATAACTTGAAAATAATGTGGTCTTTGAACATGACAAAATAGTGTTGTGGTGAGGAAAAATCACTGTTGTAGACTGATCTGCAAATTGGATTGGGATGATTTTCTAAATGGTGCAGACAGTGTGAGTATTGTCTTTAATGCACTGAATTTTTGCCACTTCACTTCCTGCCTTTGATTAATTGTGTGTCTCTAAACAAGTGTAATCATTTAATCTGAGTGTGCTCCATTTGAAAAAAAATGGATGTAAACAATTCTGATCTTGTAAGCCTCCTTGGATAAACATACAGTATGTGCCACTACATTCACAAGCCAAGTATACAGTACTAACAATGTGTCAGAATTTAAAATGACACCATCCATCCATCCTCTTCCGCTTATCCGAGATCAGGTCGCGGGGCAGCAGGTTGAGCAGAGATGACCAGACTTACCTCTCCCCGGCCACTTCTGCTAGCTCTTCTGGGGGAATCCCGAGGCGTTCCCAGTGTGTCCTGGGTCTTTCCCGGGGCCTCCTTCTGGTTAGACGTGCCTGGAACACCTCACCAGGGAGGCATCCTGATCAGATGCCCGAGCCACCTCATCTGACTCCTCTCAATGTGGAGGAGCAGTGGCTCTACTCTGAGCTCCTCCTGGATGACTGAGCTTTTCACCCTATCTTTAAGAGAAAGCCCAGACACCCTGCGGAGGAAACTCATTTTAGCTGCTTGTATTCGCAATCTCGTTCTTTTGGTCACTACCCACAGCTCATGACCATAGGTGAGGGTAGGAACATAGATCGATCGGTATATTGAGAGCTTTGCTTTACGGTTCAGCTCATTTTTCACCATGACAGACCGATGCAGAGCCCGCATCACTGCGGACGCCGCACCGATCCGCCTGTCGATCTCCCGTTCCACTCTTCCCTCACTCATGAACAAGACCCCAAAATACTTCAACTTCTCCACATGGGGCAGGATCTCGCTCCCAACCCTGAAAGGGCACTTCATCCTTTTCTGGCTGAGGACCATGGTCTCGGATTTGGAGGTGCTGATTCCCATCCCAGCTGCTTCACACTCAGCTGCAAACCGATCCAGAGAGAGCTGAAGATCAAGGCCTGATGAAGCAAACAAGACAACATCATCTGCAAAAAGCAGTGACCCAACCCTGAGCCCACCAAACCAGACCCCCACAACGCCCTTGCTGTGCCTAGAAATTCTGTCCATAAAAGTTATGAACAGAATCGGTGACAAAGGGCAGTCCTGACGGAGTCCAACTCTCACCAGAAACGGGTTCGACTTACTGCTGGCAATGCAGACCAAGCTCTGACACCGATTGTACAGGGACCAAACAGCCCTTATCAGGGGGTTCGGTACCCCATACTCTCGGAGCACCCCCCACAGGATTCCCCGAGGGACACATTCGAACGCCTTTTCCAAGTCCATAAAACACATGTAGACTGGTTGAGTAAACTCCCATGCACCCTCCAGGACCCTGCCAAGGGTATAGAGCTGGTCCACTGTTCCACGACTAGGACGAAAACCACACTGTTCCTCCTGAATCTGAGGTTCGACTATCTGATGGACCCTCCTCTCCAGGACCCCCGAATAGACTTTTCCAGGCAGGCTGAGGAGTGTGATCCTTCTGTAGTTGGAACGCACCCTCCAGTCCCCTTTTTTAAAGAGGGGGGTCACCACCTTGGTCTGCCAATCCAGAGGCACTGTCCCTGATGTCCATGCGATGTTGCAGAGGCGGGCCCTGCCACCAAGGAATTTTTTGACCACCTCGGTGACCTCAGTCCCAGAGATAGAGAGACCACCTCCGAGTCCCCATTGGAAGGCATGTTAGTGGGATGGAGGAGGTCTTCGAAGTACTCCCCCCACCAACCCACAATGTCCCGAGCCATCCCCACCATACACAGTGTTGACACTGCACTGCTTTCCCCTCCTGAGATGCTGGATGGTGAACCAGAATGTCCTCAAAGCTGTCCGGGAGTCGTTCTCCATGGCCTCCCCAAACTCCTCCCATGCCCGAGTTTTTCCCTCAGCAACCACCGAAGCCGCATTCCGCTTGGTCTGCCGGTACCTATTAGCTGCCTCCTGAGTCCCACAGGACAAAAGGGTCCTGTAGGACTCCTTCTTCAGCTTGACGGCATCTCTCATCTCCGGTATGCACCTACGGGTTCGGGGATTGCCACCGTGACAGGCACCGACCACCTTACGGCCACAGCTCCAGTCAGCCACATCAACAATAAAGGCACAGAACATGGCCCCTTCAGACTCAATGTCATCCTCCTCCCTTGGGATGTGGTCAAAGTTCTGCCGGAGGTGGGAGTTGAAGCTACTTCTGACAGGGAACTCTACCAGATGTTCCCAGCAGACCCTTACAATATGTTTGGGCCTACCAGGCCTGACTGACATCCTCCCCCACCCTCGAAGCCAACTCACCACCAGCTGGTGATCAGTTGACAGCTGCAAGTCCGACGACACGACCACAAAGTCGATCATCGAACTGAGGCCTAGGTTGTCCTGGTGCCAGGTGCACATATGGACACCCCTATGCTTGAACATGGTGTTCGTTATGGACAATCCATGATAAGCACATAAGTCCAATAACAAAACACCACTCGGGTTCAGATCGGGAGGGCCATTCCTCTCAATCACGCCCTTCCAGGTCTCACTGTCATTGCCCACGTGAGCATTAAAGTCTCCCAGCAGAACGAGGGAGTCCCCAGAAGGTGTGCCCTCTAGCACACCCTCCAGGGACTCCAAAAAGGTTGGTACTCCAGACTGCTGTTCGGCACATACGCGCAAACAACAGTTAGGACCCATCCCCCCACCCGAAGGCGCAGGGAGGCTACCCTCTTGTCTACTGGGGTGAACCCCAATGAACAGGCTCCAAGTCGGGGGGCAATAAGTATGCCCACACCCGCTCGGCGCCTTTCACCGGGTGCAACACCAGAGTGGTAGAGAGTCCAGCCCTTCTCAAGGAGAATGGTTCCAGAGTCCACACTGTGCGTCGAGGTGAGCCCGACTATATCTAGCCGAAACCTCTCGACCTCAAGCACTAGCTCAGGCTCCTTCCCCTTCATAGAGGTAACATTCCACGTCCCAAGAGCCAGCTTCTATAGCCGAGGATCAGACCGCCATAGGTGGTGAGCCCATGGGAAGGGGGACCCACAATGCCTTTTCGGGCTGTGCCCATCGCCATCGAGCCCCACCTCCAGGCCTGGCTCCAGAGGGGGGGCTCCGGTGACCCACGTCCAGGCGAGGGAAAACACCTTCTAAAGTTTTTATTCTTCATGGCAGGTTTTCTGAACCACTCTTTATCTCGTCCCTCACCTAGGACCAGTTTGCCTTGGGTGACCCTACTAGGGACATAAAGCCCCCGACAACAGAGCCCCTAGGATCATTGGGACACGCAAAACCCTCCACTATGATAAGGTGGCAGCTCGAGGAGGAGTTAAAATGACACACTATGCATTAAACAAGAACAAACTTACTGTATATATCACAACAAAATAATAGAAACTATTATTACATTTTCAGTAACACAGAAGCTTACAATGTAGCATGAATACTTTGAAAAATGAATGATATACTGAAGGAGTGTATTGTAACCTACATCATCTATGCATCTATTTTGAACCCACTTTCATTAATGCACCTTAAGGTGTAAGGGCTTTATAAGGAATACTCATGCCCTCTGCCATCGTCGCTTCCACTGGGATAAATGTTTCATAGTGACCTTAGACATAACACTTTAAGATTAATACAAAAAACCCTTTTGGACATGGAGTAAAATGCATAAAATGTATGTATAGAGCATACAAGTATAGTGGTATTTTGTGGGACCTAGCAACGCAAATGATTTGTTCCATCACCAACACCTCACTGATGACTCACTCCGACCCTGCAGTTATAATATGTGGTAACTTCAACCATGTGACTTTGGAACAAAAGATGACAAATTTCTGTCAGTTTGTGACCAGTTCCTCTTGAGGAAATAAGCTGGACCTGCTGTAATCAGTGCATGCTCCCAACCAACCAACCAGCAGTATTCAAATGTTAACCATGCCTTTAATTGTAATCTACTGGCTCCTTTAGGCAAATCTGACCACAAACTAATTAATCTTATTCCCAGCTACAAGCCTGTTATTAGACTGCAACCAGTTACCACCAGAACAGTGAGGAAGTGGGGTCTCAGCCCTAAAATGGCTCTGAATGACTGTGTTCAAATGACAGAATGGAAATGACGTGCAAAAGAAATGGGGACAATTTTGAGAAACTCAGTACTGCATCACAGACTATATTAACTTCTGTGTTGACATATTGGTATCCACAAAGACAATGTGTTGCTTTCCAAACAAGCCCTGGATTATTAAGAAGCTAAAAGGTCCTTTGAATGAGATGAAGAGAGCATTCAAATATAGTGACAAGGCTCTGAAGGATGTACAGCATGTGCTAAAGAAAAAGGTGCTAAAAGGGGATGTGGACAAAGTTAATGCACTGAACCAACTTTTTAATGGATTTTCCTTCCCACTTACACCTTCTTCCAATGACAAGTCTTCCCACAGCATCCCTACTACATTAACAACACCTACCACATCAACTGGAATGGGTATTGACAAGTTCCATCTCTGACCATCAGTGTGGACTGTCCATAACTAAAGACTAAGACAGGAGACTACAGAAAAAGCTACAGACAGGAAAAGGTGCAGGACCAGATGGAGTCAGTCCTTGGGATTTAAGGTCTGTGCTGACCATCTTTGTGGTGTCCTCTCTCACCTGTTCAGCCTGTCCCTAAGGCTTCAGAAAGTGACACTGCTGCTGTGGAAATCAACCTGCATTGTACCTGTTGCAAAGAAGGCAGGCACCTCTTCAACTAATGACTCCAGACCAGTGACACTTATGTCTCACATCATGAAGACCTTTGAGAGGCTGGTCTTGGAATGTATGAGACCTTTTGTGGTAGAAAATCTGGACCCACAGCAGTTTGCCTGTCGGACAAAGATTGGAGCGAAGAATATAATTATTTATCTGCTCCACAAGGTTTATTCTCATCTGGACAAACCTGGCTGCACTGTGAGGATTATGTTTTTTGATTTGTCCGGCACCTTATATACCATCCAGCCATCCCTGGTAAGGGATACACTCGGAGATATGCAGGTAGATGAGCCTATGGTGTTTTGGATAATGGAATATTTGTCTGTCAGACCTCAGTTTGTGAGACTCAAGGACTGTGATTTTGAAATGGATTTGAGCAGCACTGGAGAACCAGAAGGAACAGTTCTGTCTCCTTTTCTCTTTACACCTCAGACTATGAATATAACAGCAGGTCATGTCATTTACAGAAATTTTCAGATGGTTCTGTACTTATGGGGTATATCGATGAAGGGGGTGGTGCAAAGAGAATTGTCTGCATCATAACATCATGAAAACCAAGGAACTGGTTATTGACTTTCCCTGCACCAAACAGCCTCTATATCACTATTGAAGTTGCTGATTTAGAGGTGATCCACTCCTACAAGTACTTGGGGCCCACATTAGTGACAGGTTGGACTGGTCTGAACACAGAGAACTATAGTATATAAGAAAGGGCAGAGCAGATTGATTTTCCATAGGAGATTCTGCTCCTTTAATATAGGCTGTGATATCCTTCACATCTTCTATACCTCTGTGATGGCCAGAGCAGTTTTCTATGCTGTGGTGTGCTGGGCTGGTAACATCACTTTAAGAGAGATCCACCAAATCAACGAGCTAATTAAAAGGGCATGCTTAGTTATAGGATGCACTCTAGACCCCCTGGAGGTAGTAGAGAAGGAGAGAATTAAAACAAAACTGAGTGCCATTATGAACAATGCTGAACACACACTGTTTGACAAAGTAATTTTCAGTCAATGAATTATTTAGCAGAAGTGTGTCAAGAAACGCTACTGGGGCTCCTTTATACCAACAGCAATAAGTCTGTATAATTACTCACTGGGACCATGACAGCCATGTCAGAAGTTTTCTTTCTTTTGAATTTTCTTGCTTTATAGTCATTGCATTGTGTGTTCAAACCAAAGTGTGTGTATATATTTATTTCTTTACTTCCTTGTCTATCTATTTATGTATGTATTTAATTAAAGAGCTTCCATAAAAAGCAAAATTACCCCCTGGGGACAAATAAAGATCTATCTATCTATCTATCTATCTGTCTATCTGTCTATCTGTCTGTCTGTCTGTCTGTCTGTCTGTCTGTCTGTCTGTCTGTCTATCTACTTTATCTATCACAGTTGCTCAGCTATGAAGTCTACGTGTGTATCCATGGGATATGAGGAAACAGAACAACTACAGTAAAAATGTGCTTCCACTTTAAATCAAATTATGCCTAGTCACTACACCATTGCCTCTCAACCACAAAAATTGTTTTAGTTTGTTTTTAGTCTTTCATTTCCTTCCAAAGCTGTCATTTGTTTCTGTAACCATGCATTTCTGCTATCTACCACCTGCAGTTACAATAAGAACCATTTAGTTTCACCTACCTTTCCAAATGGTACATCAGCTGCAGAAGTGTTAAGATGATACAAATAAATGTTTTACAAAGCAGATTAAACATTTTTCCAAAGCCTCTAAAATGTTTTAGTGTAGCACTTCTTGAAAAGCCATCCAATGGTTTTAATCCCATAGAATACTTGGGAAATTCTCTCCTTCGGTTGGGCACCACTAGAGAAAAAAATGACACATCCTTGGGAGTATTTTAGAGTTTATTGCATCTGGATTTGCGCTGTGCTATGTGAAGAGGCATACCGAACCTCAGTCTTCACAGTATTACAGACCGTCAACGTGTAAGTGTCTGTTAGAGAAAATCTTCTCTTGGCATATTTTACAACTCTTTTTCACCGTTGTGTCTCTCATGCTCCTGAGAACTCTTCATAATAAAATTTATGCAACTTTCAAAACACTACATTCTGTGGATGCCCATCTGTTGTTTGTTCTATCTTACAGACACAAAAATCAGTGGAACTTATGTCTTTGGTTACTATAATCCTAAATGTTGCATCTTGCTCCTAATCAGTATTACACTGCTGCAGTTTTGTTTAATTGATGATATAAAAACCTTTTAATTCACCATGCTTTTAATTAGATCTGTTAATTTATTGTAAATATATACAGTGTGAGGCAGAAAGAATGGATGTTTTTTACAAAATCGCAAAATTGTTAATTTTTTCTTACAAAGAAATTTATTGAAAGATCTGAATTCATATTGAAATAGCATTTGACAATTTGTAGGGATAGAAATGCAGGTCTAAATGCAAAGTACACCTTACCGAACGATTACTGAGGCCAAGTTCAGAAGAACGCTTCTGAGCAGATTGACTTGGACTGTGCAGCAGGGCTAGTCGTACGCTTTCCACATTTTCAGGGGTATGTGCCATTCGTGTAGCCCCTGCGATCTTTTGTTCATTAGTGTACCTCGTGTACGAAGTGCTTTAACCCAACATAGGATAGTGTTACGAGCGGGAACAGTTTTATTTCTGTGGATATTGAAATGGCAACGAAACTAACGCTGAAGTGCGGTAATAGATTGGTTGTTCTTAACAAAATAGTCGTACGCAAAAACGTGGTATTCTATCGTCTACAGCTCCATGGCTTCAATTAAAAAGAAAATAAAAAATGCTAAGACTTCGCGAACCTAACGCCACCTACCGTACATCTGTCACTCCACCTAGTGGTGATTTCCAGCCATTTTAAAGACATCCATCCTTTCTACCTCACCCTGTATATATTTTGGAATATGGAGGTGAAGGCCTGTAAAATGGTTTGCATGTTTGTAGCTGGGAATCAACAAAGGGATTAAATGAATCATGTATCTTAAAATAGTTTTTTTTTATTCCTAAGCTTTTGATTCCTACCAGGAACCATCATCAGAGGAAAATGATTAGACTTACAGGAACCCAAGGCTATATATACAGCAAATAAGGAGGGCAGGATAGGTGGATGTGGTGGGGGGTGGGATTGATGACATAGAGATCAGAGGTGGTGGTCTTAAAGTCTTATTTATTTTTTGCATGTTCTTCTTTTCAAGCCTGCATATGCTGGGTTTATGTCCAAATGTCTGGTAATGGCATTTTCATTGGATTGCCACAATTCAGCCATTTCTCTGGCACTTTTAGTATTAGTGGCACTGAGTCCCATTTAAATGTGTGTCCTGTCGAACTTGTATGTGTATAAATCAGAGATCAGAGAGTTCCTGTAGTTTTGTAGCAAGTGTTTTTGATGTTTGTCCCACGTATATCACTGGACATGCATTACATGGTATGCTGTAAACTGCATTCTGTGTCTCTGCTCCTGATTTCTTGCATTTAGCATTAAAAAGAAAAGTGCGCAGTGTGTTTGTACACTTGTGCACTTCTTTGATGCTTGTTCTGGACAGGATACTTACTGTACCCTCTAATACCCTGTGATGATAAGGAAGTGTGGGCCAAGTGGGATGAGGGGTCAGGTTGGAGTCGATTGTTTGCTAGCATCTCTGGCGTCTCCTATGTAAGTATTGTCTGATGAATGTCTTTGGGTAGCCATTTGATGTGAACAGTTGGTAAAGATAGCGTCTATCATTCTTTTTAGTCTCCTTTGGTATTACAATGGGTTTGAACTCTTCTGAACAGAGTCTTAACACAGCTCTGTTGCTTGTCGCTACATTGACAACACATTCATCATTAAACAATGACCAGCTGAATGATCTTCATAACCACATCAACGCAATGTTTCTTGTGATGTAATTCACTATGGATAAAGAAATAAACTGATGCTTCAATTTCCTGGACATATCCTTCGAAAGAGGTAATGACGCCACCCTGATTAGAGGTGTTTATTGCAAGGAATGTTATGCAGATATAAGTGCATAAGTTGCTAGCAATCATCCATCATTACATAAAAGGAGATGTGTTGAGACTCTGTTCAGAATATTTCAACCCACTGTAATACCAAGGAGACTAAAAAGAATTTTGTTACATATATATACAAATATGATGTATAAAATATATATAGATATGATGACAGAGAGAAGCTACCTGGTGCATTGTTGATAGGACATGCAAGTTAGAATATCACTATACTTGGTAAATGTGACAATACTGTACCACTTTTACTATAATACTACAGCTACTACTACTATTCTATTTTACTGGAAACGTTTGCATCTCCTGCTTGTTATAATTTTTACACTGTAAATAAGGAAAAATAGTTTCACCTTTATTTCTTGCTTCCTGGCAATGGAATTGTTTTAGAAAAGTGTGCCATGACCACCATGGGAATACCATGCTAAATACACCATTAAATTATCAGCATATCTTTAAAAATATATAAATATTACTAAAAATATGTTTTTAAATAATAAATAACTGATCATATAAATATAAATATATAAAGACTAATTTTTTACAATATCTATGAACATTGTCAGAGAAATTTAAAAGTACAGCAGCTTCAGAAACAACAAACAGTAAATTAAATCAACTTTAATTCTTTCAAACTTTTTTCTTTTAGACTATCATCACCATCACCTTAAAACATTCCTCAAATCACTAATGAATTTACTTACACTTGACAGACATGGTTGATTTTTTAAGAACAGGAAAAGTGACATTTAAATTAAAAGCAGTTTTCATTAAATAAAGGCTGCCAGTTCAACAAAGATAAAAAGCAGATGTCAAATATCCATCCCACTACAAAATTCATCAGGGAGACATCTGTTTTTTACTGGTGTTCTACTTGTTTAACTGCCTGTTATGCTAGAAATAACACCATTTCAGTTTTGGATACTATTTAACTTATTGACAGGGTAACTTTCAAGATTTTAAATATTTAAGTGCAAAATAGATTTCCAGATTGAGAGTTCTTTTATGTTCCATTTTCTGCCATCTAGAATAAAAGACCTGAACGTTTGTAAAATTTTTCAAACTAATTGCTAATTTCAGCCTCAGTAATGCTGAGATGCACTAAAGCCGTTGTGGCATGAAATGAAGGTCTGCACAGTGGTCCTCGATGTAATAGACTATTATTTCCTTGTCATTATGGTTTCACTCCACAGTACACTCAGAATAAAAGCTCTACTAATGATCAAACCCCTAGAGTAAAAATAGCTGGTCTTCCAATAAATACTGGAGAATCACAACTGTCATGAGAAAGCTGAGAACTTTCCAATAACTCCAACCATCACATTAGGTTTTAAATCTGGAATTAGCGTTAATATATTACTGTAAGTTAGTATTGTCGGTGGAAGTTATGAGAGTATCATGCTTTTGTATATCAGTCCTAGATGGATCATGTTTCATGGCTACATAATCAGTAATGACTTTGTGCGCTGCATGATTAATACACAGGAAAATGCAACTTCTTACTTGTATTTATTGCTTTTCAGATACCAAAGAATTATTTTAATGGAGTCTGTGTATTGTAATACTCAAGTGCCAAATCAATTGTGTAACACATAATATAGTATTAAAATTAAGGCAATTCAACCACAATAGTAACACATACAGAAAAAAGATATGTGAACACTGATGAAGAGGTCAAATACTGCTCTTTTTAAAATAGCAGGTATTTAAATAAAGAGAAATGTGCAATTTAAATGATACCTTACATTATGCATATAGAATTGGATTTTTAAAAATTTTACTTGCCTAAATTACAGATAATCTAAGGCTGTGATTCTCAGGTTCTGCCCTGATGGAGGCCTGTGGCCATTTCACTATAAGGGAGTAATTTTTCATTTTAGTTGATCTTTTTTTTATTTTACAGGCAGAATATTGTGTTTGTGTTAGATTTGCATTTATAAGGAACTAGCTTAAAATATCCAGCATTGCCCAGGCTTCTTGAACATCAGCATTTGGGGAAAAGGGGAAATAGGAAAATGAAACAATAATATATTCAAATGAATCAGTCATATTTAATTTACTAATGCCTTTAGTGCAGGGGTGGGCAAAGTCAGTCCTGGAGGGCCGCAGTGGCTGCAGGTTTTTGTTCTAACCCAGTTGCTTAATTAGAAAGCAATTCTTGCCAATAATTTTATTTCATGGCATGTTAGTGCTTTAACTCTGCCATGTCAGGTAATTCTCATATCCTAGACCTTTTTCCCCTTTCTAAGGATATCATCCAAATGATCTGAAGGCTAAAATGGATGAGTAATTCTCATTCCTTCACTTTTCTCTCTTTACTTTCCTTCCAAGTACTTAATTAAACCCAATAGTGCATGATAAATACACACCGGTGTAAATGGTAACAAGTGAAATGGAGAAATGCTGGTCTCTTTTGTCATTTGCATGTTATTGCCAATAAGGAGCAATTAAAATCAAAGAATACAGCTGTTTAAGACTAAAATAAGCAATACGGGTTCAAAATCTTAACAAGTGAGACAACTAAAGTGAGGCAGAAGTGTTACTTGAGCAATAAGTGCCTCTTATTAAGAAATTGGGTTGGAGCAAAAACCTGCAGCCACTGCGGCCCTGCAGGAATGACTTTGCCCACCCCTGCTTTAGTGTATGATTATTCTACTCTTCTAAGTATATGAATGTATTGTTGCATTATGGCTAATTAATTAATCGAATGCTTTGCGATATAATATATTTTTGGTCTTCCCCTCAAGTGGTTAAATGTATTAATATTTTGAAGTGCCTTCTCTGGCGCAAACAACATATAGTTGACCATGGTAAAGGCCTGAACTTTCTAAGTTAATGAGTGCTTTCCTGAGTGTCCTTGTACCTCTTTTAACTACTTAAAACAGCCATTCAAATCACAGTTATATATTCAACAAGTCTGAGAGATTGCTGTTTCCAGTTATGTTTCGCTTGATGAGCTAGGAACTATAAATTTTGAAGTAAACTGAACTATGATCTTACAAGAGGAGCCAGTTCATACACTCTGTCCTCCAAGCACTTTGAAGCTTTCTGCCAGAGCTGAGTGGTAGTGGGAAGCACCTAGAAGCATTAAACACAGAAAGACCTGAATGTCGTCTATATCCATATGTTAACAATCAGTACTGATGGAAACCTTTGGATGCACTGTATGGTGGATGAAAAGACATGGCTTGCAATTGCCATTTCAATTTCTCGTAAAGTTGTACAGGTGCTGGTCATAAAATTAGAATATCATGACAAAGTTGATTTATTTCAGTAATTCCAAAAAGTGAAACTTGTATATTAGATT
>JANRMT010062836.1:4431143-4511642 GCA_026402145.1 Polypterus bichir lapradei
GCTTTGTGCATGGGGGCAAGTCATGCTGAAACAGAAAAGGACCTTCCCCAAACTGTTGGCCAATAGTTGGAAGGAATCAGATGTCTGTATATATTTATATGCTGTAGCATTAACAATGCTTTTCACTTTTCAACTAAGTGGCCTAGCATTAACCCTAAAAAACAGCCTCAAAAAGTTATCCCTCTTCCAAAGTAGCCCCTATGCAGTGCAGAAAGTAGTCATCCTGAAATCCACCAAACTAAGATTTGACATCAGACTGCCAGATGATGAAGTATGATTCATCACATGAGAGAACACCTTTTGCTCCGGAGTCGATTGGAGGCATGCTTTACACCAGTCCATCCAATAATTTGCATTGTGCATTGTGATCTTAGACTTGTGTGTAGCTTTTCAGCCATGGGAACCCATTTCATGAAGCTCCTGACACAGTTCTTATGCTATTGGTGCTTTCAGGGGCAGTTTGAAACTCTGTTTTGAGTGATGCAACAGATGATAGGTCATTTTACATGCTGTGCTCTTCAGACCTCAGTGGCCCCACTTTGTGAGTTTGCACGGTCTGCTACTTTGCGGCTGATCTGTTATTGCTCTTAGATGCTTCCACTTCACAATAATAGCACTTATAGTTGACCAGGGCAGATCTAGCAGAGCATACTGACTTATAGCAAAGGTGGCATAGTATGACAGTACCACGGCTAAAGTTGCTGTGCTCTTCAGTACATGTCATGTCTCTCACTGGAAATTGCATGGCTATGTGCTTGATTTTATGCACCTCTTACTAAAGTGTGTGTCTAAAATGCCTAAACTCAATAATTTGGAGAAGCGTATATATACACTTCCAGTGAAAATCACAGTTTTTCCTGTTTTTCTTCAAATTTAATCAGTTGAAATGCTACAAATGACCCAAAATGGTGGGATCGTCAAGCAGGAAACTCACAGAGGTTTAAATTTAAAGTTTAGTTTAGCAAAACCTGAAAAAAAGGAAATTTCAGAATATTACAAATGGGCCTTCTTCAGGGAGAACCTAATAGGTTACAACCAACATATGTTCTGCAGCAATTAAAGTAAATTTAGTATTGCAAGTTAAAGAAAAACAATTTGCACAGGTGTCCCAACTTCTGCTGATTACTTAAAAACACTCTGTCTGTCTTAAACCAGAGTTAGAACAGACTGTGATACTACACCTGCTACTTGGACAATGTTTAATTGGCATAGAACAAATTAACAATTGCAAATTAAAAAAAATAAGTCCAGGAATCATTAAGTGTACACATTTTTTTCACATTTTTGGTTCATCAAAGTAGCCACCTTTTGCTGATGTAATGGCCAAACTGTGGTAACCATTTTGATTCAGAATGCAGCAATCACCAATTCTGCCTCCCGCAAAAGAACCCAAGACCATCACACGTCCTCCTCCATGTTTGACAGTTGTTGTCAAATTTTCAAATTTCGCATTTTGATTCATCTGTCCATAAGACTTTCTTCCAGTGTACAGTAATCCACAGCTGGTATTTCAAATCAAATCAATCAAATCAAAATCTTTATTGTCATTGTAGCAATGAGACATTGTACAACAAAATTTTAGGTGCAATTTTTCAGTGCAAAAAATAAAATAAAAACAAAACACAATTACTCAAGTTAAAACTAAAATAAAAAGGGAATAAAATAAGTACCAAAATAGTCCTTAACAGCAAAACAATGTTTTCCACTCATACATACGTCATATTGCACTTCTCCCTTCTCCAATGTTAACTTAGAGCTGTATTGTAAACATGAGAGTGTATTGTATTGTAAACATGAAGATGCACTAGATCAGAATGACCACTTAGTAGCATTCAGCATGGTGATGGCTGAAGGACAGAAACTGTTTCTCAGTCTATTTGTCTTAGTCTTTATGGATTTGAAATGTCTGCCTGAAGGCAGGCGTTCAAGCAATGCATGTCCTGGGTGTGATGGGTCCTGAAAAATTTTCTTGACATTCCTGAAACAACTGGAACTATGTAGTTCTTCTAGTGAGGGGAGAGGACAGCCGACAATCCACTGGGTGACCTTAATGACCCTGTGGAGCTCTTTCCTCTGTGCTACTGTGCAGCTGGAGAACCACGCACAGAGACCAGTAGGCCTGGATGCTCTCTCCTGTGCAGCGGTAAAAGGACACCAGCAGTTTCTCAGGGATGTTGTTCTTCTTGAGCACCCTCAGGAAGTAGAGTCTCTTTTGGATCTTCTTCACTACCTCAGCAGTGTGTGTTCCCCAGGTCAAGTCCTCCCTAATGATCTCAAGTGGCGCAAGTCTGAGACCCTCTCCACACAGTCCCCATTGATAAATAGAGGCTGGATGTTGTTTGCCTTCTTCCTGAAGTCCACAATGAGCTCCTTGGTTTTGGCTGTATTTAGGAGCAAGTTGTTATTCCTACACCACGTTGTCAGCCACTCCACCTCATCCCTGTAGGCGGACTCATCCCGCCCAGAGAGGAGCCCTACTACCGTGGCATCGTCAGCGAACTTAACAATGGTGTTATTGTGGTGGGCAGGAATGCAATCATGGATGTAGAGGGTATACAGCAGGGGGCTCAGCACACAGCCCTCTGGGAAGCCAGTGCTGAGGCTGTTGGGTGTGGAGAAGTAGGGGCCCACTCTAACCTTCTGAGTGCAATCACTCAGGAAGTCCTTGATCCAAAGGCAGGTGGAGTGTGGAAGTCCTATGTCTGACAGTTTGGTCACCAGTCTGTGGGGTAAGATGGTATTAAAGGCAGAGCTGAAGTCTATGAAGAGCAGCCATGCATAGCTCCCTTGCTGCTCCAGATGTGACAGAACAGCATTGAGAACAGTGACCACAGCGTCCTCCATAGACCTGTTTGCTCTGTAGGTAAACTGATGCGGATCAAGCATGGGAAGAATGAATGACATGATGTGGTTCCTGATGATCTTCTCAAAGCACTTCATTAACAGAGGGGTCAGTGCAACTGGCCTGTAGTCATTAAGACTGGTGATGGTCTGTTTCTTGGCCACAGGCACTATGACAGAGGATTTCAGGCAGGATGGCACAGTGGACTGAGACAGAGACTGGTTCAATATCCTGGTGAAGACCCCAGCCAGTTGGTCTGCACAGTCTTTCAGCACGCATCTTGAGATGCCGTCAGGTCCAGCTGCCTTCCGTGGGTTGACAGCCCGCAGTGTGCATCTCACCTCATGCTCCCCCACTGTGAAGATGAGGCTGTTGTTGGTATCTGGATGGGGTCTGGCTGTATCTGGTGGATCCACTTCAAACTGGGCAAAGTAGTGGTTCAGTTCCTCAGTCAGTGATAAATCACCTCCCACAGCTCCGGGACAGGTCCTGTAGTTGGTCATATGCTGGACACCCATCCACACTTGCCTGCCGTTGTTGTTATCCAGGTGTTCCTCGATCTTCCTTTTATAGTCTGACTTGGCCTATCAGATGCCCCTCTTTAGGCTGGCACAGGCTGTGCTGTAGAGGACCTTGTCACCAGACTTGAGGGCAGTGTTCCTCTCTTTCAGTAGCTTCTGATTGGGGTGGACCCGGATACATTTATCCACTGTGACAATGTCTATGCAGTTCTTAATATAATACAGTACGCTGTCACTAAACACTTCAAGGTCTGGGTGTTCAAAGATGTCCCAGTTGGTCCTACTGAAACAGTCCTGCAGCTGCTGAGAGGCTCCATCTGGCCAAGTTTTAACTGTCCTTGTGCTGTTAGGGGCGGATGTATGCCAGAATTAAAAACAGTGACATGTGGTCAGAGTGGCCCAGGTGAGGTAGCGGTGTAGTCCTGTCTAATGTTTGTGTAGACTTTATCCAAAGTGTTAGCTTCTCTGGTGGCACATGTGACATGCTGATAGAGTTTAGGGAGCACAGGTTTTAAATCCACATAGTTAAAGTCCCCAGCAACGATATACACAGCATCAGGGTGCTTGCTCAGCTGACTACTAACACTGTGGTGTAAAAGTTTAATAGCCGAGTTTGCATTAGCTTCCGGTGATATATAAACAGCGGTAATCAAGTAATCAAGACCACAGTAAACTCTCCAGGGAGATATATGGGTGTGCATTCAACAGTCACATACTCCAGGTTCGGGGAGCAGTGACTGCCTACAGTCACTGTATTTGTACACCAGTTGTTATTTACGTACATACATGGCCCCCCTCCTCTGCTCTTACCGGAGTCACTGGTCCTGTCATGGTGCTGTGCAGTGTAGCCTGTTAGCTGGAAAGCAGAGTCCGGGATCAATGAGTGAAGTCAGGATTCCGTGATCAACAGAACACAACTGTTCTTTACAATGTTATTTGTTGCCACCTGTAGCCTCAGTTCATTGATTTTGTTGACGAGAGATCTGGCATTGGTGAGAAAAACACTGGGGAGCGGTGGTTTAACAGGTTACCTACGTAACCTCACTAATGCGCCAGCCCTGCAGCCTCACTTTTGTTTTCTCTATCTGCGCCTTCCTCAGTCGCTTGCCCACGGGGATGATAATCCATGGAGAGCCGGGACTCCTCGCTATGTCTGCCGGAATGTCGTGGGAGCGGAGAAACTCTGATGAAACACTCCCCACGCTGCACACTCCAGTCTTGAGAAGTTCCTGTCGGCTGTAGATGTTGTCACCTCGACAAGATGTAGGTGAAACAAGTAGTAATACTAGCACACACATGCACATTAAACACTGAGACGAAGAGCACCGAGCAGTTGCGTCCATGCGCGCCGCCATATTCCCTATTGGGTCCTTTAAGGAATGGCTTTCATATTGCCACTCACCCTGTTAAACATGCAGCACAAAGTTTCCTCTTCACAGTAGAAAATGAGACTTGCTCTCTTCGACCATTGTTAAGCTGTGTTTGAAGCTGTTGTGCTGTGAGGCACCTATCACGCAAGCTGGTGACCCTCAAAAACTTGTCTTCTGATTGTTATGTGACTTTGGGTCTGCCAGATCTCTTCCTATCAGAGTTTCTTCCAGTTTCCAATTGCCTTTGGCTTGTTTAGGACACCGTAGTCACTGACTCTATGAAAGGCTTACACTTCTAAGAGTAATAATGCTCTGTCTCATTTCATTTGTTAATTGCTATTTTCTAGCATTGCTAAAATATAAAATTAATGTAGTTTTGAATCAAAATGCTGTTACACTTGTCTCTGAAATGTTTCCCATTTTACACCGCCAGTGTACAATGTTTACTTTTGCCAAATTTTTATATCTTTTTAAGATATGTATCAGAAATGCTAGTGTTTGTCACATGCTTTGCCACTACAACAATTTTAGTGCTGTCATATTGAATATGTTGGCAGGAGGCTGGAATAATTGATTTCTTCTTGCACATTGAACTTGATTTACAGCAGCAGTGGCAAAACTATGAAGCCAATTTGAATTTGCTTTTTACAATCCAATATAATAAAACAAATATACTAAATTAGCACTGTACTAATATGAAATAATTAAGTCAGTGACCATTTTAACATTAAAATATTACATTTAACTGGTATCTACTGTAGATTACAAATTAGCTTATTACCTTACTTTATGTACTGTATTAGATAAAGCTGTTTTCTCTGAAGTGTTTAAGTTACTCTTTTTTAAACTTCTCTTTAATGCAGCAGGTTTTTAACAGTCAAAAAAATTGAAACATAGATTTAAAAAATGGCAGTCAGTACTACTAATAGTACGTGGATCATAGTTTTTCATCAAGAATGAAGTGTCTTGTTTTTGCATTAAGCTCATGGCCTAATTAATGCATCAGCATGACTTTTGTTTTCAATGGTTATGCAAGCATATGTTTTTTGCTATACTGTATATATAATTTACACATAGATTTAGCTTGAATATAGGCATTCATATATACAGTAAGTATTTTACTTTGTACAAGAAAGATGAGATGCTATATGAGCTGCATCACTTTTTATTAACAGTTTTTTATATACAAACAAAGAGTCAAGCTAGAAAACAAGATTACAGCTGAAGGTGAAGTGAGCAGCCAGTTTCCATTCTGATTACAAGTCAGCAGTTGCAGTGCGCTGTGCTGTGCAGATAAACGGGAGCAGACATTGGAGACTCATTTTAATGCCAGGTGTGAATGTAATTCAGTTAAATTATATAAGGATACAATCGATATATGAAACAAATGTTAAAGGGGGTCTTTGAGAAAATAACTGGTCATTGCATGCACAATGTAACATAATTTGAATATTGATGAAGTGGGGCATTTTGAAAATGTCCAAGGGCCAGATCTGGCCTGTGAGCCTTGAGTTTCACACCACTGCTATACAGGCTTCAAATAAAATATCAATCATGTAACAGGTAAACACAATTTCTCAAAAAATATTTGTTTTTTTTAACTACTTTGAAGGGTTTTCTCAAATGTGTTTGAAAAAAATAGGTTTGTATATAGAGAGAGAGAGAGAGAAAGGGAGAGAGTGTGATAAACAGAGATTTATAGTGCTTGACCAAGTAATAAAATAAACAAATGATTCTAATTAGTACATTTATTCAGTTCATTTATATGGAAAAAGAGCAGTACATTCAGTCTATATTATGGGTTTATTTTTTCTTTTACTATAAATTTAAATTCATGTATCTGTATTTTATTTCTTATAAAGAGCCACTGTGTGGCAGTAACATTACAGTGTGAAAGCTATCATGCAGTGACAATTTTTTTATTGAGTAATCAAGTCATGGAGTTAAGTAGAAAATGTACAGTCAACACACAGTGAATGTCTACCTCATTTTGTCAAGATAAGCTAAAAACCACTAAATAAGTCATCAGAAAGGTAGTGGTGGCAACAAAGTTCCTTCATGAATACCGGTATACTTCATACAAAAAAGAGCTTCAGCCTTGCTATTACAGATAAAAAAAATGCATCAAGTGCTAATTTCACGTAAATGTAATCTGCATTATATGAGGTAAGAACAATATGGGACAGCCTCAGTAAAAGCAGAAGTATGTAGAAGTTTAAGCAGTTTGTACCCAGATAGGTAATCTTCTTATTTTCCCCTGACTATCTCTCTGAAGCAGGATTCAAGGTGTATCTCTATTTTCTATCACATTCTGCTTACAACCATCTCCTTATTACACCCAGTCTCCTTCACATCCTTCTCTACTACTACATCCTTCCATCTAATTTTTGGTCTAACTCTTCTTCTTTCTCTTCGGAAACTCCATCTCTAAAACTCTCCTTAGAACACAGTTCTCCTTTTGCTTCAATATGTTTGCAGTCCACTACAGATTTCCTTTCATCATCTTTCACCATATTCATTCCACCTTTAAAATCCTCCTAATGTATCCTTTGTTTAATTGATTAGTATTGTTCATACCACACATCCATCACAGCATTTTTAGTTTTTTCCATTCCTTTCAGTCTTCATTTTAGCCTCTGCACTGCATTGATTGTCTTATTAATGATTTAAATATCTATCCATTTAAAGTATCTTCACAGCAACCCTTTCAGCTATAAAGTATTCGGATTCTCCATTTTTCATTCTACTCTAATTCTCTGCCCAGTTTCTTCCTCTAGTCTTCCACCCCTTTGAATCTTGCATCCTAAGTTCAAAAGGGCATCACACTTTTATGTTCTTACCCACCCCTCTATAGATGCAGAATAAATTTTGAGTTTTTGTTCTGTTCTTCCTTCATCGTAGAGCATCCCACTGCTTCTCTAATTCTTTTTCCATTTCCACCATTGTCCCTTCATGCAACTCAAAATAATCAACAGAAAGCATTCACCAGCGAGGCTCTTTTTTCACTTCCATGCTGATCTCATTTAATATCATGAGAAACAATGCTGAACCCTCATGTAATCTCACTCTCCCTTCTTTATAGGACAAGCCTTGTCAGTGCTCCATACAGATTTCTACAAAAAAAGAGGTCATATCTTATTACTTTTGAGCAAATGTCACAACACTGAATGCCTTTCTGTCTTTTATGGTTGTCTTACTATACCAAACAATAATGTCAGCAGTTATGACATTTTCTATGGTGTAATGATATGATTTTAAGAAATCTTATTATTTACTTTATTGTTCATTATTTCTGAATTTTAAATTGTGCCATTTTTATTATGGGGTCTTTTTTAGGTTGTTGGAAGTCTTTAAATCTAGAGTATCTAAAGCAGCTACCCTGTCATTGCAACAACTGCGTTCTTTCCAAATCATTTCTGAATAAATTATATCATTTAAGTGAAAGAGTACAAAAATAATAATACTCAGTACTGTCATTTATACAAAAATACATACCTGTATATTATTATTCCTCACATAAACAAAGGGGAAATGAAAATGTATCATACTAATACCTTTCTTTTTTAAACTACAAGTTTGCAGAATCATGCAACATGATTCGTGGTTCATGTCTGACATACTGTATTACCCTGAGCACACCTCATTTTGTTCATTTTAGAAGGTACTGTATAAAATAAACACTGTCAGTATATACAGTATATATTATGTTGTGTGCTGCTACATTTTTATTACTAGCTGATCAAGACCATCTGAAACTTAACCTGGGAAAATATCTGTGTATAATGAAAACTATGGTAAAAGTTAGGAAAACAGTTACAGAAACTAAGTTAAAAAACAAACACAAATTCTCCTATATTAAATGTTTAGTCTAATAATAAAACAGTTGTTAATTAGAATATCACTTTTAATTACTATATATTGTATATCAGTTTTTATAGCTGGCATGCAGCAACTCTCAGCATACAGAGAATGAAGACTTTCACAAGTGAAAGTAATGAAATCTACTGAATCACCAAAAAGAAAACTAATTACATTACTCACAATTCAAAATACTTCCCTGTTTAAACTATTATTTTTTTCAATCTAAGTCAATTCCACTTTTTATTTACTCAGTCTATAGCGTACACACTCAATGTACGTTTTTCTTATTTTCACTTTATAGTACCAGTTGGCTTATGCATGTTTACCCATTTGAATGCTGAATTGTAGGTCTTAGTCCGATAGTTTTATAGAGCGACATACCTGTAATAAGAAAAAAATCAAGTAAATTCATGAAATCTTTGAGCTAAATGTTGCTGTGACCACATCCCACATTGCAAATTGCATCTTCCATTAGGAAGCAAGAGCAATTTTTCTGCAGTCTCTTGAGAATAGCAAGTTTAGATTTAAACATTTTAAAATATGCTTCTTTCAATAGATTACAATCGATAAAATATAAAAAAAAACATAATTTTTGTTTATGCCCTGTGGATATTGTATTTGTGAGTGGGTGGAGGATTTAAGTGGTAGGATTACACCCCAAATGGGATGTCCAAAACTGCTAGAAAAACCTTCACAACACTGAAAATCAAATGTAGCTAAATTATTATTTAAGGAAAATCAAACAAAGATAATTCAAGAAACAAAAGATAAAGTAAACTAGAAAAGAAAATAATAGAACATAACAGTGATTAAATAAAAACTAAGGAAAACAAGGTAATAAATAGAATATAATAACTAGTTAAAAAAGAGACATACTAGGAAAAGATTTAAAAGTATTGGGAAACACAAGAAAATAAATAAAAATCTATTATTCCTAAAATCATGAACATCAAAAAGCATGAACTTTTATCAAAAGGTGAATGATGACAACTGATAAACATAGTTGCAAAAACAATTAAAGATGAAGTTTTTTTTGGTATACACCCACAGACAAACAAACAAAATGTGTTTCTTTTGCCTTCCAACAAAGGTTTACATCCTAATTACCAAAATGGCTTTATTCAAATGAGGTGTCCATGACATCACACACTGATCCATATGAGACACCTGTGACCATAAACGTAAACAGCTGGCATGTGATACTGTAGGAATCAGTAAGCAAATGAAAATAAATATGAAATATAAAAGCTTAAAAACACCCTGAAAATCTTATTGCAGTCTTACTTTTCAAACTTCTCCTTTTGTACCTGACTTTGGCTTTTGATTAACTATTTTCCTCTTGCTTTTTTGTTAATGCATGTTTTAGCATTTTTACCTCTGAGTGGAAGGAAATTCACTGCTTCTTAGTTGGTGGTTTGAAAATATGACTTTTAAACACAGCATCAAGTGTTTTCGTCTCCTATCATTAGCACAGGCACATAAAAGGTAAAAGTATAAAGATCTGAGTATATGAAGACCTAATGTAGAAGACTGATGTCACATTGCTGTTATGTCCCAGCAGGCTTTGGTCCTTGGCCTATGTTTATTTTCCTTTGTTTATTTTAATTTATTATTTTGCGGATGTTTATTGTAACTCTGCATTTTTGTTATATTGTTCTGTTTATTTATTTATTGTCAACATATTGTGCTATGTTCTCTTGTGTTTTGTTGGTGGAACCCACTCTGCTGTCACTGTTGGAGGACTGTCCTCAACCTTCATATTCTGAAGATGAAAGCAGATCCTTCAGCGCTTCACTGACATTTGAAGAGTGTTGTCATTTGTAAGTGTTGCTGTTCTGTTTTCTTGGATTTTTGCCTCTGTTCTTGGATTTTGATTACTGGATTATGGACTAGGATTTATTTCTACTTTCTGCATTTGCATTTTTGCCATTTTTGTTCTTTTTTATTTGTTTATATAAATTAATTGTTATTTTATAAAGATTCTTTGAGGAGGACTTTTTTCTTTTCTTTTTTTTTTTACAGCATTCATTTACATTGCTTTTCATTTTGAAATATCTTGGGCTTTGTTGGGATTTTTGAATTTTTAAAGCCAGCTCCCTATTTTCTTGGCCTGTCTAGGCAGAAGGCAGCATGTTGTAGTTGGGAATTAGCTGATTTGGGATGAGGCTTTTTTGGTCATGCCAATGGAAGTCATGACCTGCCTTTGTGGCTTCTTTCAAAGGCCTTAAAATAATTTTTGCCATGTTGATGACTCCTTTTCATTCAAACATTTCCATGTCTCTTATTCAAAATAACTGCAGTGGTATGTCTGATGATTTACATAAAATAAATGACAAAAATGATACATGAAGGAGTGTCATGCAGGTATTTACAGATTATGTCACCTTACTCTCAGTTTGCTGAGCTCCTATTGCTCTGTGCACACATGTGTTATGCAAAACCAGCTTTAACCGTTTAATGTATCTGTACCCATTATAATGTGGAGTGCACTTTATTAAATATTAATAAATGGAATGTTTTAATCAATCTATATTTTTCAACTATTTGGTAATGGTTTAGTCCTTTTAGTACAGAAAGTGCATAAACTCCCCTCTTTATTTTGCTTTGAGAACTACTGTACTATAATTTCTGTAACATGACAAGTAGAAATGAAGAAAGTGTTCCACATGAGATCTGTTACTGTATTGCAAGTTTTGTGCTTGTACCTTGTGTTCTAGTTTCTGAATGAACAAAAGTACAATCAACTTCCCTTTCTCAAACTTCTTGTCCTTTTTTGTTGTGCCTTAAAGAATGGGCAATAGAACCATTACGGTCCTGGTCAGATGTTGTTGCTGAAGGTTTACTATTGTATTGACCAACTTTTAATTGCCATTGACCTTTCATTTTTGAAAAATAGAAAATGAACATAGGAATGTTTACTGAAAATCATTATAATAAAAATTCAAAAATTACGTGAAGTATATTACACCCTAATATAGCATTTCATTTATAACATAATGTAGTCAAAGTAGTGTTTGAAATTTAGTGTTATGAAAACAATAAGAATTACAATACAAATAATGAAAATGTGATAGTATTTGTAACTTAAGCACAAAAATACACACCTATTACCTGCATTCATTAAATCGTTCAAAAAATCTGTCAATATCTAAGGAGAATAGTCATGTTTTTCTATCTATCAACAGCAAAGAGTATTCTTTCATTTTGGAACATACAAAAAAATCATTGTGTGAAATGACACAACCAAATTTGTAAAACAAAACAGCAAAAAAAAAAAGCAGAGCAGTGACATACCTTTGGTTTACTAATCAACTTAAATTAAACGTTCGGAAAGGCATTCTTCTGTAGGTCATGCTATTTAGTACAATAACAAAGATGAATCCCTGGAACTGGACTAAGCATAATTTAAACTGAAGTTCAGCTTTGTTTTTGCTGCAACTGATTTTAGAGCTGGAGATGATCACTAGAAAGTACTGTACTAAGCAGTCTACAGCATTGTACAAAGCTTTGGACTGACTTGTGAGGTTTATTTCAGTTCACCCATCATTGGTGGGGTTTTGTTTTATTAACACTGGAAATTAAAAACTGGATTGAGAAGGGCTTTCAAACAATAATTTTGATGTGTTTAGTAAACAGAGCCATGCTTTCCTGGAGAGCACCTATAATCAAATTTTAGTTTTTGGCTCCTGGGAGTTTTCAGAGTGTGTTGGTGAGCAGCAGTTGCCCACTATCTGATTAGCTGCTTGCATTGTTCTGTTCATAAGAGTCGGGATTTGGCTGGAACTCTGTCCATGGCTACTCCTTTTATCTGCAATTTTCCCTTGGCCCTTCCTATCATTATCTGTTGCCATGTAACATTAATCAGATGGCAGTCACATGTTGGGAGGGTCATATGAAATAAAAGAGGCAGGTGTATGATGAAGACATTCTTCAACTGAGAACTCTAGGCTTCTAGGCTTTTTGTCAAGGTCCTTTGGGATTTTGTTGATTTTTGTCATTTTTTTTTACAGTATATGTCACCTTTTTTTTATTATGTTTCTTTCCTTAGTTTAATACTTTTTTATTTCTTTTTTTGTAAACTTTGAAGTTTGAATTTTATCTTTTTTGTATGTGGAATTTAGAAATGTGTACTGTATTTAGGATTTTTTCTTTGTTTTTCTTGTTCCTAATTTGTTAAATAAAATTATTATCATGACTGTACTCATAACTGATATAATTAAACTGTGGTGACGCAGTGGTAGCACTGCTGCCTTGCAATAAGGAGATCAGGATTTGTGTCCTTGGTACTCCCTGCATGAAATGTACATGTTCTCCCTGTGTCTGCATGGGTTTCTTCTGGGTGCTCCACTTTCCTCCCACAGTCCAAAGGCATGCAGGTTAGGTGAGCTGCCATTGCAAAACTGGCACCTGTGTGTCTGCCTTCTACCTGATGACTGCTGGGAAAGTCTCCAGCTGCTCCCTAGATAAACAGGTTAAGAAAATGGATGGATGGATTATACTGAGGTTTTTTGAAGGTCTCCTCCCCCTTTTGTATTTTATTTGGGTTAAAATTGTTGGTCATTCCACTGTGAACCACCGTGGGGATTAAAAAATGAAAAAAAACTACCAAGTGGCCACTTTTTTAAATTGAACACAATTATACTTAACACAATTGCACAATTATTTGTAATTTATAATTTGTTAAGTATATTATGTTTTTTATTTCAGAAACTGGATGTGACAGAGTAGTTATTTTGTCAGATTTGGATTCCACACCCTCAAATCTATAAAGAACACCTAAACATTACATTTTAATTTGCAGACAAGTTGGTAGAAAGAAAAATAAAACATACAAAATCAAAATCCAAAAATACAGATTAATGTGTCAAAACTAGTCACTGATACAGTGAGACTAGAGGACTTAATACTATGACAATACGTCATTTGACATTTTAGTGCAATATTGCTTATATAAAAAATGTATGAATATATCATTTTGTCAGATACAGGTCTAATTTCAGCCATTGAAATAATGCATAGGGAATAATATAGCAGTATTCGAAAGAGGAGTTTTAGCTAACAGACAAATTCTTACATACATGCATCTCAAAACAGGAAACAGAAAGACAAAACACTTTCTAATATTAATGATAAATAGCAGTTAGCTTGACTTTAAGAATGGTTAACGTCTTAAAACAAACAGCTGTTGATGTACAGGAAGGAAACATAAAAGTAGTGTTGATGTTGTGTTCATAGTGTTCAAAAGTAGTAGTTAATTTTAATGAAGACAGAAGCAGTCAGGCTTACTTTTCTTCATTTACACGTGTTAAGGCTCCCCCAGGCTGCTCTTGACGGCTTGATTTGGAAGAAGAGTTCCAACTGCTGGATGGAGTGGAAGCGACACCCATAAAGTCATTAAGTGAAGTTTTTTATTACCTAATTAAAACATTTACTGGATTTAGTCCAATAAATCATATACTTATACTATAATAATTGGAACATTCTGGTGCATTCAGGGCATAAACTTTTATACTTAAATCTTTTTGTCTGACCTTTGGCTTACATTGCCTCAGTATCATGTGGGTGGACCCTAAAAAAAATATGGGAAGAAAATGAGCAAAACAATGAATTTATATAAACATCTTTTCTGAATGCCAAGCAGATGAACTGAGAGAGCTAGTATATATACATCAGTCCTTACTGTGTCGATGGATATTTTGATACTTCCACACTGATTTTGTTCTCTCAATTATTATGTAGTACTTCTGATACAAATATGTTATTGTATAAAATATGGTGCCAAATCACATATATCAGATCATCTCACAGTGCAAACAACACAATCTTAAAATAGGTGTACTTGTGAATGTTAATGTGTTCCTGCCTTTCTTTGAAATGATTTGACATCGCTTTCACTAAGTTTTCTTTAAATGCCTTATTTTTTGTGTACAATACAAAAAAAATAAATCTGTTCTGCATACTTCTGTTTTCTCAACCTAAAAACTGAAGACAAAATAATAGAAACATATTTCCATGTGAATCAGTTTAAGCTGTACAAGTTAAAAATCTTCTCAGGTACTGATAAAACAAAGGTTCAAGGTTTGAAACTTACAGGTATATGGTATCTTCATGAAGGCTTAATGTGAAAGAACTGACTACAGACTCCCTCTTGAGCTTCAGTCGACTTCTTTTTAACAATGGAGGATACAGCTTAACTAAACCAATCCATAGCTTAAATAAAAGTTGACAAGGTATCAAATAAAACAGTGAACAAAAATAAATATCAGAAGAGTTAATGATCCGACCACTGTTTGGAGAATGGCAATGTGTTGCATGTTGTTTCACTTTTATGTCACTGTTTATGTAACAATACAGACCCTAAACACCTAAAAAATGCAAAATTGGCCATTTATAATCTGATTAAACATGTTGGAAAATGAAGTTATCACTTCTTCTTCTTCTTTCGGCTGCTCCCATTAAGGGTTGCCACAGGACATCTTTCTGTCCTCTGCATCTTGCTCTATTACACCCATCACTTCCAAGTTATCTCTTATCACATCCATAAACCTTCTCTTAGGCCTTCATCTTTTCCTCTTTCCTGGCAGCTCTATCCTTAGCATCCTTCTCCCAATATACTCAGCATCTCTCCTCTGCACTTGTCCAAACCAATGCAATCTCGTCTCTCTGACTTTGTATCCCAACGATCCAAGTTGAGCTGACCCTCTAATGTATTCATTTCTAATCCTATCCATTCTCGTCACACCCAGTGCAAAGCTTAGCATCTTTAACTCTGCTACCTCCAGCTCTGTCTCCTGCTTTCTGGTCAGTGCCACCATCTCTATCATAATTTAATATAAAAAATGCTGTGCACCACAGTACAAAACGTGGCACAAAGGAACAGTGTGTCAATACCACAAGAGGTTAAGTATAAATGGCTGTGAGGTGAAAGAAACTATAAAGATAAAGTGGTGTATTGGCAGATCCAATGCTAGCAATTTCACCATTTTTCTGGTTTCTTTGGCTGGGCAAAACCATGGGCATTCAACCTGAAGACAAAAAAAGTTTTGCAAAGTTTACAGTTACCATTTTGTGTCATGCATCTGTTTAATTCCAATGCCATAATCAATTTTTTTTTTTATCTGCTATATAATAAAACATTAAGATCTCTCTGTTCAGTCTGTCAGAGTAATTTGATTGGACAGTTTGGCTTTGATGATACAAAGACAAAGGAAGAGAGAGTGCAAGATGCATGAGGAGAAGTAAAGGCACACACTGAGAAAGTCGCCTTCAAAGACTGAAAATCTAAAACTGGACAGGAAGTGAGAAAGGCACCTCAAAGATAAAACCAAAGTCTGACAAGCAGGCCACACTTGAGAAAGGGAGTGCAAATGAAGAGAGGTTCAGACATACTGTATATAAGCACATAGAAAAAAGCACTGAAAGTACATGTAGGACAAAAGATGGCAAATATTTTTAAACTATTCTATTACCTGTACCGTGGGTAGTTTTTTACAATATTTTTGCATTACTGAATTTATTTGTCAGGTTTGTCAAGCTTTTGTTGGTTTAAAACCACACTGTCTTTGTACAAAGAGGCGTCTTTATACATAAGGGTATAAGAAACACCTGAAATTGAATCTGTTATGTACAAATGTATCTGCAAAGCACGGTTGAAAGTAGCACAAAAAGCTTTGAGGACATATGAGCAGCATTTATTAAAATTAAAGAAATAAACTATGTTTTTTCAGTACTTACATTCAGGTCTTAAAATACCTTGATAAATCTTTCATTTTCAAAAATGTACTTTAAATTTCATTAAGAATAATAACATATTTTGGGGAATAGATGTGTTCAGATTAGCTGCAGATAAACCGCTCCTAAAATATTTTGACAAGAAAAGCCTAACCTGTTCAGCCTAACCTAGCTCATAAATCTCTATTCACCTAACTCTTTCAGAAAATCTTTAAATTAATATTTAAATGTCTGCAAGGCACAACTATCTAGTACACTGCTTGGTAACTTCTCCCTTATATCTGTCATTCTCTGTGTGATGCAACATCTTCCATCATTTTAAAGGAAAATCTGGAATCTACAATACCCATCAACTTCATTATTTTAACCACTCATGCCACCTCCTCATAATATCTGGGTGCCTAATGTAAAAAGAATCAGCTCCTTCAGTTATTTTTGCCTCATGCTCTCACAGTCTCTTAGAGTGTATGTACACTAGGCATGTTACTTCCATACCATGCCCAAGCGCGATTGTCCCCCCTTCCTACTACTCCCCTGCTGGCCTACACTCACACTGCGCTTTAATGTTCTGGGCATGGACACGCTTTCTTCAACACCATAAGATTTTGTGTAAAGCCAAAACAAGATCCGAACACGGGGTGACAGCATGCATGTCAAAATGATTTTACTTATTTTGTGGGTTTCTTGGAGTCATGTAAGGCAGGTTAACGCTCTAACCTCTTAAAGATTTAATGAGTGTGTAGCACAACATTTTGCTGTTAGTTGTGCTGCACGTACAAGAAGATTTCTATGGAGACAAATGATGTTAAGAGAGGAATTTGCAGCTTTTCTTGCCAGCTACAATGCATGTTCATCTGTAAGGTGAGAATATAAATCTTTTTTTAACTCAAATGGTATTGAATGAAATGAGAATTGCACTGTCTGACTTGTTGCATCATTGACATCTTGTCTGTTTTCCATGCCCAGGCACGTTTAGCAATCATACTGTTCCAGAATCCTACTGAACCGTGCCATGGCACACCTCTTCCAAGCGGGCCAAGGCACGGTACGGTTGGCCCGGCATGAAGCGATCACACTAGTCAAACGAACTAGACTTTGGGGGGTTTACATATGGACACGTGCTCCGGCACGGAAGAAATTGCTAGTGTGAGTACACCCTTAATCAGTCTAGTTGCTCTTCTCTGTACTTTCTCTAGTGATAATATACAGTATCTCTTTTATAACACCAGAATTGCACACAATTTTCTAAAGTCCTTACAAATTGCCTCCCTATTCCTTTTAACCTCTTTAGCAGTTTCTGTATGCTTATCTGTTTGTTGACAGTGACAATCCAGTGATAGTGACAATCCTTCTAAAACAGTGTTTAAAGTTTTACAGTCTCTTTTAGATAGTTATATCTAATTTTTTGCTTCTATTCATAACAGCTTAGACTTTAAGGTTCATCTGATACTTATCTGCATAAATGTGAGTTCTTTGCTGGTGCTCCTTTAATGATTTTGCTCATTCTAAGCTATCCACTAATCTCACCAGTTTACTGTTACCCGTCATTTCAACCAGCTTGGTAGTTACATTTGTAACTAAATAACTGATATAACTTAAAAAGAGCAACAGTTCTAGCATTAATTCCTGTGACCTGCCACAGTTATCATCACCTAATATGGAAAATGCACTTCAATGCCATAACACATTGCCTGCTGTGTTTAAGCAAATTTTGCATCCATATAAACACTTTGACTTCTTTTAAAGTGATGATTAGCCTCTTATATGGTGAAATATCAAAAGGTTTTATATGCAAATCTCTAATGAAATTATTTTGTCACATTTTTAAAACTATCATATTTATGAGGCATGATCTTCACATCTAATCCCCTGCTTCCTGTTCATTGAAACATCTATATCTGATGTGTGCTGCTCAATTTTATCTTTAAGAAAAATAACTGTTTCCATTAATTTACCTTTGATACACATTAAGATAACTAGCTTATAGTTACTAAGACCAGTCTGATCAACATTTTTTAAATAATGAAATGAAGCTTGTTAGCAGATCAGTGAGTTAATGATCAAAAAGCATCTTGCAGTGAAATACATCTAACTACCACACTAAATTTAAAATATATCATCTCTGTGCTGGAACATGTTAATCACAAGCCATTTAGTGTTCACTTCTTTCTGTAATATAACAGTGCATTAAATCTCCACAACTGTACTGCAAAGCCCTTATCAGTATGCTATGCTTTAGTTATTTTTGAATATTGAACAGGATAATGGCAGGTAAACTGCAAATGTATTTAATTGCTAAGGATATTAAAGCAAGACAGAAAGATGTGGGAAATTAATCTTGAAATATATATAAAGTCGTGACAATATATTTAGCTTGCCCATACATTAGCAGAACATTAAATTACACCTTATCTTGGCTAGAGGCCAGAAAAAAAAAGTTGTTTGTTGTTTACTTTCATACACATTGACATGAATTTTCTCTTTAAAATCTCTTAGATTGCTAAAAACACGGAGTCCAATGATCAGTACAGTGTTACCATCAACACATGTGCTGTTCAGCACTGAGTGACTGTTCTGGGTCTCAATCAGTGACCTAGTCATCCTGAGAACACAATCGTCTTGTTGACTTTGACTGCAAATCACATAGGAACTTTAGAACATATGAAATTTGACAAACGGTAGGAGACAATTCAGTCCATCAAGCTTGTTTGTTTAGCTAATAGCTAAGCTGTTGCAGTATCTTGTCTAAGTACCTCCTAAAGGTTGTCAAGGTTTCTTCTTCAACTGCACAACTTGGTACTTTATTCCAAATTCTCATTGCATAAATAAGTGCTACTTGGCTTCATTTCTAAATGCACTTCCCCTTAATTTCCACTGGTGTCCTTAATTACGTAATTCACCCTTAGTCTGAAAAAATTCTGCTAAATCTATTTTATGAGCAATTTGAAGAAGTGGATTAGGTTAGGTTAGGATTAGGTCCCAACTTTGTCTCCTCTGTTCAAGACTAAACAGGTTCAACTGTCTGTGCCTGTCAGAGTAGGACATGTCCTTAACTGGCAGGTGTCACCTGATTGCTGTCCTCTTGACTGCTTCAAGTGCTGAAATGTCTTTCACTAGAACTGTACACAATACCCCAGATGAGGTCTCACTAGTTCCTTATATAGTCTGAGCATATTGCACATTGACTAAAATATATAAAAAAAACGAGTGAATCATTTTTTCAATTGCAGCAGCAGCTGTCCAGTTCACTATTTTTTTTTTACCACAAACTAAATTAACTAAACATATTTTACTAGAAAATATTTTACAAGAGCCTTGTGTTTGAGTCGTGCAACATTTGTACTCTGCATGTTCTTTCTGTGTTATTGTGGTTGTCTCTTTTCACCCAAAAGGTTTTCACATCTGAACTTAAGATGTTGCTGATTCAGTTTAGGCAGTTCACAGCCAATATTTATTTTCTGGGCAGTAGGTGCTTGCAAAGCCCATAGTTTACTACATGTTTAACTTGATATTGCCGTATTTTGTCAGCTGATGACAATGTCAGATCTGATACTAATTGAGACAGACCAGGCACCAGCATGCCTATGTTTGATTTTTTTGTAACACGATCAGTGCATGAATTTGGACATCTTACCAGTCATTAGCAAAAGAGGGACAGGTATTTTAAATTAGGAAAGTTAATATTAACTGGCTCCTCCAGAGTATTCCAGCCAAAAACTCCACTGCTATGTACAGTTGAAGGAAGGGAATTAGGAGGAGATGCTGGGCAGCTGCAGCTCTTGGTGTTGAGTATTTATAACTGAATCATCTAACCCTAAAAAGTCAAACACAAATGAGAAAATGTTATTTAAAATATGCTTTTCATCTTCACGTTGCCAGCTGGAACCCTAAAGAACTAAGACTGTGTTAAAGCTCTACATGTTGATTAGCACATGCAAGAATTTCATGCTACTCTATATATGTAACAATAATATAAACTTATAAACTTTAATAACAAAAACAAATAGCTATCCAATTAAAATACTCTTAATTTAAATGTATTCTACTCTCTTTGGGAGAAATTACAAAGCAGTGTTCACAACAGTAAAAAAAATGAAAGTGCTGCATATTAATTCCAAATCATGTTAGATGAAAAAGTAAGAAAATTATTTGATTCAAACAACTAGAGTTGTAAAAAGTACTCAGAAACAACTGAGTAAAAGTCAAAGTACTTTGTCAAATTTTTACTTTCTCTGAAGTAAGAAGAATTTCAGTTAAAAATAGTTGAGGAAAATTTAATTAAATTTCTTTCGAAAGTACTCAAGTATTAAATGTAAAAGTGAAATTTATGATATTGACAAGGTTCAAGACTTTGTCTAGAGAACACAATACATTTACTTTACTGTTACACAAAACTCACGCTATAATTTTGCTTCAGAAATGCATTACAGATTCAGAATAATGAATAAAGTAAATGCAATTTTACTTTGGATCAGTACATAGCTGTAGTCAGTGTCACAGTGACACTGTGTGGAACCGGTGAGTATGGATATGGATATGACTTACACTGTGCCTCCCTTACTGGAATACCCAGAAACACTAGATGAGATGACCATTCTCCAGAGATAAAGATAATAAAGTAAAATATAAAATTAATAATAAAAAGCACAGCTCACAACCTTATCAATTGAATACAGTAATCCCTCACTTATCGCAAAAGATAGGTTCCAAGGCCGACCGTGATAACTGAATTTCCGCGAAGTAGGGACACAATATTTATTTAATTATTTAACGTGTATTTGGACGTTTTTAAACCCTCCCTGTATTGTTTACAACCCACCCTTTACTCTGTTAATAACAGGGACAACTGCTAAGCAATATGAAATCAGTAGATAATATGATAGCAATAGCCATAATATAATAGCAATATGAAATCAGTAGATAAGTTTACACTTACCGCGTGATGATGGTGATAAATATGCTGCGCAGTAAAAATGATGACGATGAAGGATGATGATGACTTTTACTGCGCAGCCGATGACTGTATTTTACGTCTCTTCAGACGGTGGTGCCATTTCCTGGGGCACCTCCTCCACGGTTTCCGAAGGTGTATCTGTAGTTGTAGGAACTGGCTCTTTTTTGTGAGGCTGAAAAAACATAGTGATCGGCAGTTGCTGCCGCTGCTTCATTTTCTGGTTGAAGAGCAGCTTGTAGGCGGTCATGATGTCATCGATCTTATTGCAAAATTGGACCGATTGAACCATATCGTCGTCCCATTCCTGAGACCGCTCTTGCAGATCCTTAGCCAGTCTGCAGATCTCAGCGAGCCGTTCCAAAGTAAAGCCAGTAGGGGAGACAACTTCTTCTGTTTCTTGCTGGTCTTCTTCTTCTTCACTCGCCGACTTCATTAACTCTTCAAGGTCTTCGTCGGTTATCGGCTGGGAGTGGCATTCTAGTAGCACGTTGACGTCATCCGCAGTCATGTCTGCAAAGCCCTCACCTCCAATGATCGCAGCCAACTGCACAGCTTTCTGTACTGCCGAGTGTTGGATTTCGGCAAGTGTAAATCCTTTGTCGTCGTAAACAACCTCGGGCCACAACTTCTTCCAGCTGGCGCTAACGGTGGCAGGCTTCATCTCTTGTAATGCCTTCTGGATATTTTGGAGGCACGTAGCAATTGTGTACTGCCGCCAGTATGCCTTCTAGTTGAAATCGTCATCTTCTTGGGCGGCATCCACGGAAGAAACCAGGTTCGCTAAGGCATTCCTCGTGTATAGGGTCTTGAATGCCCTGATAACCCCCTGATCCATAGGCTGAATTAGTGACGTCGTATTGGACGGCAGGAACTCAATCTGTACCCCCGAATACGACAGATCAGTAGCGTGACCACCAGCGTTATCCATAATGAGAAGGACTTTGAATGGCATGTCCTTATCTGCTAGATACGCCTTCACTTGCGGGATAAAACACTGGTGGAACCAGTCGGAGGTCAGCATCTTCGTCATCCAGGCTTTTGCATTGTACATCCAATGTACGGGAAGCAGATTCTTATTTTTGTTTTTTAAAGCCCTTGGGTTTTTCGACTTGTAAATAAACCCTGGCTTTAACAAAAATCCCACAGCATTGCCACACATCACGAGGGTCACACGATCCTTGTATGCTTTAAAGCCAGAGGCTTTTGCTTCCTCTTTGAACAGGAAAGTTCGCGATGGCATTCTTTTCCAAAACAAGCCCATCTCATCCATATTAAAAACTTGTTCGGGCCGATATCCACCTTCGGAGATAATCTTCTTGAACGTTTCATTCACATAAGTTTCAGCAGCGATTGTGTCAGCCGAAGCAGCCTCGCCTTGCAGGGAAACGCTTTTTAAGCCGTAGCGTTTCTGAAACTTTGCAAACCACCCTTTGCTAGCAAAAAATTGCCGTTTCTTACGTGGTGAATTACTGGAGGTCCCTGGTTGCGGATCTTCTACCTCTTCTTCATCTTCTTCGTGGTCGCCACTGTTGTCTTCTGGTTCCTTAGCGGCAATGGTCTCGTACAGGCTCTTAGCCTTTGTTTGGATAATGTTCGAATCCAATGTTATGTTCTTCTTTCGGCAGTCGGCTATCCATACGGCCAAAGTAGATTCCATACGGATGATTGTTTTATTACGAGCCGTGACCACTCTCTTCGCCGACTTTTGAAAGGTGATGGTAGCCGTCTTCCTAATGTTCGCCTCGTCCTTCTTGATGTAGCGATCGGTGGATTCGTTCACGCCATATTGGCGGGCCACAGCCGCGTACGTTCTCCCTTCCTTCAACATATCGATAAGTTTCACCTTCTCAGCGATCGTCATCATTTTTCGTTGTCGCTTAGGCTCAGCACCAGCCTTGGAAGAAGGAACACGTTTGGGAGCCATTGCAGGAGGTGAAAATTGAAGCGAAGTTCAACACAATCCACAAAAAAATCACACACAGCACACTGTAAAGTAAACCGCTCAGCGAGAAAGCTTGAAGCGAATGACAAGGGGGGAGATACTGTATGATCTAGGCATCAGTCAAAGCACCAATCACAGGCCCGATTAGATAGCGGAAAGCTGTGATTTGTCGTCTCCCTCCCATGTAACAACAACAGCCCGTGCTACAACGCACGTAGTCACCGAACTTGTTTTGTTGTTCTTAGACTAGGAAATACTACTACTATATTTAAAAACCCGTGAAGTCGTGAATCCGCGATAAGTGAACCGCGAAGTAGCGAGGGATTACTGTATACACACAATATAAAATCAACACAGATTGGTTTTGTTATATTTCACTAAAGTAAAGATGGATTTTAGAAGGGCAATTATTACATTAAATAGTAATACACAATTTCAGAATTGTTGTTTATCTTTAAAAGGAATTCTCTTAAGAAAGCTGTGGTTTCCTTTGCTCAGTTTGGTGCCAAATTTTATCTTTAAATTACCTGCTGGAGTGCTCATGTAAACTATGGAATTAACCACAATTAAACTCAAGGCATATTATTAACTCTCTAGCATAACCAGATGTAGTTCAACTTGGTTCATTATATTTATATTTTAATTCACTCCTATAGACAATTTAAATTCTGCTGAATAACTTTTTTCCACACTTACAAGCACTAAACCAACTTGCATTAATATTACACTCTAATAATACAAAATAATAAAATGACCATTTCAATATGAGAATCACTATTCTGTTGAAGAATTCTCTGGACATGGGTCAGTTCTGTTAAATTTAAATGCTTTCTCCTGAACTGAGTAAACCACCAATAAAAAGGAAAGCACTGAGAAAATAAATGTCACACACATTGCACTTGATTGTGAAATAATTATTCTGGTAATTTACCAAGACAAAATATTTTGCTACTCAAAGTTCACCGTCAAACATAAATCTATAAAATTTACTTGATAAGCCCCCTATCTTGTGATAGATTAAGGGCCTCTCGCTCCCTTAAACCCTCAGACACCACGTCAGACACCAGATAAAAAGTCCAATAATTATTTATTATAATAATAAAGTGCACAAAGCACCCTCCACTCCACAATACTCAATAAATAAACACCCAATAATCAAATAAACAATCCTCCAATCTCCCAGACGCTTAGCCACACTGCCTCCCAACTCAGCTCAATTGTCTGGGATTTCCCACAGTATCCAGCATGGTATCCAGCAGGGCTGTGCATTATAATTCCACTGTCCATGATTCCCTGCTGGCATTCAGGGCACCTCTATGCTGCAACTAGGGCTCCATCTGGTGGCCTGGGGGTATGGGCCGGGATGAATGGCCAGCCATATCTCACAATCTTCTTTAGTCATTATGGCTATAGTAGATTCTGGTTGGCAGGGCAGTATTCTATTAGCTTTCCCTAAGCTCAAAGTTCATAAGGTAGCATCAGAATTACTTATATCTGCTTGAAGGAAAGTTGACACCCCTTTTATTAGTTCTCATATAACAAAGGGCAGCAAGATCCTTTGCAGGCAATGACATTACACTCTCCAGTTATCCAGTGACAGGAGGCTGTAACATTTGCTGCTCTGAAATGGTGCCTATGGAAGAGAATCAACATCTCCATGAAGATCAAACTTCACTTCTTCCAGATAAAGATCTTGCCAGTCCTCCTTTATGGATCAGAAACATAGACCTTAAATAGGGAACCACACTGGCGCGGGCATTTCTTCTCTGCGCTTGAAGCTGACAACTTGAATAGGCGAGTCTCGGCGTGTAAAAATCCATGTCAAGTAGTAAAAGCAGTAAAAAGTGTCCAGGGAGCAATTCCACATAAAAGAAAGTGGTAGAAGTGATCAGTGAAATAGAGAATAATAGTGAAAAAAAGGTAAAAAGATAAAGTCATACACGGAGCTGCTGGAATGGCTGCCACTCTCGGCAGCACCGGATGTACATTACTGGTGGCATGAGGCGATATCTGGACCCTACAGAGGTTGCAAAGGTAGTCCAACTTCTCCAGAATGGCACATCAATATGTGCCATTGCCAGTAGGTTTACTGTGTCTCCCAGCACAGTCTCAAGGGCATGGAGGAGATTCCAGGAGGTAGGCAGTTACTCTGGGAGAGCTGGACAGGGCTGTAGAAGGTCCTTAATCCATCAGCAGGACCAGTAACTGCTCCTTTGGGCAAGGAGGAACAGGATGAGTACTGCCAGAGCCCTACAAAATGACTTCCAGCAGGTTACTGGTGTGACTGTCTCTGACAAAACAATCAGAAACAGATTCCATGAGGATGGCCTGAGGGCCCAACGTCCTCTAGTGGGCCCTGTGCTCATTGCCCGGCACCATGGAGCTCGATTGGCAATTGCCATAAAATACCACAATTGACAGGTCCACCACTGGCACCCTGTGCTTTTCACAGATGAGAGCAGGTTCACCCTGAGCACATATGAGAGATGTGAAAGGGTCTAAGGAAGCCGTGGAGAACATTATGCTGCCTGTAACATTGTTCAGCATGACCGGTTTGGTGGTGGGTCAGTGATGGTCTGTGGAGACATATCCATGGAGGGATGCATAGACCTCTACTAGCTAGACAATGGCACCTTGATTGCCATTAGATATCGGGATGAAATCCTTGGACCCATTGTCAGACCCTGTGCTAGTGCAGTGGGTCCTGGGTTCCTCCTGGTACACGACAATGCCTGGCCTCATGTGGCGAGAGTATGCAGGCAGATCCTGGAGGATTAAGGAATTGATACCGTTGACTGGCCCCCACGCTTGCTTGACCTAAATCCAATAGAACATCTCTGGGACATTATGTTTCGGTCCATCTGACGCTGCCAGGTTGCACGTCAGACTGTCCAGGAGCTCAGTGATGCCCTGGTCCAGATCTGGGAGGAGATCCCCCAAGTAACCATCCGTCATCTCATTAGGAGCATGCCCTGATGTTGTCAGGCATGCATACAAGCATGTGGGGGCCACATAAACTACTGAGTACGATTTTGAGTTGCTGCAATGAAATTTCGGCAAAACGGACTAGCCTGCCGCATCATTTTTTCACTTTGATTTTTGTGGTGTCTTTGAATTCAGCCCTCTGTAGGTTGATAATTTTAATTTCCATCAAATGATGTGGCATCCTTTCATTCCTAACACATTACCCAGTCCATATCAATATAAATATCCAGCATGATTTTTTTCCCCCATTGAGATCTGATGTGTTTTCAAAGTGTTCCTTTAATTTTTTATGCAGTTGTTAAATATATGTTAAAATCTGAATTTAACAAAGTTATATCTTTTCTATAATTTCTTTAGATTTTTTCCCCATATGCCTTACATTACAAATGGTTTCCTGCAAAATCCACTTAAATATAACTGAATAAAAATGGCTATGCTTTCATCATGATTCTCATTCTATTTTCAGCATCCCTATATGTGGACTTCACCTGACCTTTTCAAGCCATTTTTACTGTATGATAAGTCACAACTGTAGTAAACCAATGCCATTGCAAAACATGAAATTTAAGTGCCCTGCAATTAAATGATGAACAGGTCAAAGTAGTTTCTTTCTATGCACCTAATAAACTCTGGTTCATAAAAAAAATAATAGATGAGAATTACATTTCTACCTACTGTACCTATAGAAAAATAAACATAATAATTTGTTTGTAGTGTATAGCATTACATTACTGAATAACAAACAGGACTAGAAAAGTGGGGTGGGTTAAGAAACTAATGATATCTGAGCCAGCACTGGTTTCTGATTGACTTGATTACAAGTACTTTTATTTTTTTCTTTGGCCTGAACTCTGCTTTGAATCTGGCATCCAGATAAGGACCAGGGGCCGATGTTACTATTCTCTAGTAAAGCAAGTGCCAGTATATCTCTTTTCTGTTCAAAGATTTCTGCACTTATATAGTGGGCATACTATCATAATTAGTGATTAAGGATGCTAGACTGGTGAGGTGAATGTCACATTTTAACCAGGAGATATTTGAAATTATGAGACATTATTTCTAAAGCAAATCAATGTACAGTATAGTATTTTAGTATACCATGTATTTTTACCTAAGTGGAACTAAACAGTCTACTGCTTGCTCTCAATAGTTTTTCTGCACTGCCCTTCATATGGTTTATATCAATATGTTAATGCATTCTCATTTTGTACATTATATTTTGGTTTCCATATTATATTTTGGTTTTAAGGTTTTTACATCTGACTCTAGCTGAACCTCCTGTTTAAAAAAGTGAGCAAGCAGTTGACTACAGTTGCAAGTGCACAAATAAAAGTTTGTGTATTTGTATGTTTAATTTGCATTAATTTCAGGTTTTATAAATTCAACTTTATACCTCTTATATCTCAATTTACCACACAAAATCAAATACACAGAATTCAAGATTAAATATGTTTGATGATCATTTTAAAAATGACGCCCCAGGACACATAGACCCCTTTGTTTTAATATTTTGGACATGCTAAATTCTAACTAGGCTAAGATCAGATCTTTTAGGCAACTTGGGAAGCGAGATGCTGTAATAAGACAGGTGTAGCAAGGACATCCAAGGTGGATACATTTGAATCCTGTTGTTCATGATATAAAGAAACCAGCACTATTTGTCGGAAAGGCACTTTTTGTTTGAAAGCAAGAAATCAAAAGAAAATGTCCATTCCTTCCTTTAATAGTCCTCCAGTACCAGTAGTTCCCTGCATGTATGCAGCCTGGGTTTGCTTTTTACTCTTATTAACATCCAGTCTTGCTAAAAGAAAGTAAGGTTCATAAGCAAGGGAACACTGTATGTAAATGGAGAACATTAGCCTCGCTGAAGTGAAGGTGAGCTAATCACTAATCTGCTGGCAAGAAAGGTCACCATGCAAAACCTTGGACTGCACAAAATGAATTCCACCAGATATGATTAAACTTATCACCCTCTTTTTGCACAATTCGTAACTAACCCAAAAGACCTCAGGAAAAAAAGCATTGTCTGTATCCTCTGAGATAAAACACAAACTCAACAAAGACTAAGTACCATTACTGCTTCATACTTTTGGTTCAAATACTAACATTCAGTTCAAATTATTTTTGTATAGTGATCTTCACTGAGTACAGCCTCAGAGCACTGTAACTGTAAGTTGACGGATGTATGGCAAATTGCAAAAATTCCTTCCACTAAACCAAAAATTAGGTAAAAACACACAGTAAAGCAGAGCAAATGAAATTTAAATAACAATACAGGTGCATTAACAATATAAATGTGAAATGGTCAGATGACAATAGAGAAGAAGTAACAAAAACTCCAGTTGACAGCATTCCTAAAGAGAAAAAAAATTCTGGGGGCATTTAATATGTTAAAACTGTCAAAGTCAGACATAGTCACACGTCTGGTAATTGGCTACCAGCCTCCTTTTGGGTGTTTTTTTAATCTTATATAATACGGGCTGTCCGTTTGTCTGTCCAGGATTTTAAATCACCTGTAGCTCTCAAACCGTTTGACCTATTTAACTGTAATTTGGTACACATATATTATGTGACGTCTACTATCTGCTTTCGAGGTGATAATTGACCTCCAAGGTTATTCCTCTTTTTATTTTTATTTTATTTTATTGTAGAATCAACTATGCACATGCGTATGGGCGCCGTTCTCATCCCTACCACTTCCCCTACCTCTTCATATCTTAAATCATTCTTGAGGCAGATTGAAGACTTAAGTGCCAGCTTAAGTGAGAAATTAAAGAAAACGTACTAAGTAATTGCAACACAAACAGTGACTTAATCAGTTTTAACGTGAAAAGATGCCGATGAAAGAAGAGAAGAAGCGGCCTGCTAGGGTGGAGAAAAGAAGAGCTGCTCAGGAAGCAGCAAGCGCATCAACCTCTGAGCAAACGAATGCTAAACATACAGAGAAATATTAGGTAAACTTTAAATGCTCAAGTCAAGTGTAGTCAGTGTGCCGTTACTGGTATTATAAAATATTGTAATGGTTTGTACAGGGAAGTCTAATAAGAAGATTAAATCCTTTCACCCAGGACTCCCAGTATTTCTCTTATCTTATTCCAAGGGTAGGATGGTCAGCTTTGCTACAAAACAGTGGCATCAAGTGGCACCAAGGAAAAAAACAAACAGAATATTGAAGCATCAGTAACTGTTCATAGTTACTACCAAGCATATATTTTTGTACATTAAGTAACGTAAACAACATCTCTAAACTGCATATGCTGGACTAAAGTAACAAGTTCTTATCCTGGATTTAAATCCTAAAACTGATTTGGCATCTCATAAACAAGCAGACAGGTCATTCCATAGCTTTGAAGCCCTGTAGCTAATAGCTCAACGCCCCGTCGCCCTGTTTTTTTATTAATTCCTCGAATCAATAACAGACTACAGTCCTGAAATGTGTGTTCTGTTATGTATATATTGGTAAGTTCAGCTAGTAAATAGGGCCTAGGATATTTAAAGAATTATATGAAGGAAGATGGATTCAGCCTTAAACTTAAATAGAAGCCAATATGAACACTTAAAAACAGGTATAATTTGGTTTTATTTCCTAGTTCTGGTAATACATTTGGCAGCGGTATTTTGAATTAAGTGAAGCTACAAACTGAACTAATAGCTTTTGTAAGATTAAGTCTAATAAATTAGTGTGTGTATTTGCAGTTGTTGGTGTTACATAAAGACCCAATCACATTAAATAAGTTCCCCAGGAATTTTCCTTCAAGTCGTTAATAAAAAGACTGATGAACTGGTAACCAAATCCTAAAACTACTGTAAAAACAAAAGTCATAATTAGGTTAATGTGACAAAATGATCAGAACTCCTTTTATCAGAATTTCTGCTTAAATAAATCATAAGCTTTGAATCCTAAACTATGATAATAGGGGGCTGCGACTCACCATCGTAAATAGTGTTCACTATTAGTGATGTCTCATGAACCGTAACATAGATCATGTGACAGCAACCATATGCAACATGGTTGTGCCCATTACAACCAATGGAAAATGCTGAATTATGATAAAAAAGATCTAAATAAATGGAAAAAAATACTATTACGTTATGAGAATAGACATCAATTATATTGAATCAATTATAAATTACAAATAAGACAAAAACCAAAAAAAAAAACCACTTACAAAAACTATCTTAGCACTAGATCTAGAATATGTGTTTATTTGTCAGCTAACAGCTTGTGGTTAGGCATCCTGTAAACCAGCCTGGCAGGCACTACTCAAGCTGACATGTGGACACATCACTTTCATAGGGTGGGGCACAGGGCTGATGGCTATTATGTGGGAGGCATACTTTGGATAGAGTCAGATTGACTTGACCTTTTTAAAGATAAAGTGCCACTTCAGAGATGGAAAACAAATTGGACCTTATTGTCAAAGGATGACATTAGGAATCAATTGCGGTATTGCTTCTATTCATAGCTTTGCTTTCGAAAGCACATTTTATTAAAATTAAATGTAAGGCAAGTGCATGCTGTTATTGAGATTTGGGTGACTTATACCTTTAAAGGAGTGGAGTATTGTTTGAACAAGATGCCATTTTAGTTTTGTTTTCTTAAAGGATGTGAAAGAATGCAATTTATCAATGTGAGCACCTTGCAGCCTTTCCACTAGATGTAACTCTGATCAAACCGTCTGACTGGAATAAGCCTAAGCAGGGAATGCTGCCAGCTCAGAAAAGAAAATGTAATGTATTAGGTTATTGATTTCTTATAAATGTACCATTGTTTATTTTGTGTTTGAATGATCAAGATCAATGTCAATAATCTTTAGTCATGACATTTCCTGTGATTAGTCATAATATAGTTTAAGTTGCCTATGCTGTGTTGGTGTAGTAAGGTGTTCTCTTTGTGACAATGGGTGGCTGTTTTGTTACCAATGAATAATACACAGTATGTTTGTAGCACTGCCACATAAAATTTATGTTCTGTTTTTTTCTTTTGTCACTCTGTTGTTTTATTTCCAATGCAAACCCTGTCTTTGTCTGAGCACATATAAAATACAGTATAAGGCCTAAGTTGGGCAGATTTGGCATATGTTAATAGGAAGGACCTTTGTGAGGTATGCGTCTGTTGCAGAGATTTCCGGGAAGATGTCATGGAAACAGACGTGGTATACTATTAAAAAAAAAAAAAAAAGTTTAAAAAGGCTAAAAAGGAACAGAAAAATGGAGCCCAAGTTTTATGGCAGAGGTTACAGACGTGAGCTATTCAAATCCAGAAACCCTACATAGTCTGGAGGTGGCTATCTCAAAGAGCTCCTGGAATGCTGAAAGAAAAGGATGGGACAGTTAATAGGATCAGACTGAGTGAGCAAATAATAATCTTTTATTCTGGGATAGCATGTCTGATGCCTTAGAAACATTGTGGGATATTTCATTTTACTAAGAGACAAAACTGGGTGGACATTGTGAGATATTTTGAGTTCATGTTTTTTCATGTTATTTGTATACTGTGTATGTTGGGAAAGAGATGTGCGGTTACGGAATCAGAATATTGTTGCTGAGTTTGTATGATTTGAATATAGTTGATTTATTACATCTTGATTCGCTGCTCCATTTCACGAGGTCCTTTTTTTGTATAAATTAATTTTACTGTCTATGTAATCTGTCTGCTCCGTAGTAAGGGGTCCAAAGGCAGTTTAGTTTTGACTAAACTGCAATCCGGAATCAACACATCGCTATAAACTTTGTGAATAGTAGTGGTTTTGACCGCTGCATGTTTTACAGTGTCATATAAAACTATTATCAGTCCACCAGTGCAAGACATATGACCAGACCATACAATTTACTAGGTAGCAATTAATAGCTGTTATATTGAACATATAAAACAATAATGACAAAATGTGTTTTCTTTGTCAAGAGCCTTTTAAAAAAAAATACATCGCATTTAAGACTTTGTAGCCAAATCTACAATTTGTTTAATATAATTAGCATGACATAGCAGCTGGAAAAGCATTTTTAAAATACACTAACTAAAGTCATCATTTTATAAAATCACACCAAACTTTGCAGATCAGTAAATGTAGATTTATTTACTTTTAGTTTTACAAGCTGAGGTTCTGCCATTAATCTTTGAATTTCTTTTCCCATTATTGTCATCATTCAACTTTGCAGCAGGTAACATCAGGTATGTCATGTACTTTACAGAGCTTCCAACCTTATTTTTATTTATTTGCAGTAGATCAGTTACTACAGAACACAGAATTTTGCGCTAAAGTGTAGCTGCCAACACTTTGACAGCGAATATAAGACCTTGTCATAAGCAGAGTAGAAAGCAAACCTCCAAACCACAGCATTGTGATTCAGTATTGGATCAAAGTAGGTTCAGAACATGCATGGCTGAATGCATGTAACCATATTCAATACTTTTTGCTTTTTTACAATCTGATTTTCGTTACAAGGGTGTTCAGTTTTTTCAAAGCCATTTTAATCTTTTTTTTATAATAATTAATTAACATATCCCAGGATAGGTTTGATAGACAGGCTCTGTTTGAATCATTTACATGACTTTTGCCAAAATATCACCAATCAGCCTGAATTCTATTTAAGAAATCAGTGATTGGAATCTGCTTCAAAATAGCGATTCGTGCACCTGTACACTTTAGGGTTGTACACCAGTATTTATGTTGAGTATTAACGATCTTTACAGATAAATGCTGTGCTCCTACTTACTCTATAGTTACTGTATATTGGTTAACTTAAATTTACACGTGGAACTCAATAAAAAAAAAAATGTGTATGACTTTGAATAGAATGATTGTCCTCCCAAGAGGTGAATAGTTATTGGTCTACTGTGCTAGTCTGAAAGGGCAAGTTAACAGTAGTGTAAAATGAAATGGAGTTCAATGAGACTTAAATGTAAACAAAACTTCAGAGATGACTTGAACGGTGTCACGAAGGAGTCTTCCAACTCCACTTGGGGCTCATATTCTGTAGAGTTTTTAATAAAAAACTAAGCTTATTGCCTCTACTGCTAGCTTAAAAGACCAAATCACTACATTGGAAAAACTCCTCAACTTAGAACAACAACAGCAATAATATTTATTTATATAGCATGTTTTCAGAAAAGTTTATATGAAACAAAAATAAGATTAGGCAATACTAAGTAACAAAGAATAAAGTAAAGTCAGATTGCCAGGAGGACAAAAAAAAGCTCCAGAAAAAAAAAACAAAATCTGCAGGGGTTCCAAGGCCAAGAGACCGCCCATCCCCCACTGAAAGTTAATTCTTGTTATTTACACCTCTCTTTCTGTATGCAACACCTACTTGCACTGACTTTTCTTCTGTTTGGACAAGAGCATTTTCCAGGCCACTTTGTGTTTTAAGATGAATACCAAATAATAGGCTCTCTTACATGCTACTATTAATAGAACATTAGAACAATCTAGATGATAACAGGCCATTCAGTCCAACAAAGCTTCAGACCTATGAAATTAATTCTTCTAAAAAATATCATGTCTAGTTTTAAAAGTCCCTAAAGTCCTACTGTCTACCACACTACTTGGTATTTTATTCCAAGTGTCTATGGTTCTCCGTGTAAAGAAAAACTTCCTAATGTTTGTTCAAAATTTACCCTTATCATGTCCCCATGTTTGTGATGAACTCATTTTAAAATAACTGTCTTGATCCACTGTACTAATTCCCTTCATAATTTTAAACACTTCAATCATATCTCCTCTTAATCTTCTTTTGCTTAAACTGAAAAGGCTCAGATCTTTTAATATTTCTTCATAATTCATCCCCTTAACCCCTGGAATCAGCCTAGTCACTCTTTTCTGAATTTGTTCTAGTGGTGCTATGTCCTTTTTTTGCCTGGAGACCAAAACTGTACACAGTATTCCAGATGAGGCCTCACCAGTGGGGTATAAAGCTTGAGCATGACCTCCTTGGACTCTACGTATCATTCTATATAACCCAACATTCTGTTTGCCATTTTAATGGCTTCTGAACACTGTCTGGAAGTTGATAGTGTAGAGTCCACTATGACTCCTAAATCCTTCTCATAAGGTGTACTTTGATTTTCAGACCTCCCACTGTGTATTCAAACCTAACATTTTACTTCCCATGTGTAATACGTTACTTGTACTTACATTAAGTTTCATCTACCACAAATCTGCCCAAGCCTGTATGCTGTCTAAATCCCTCTGTAATGATTCAATGGATTCTAGATTATCTACCAATATTGGTATAATCTGCAATCTTAACCAGCTTGTTACTTATATTCCTATTGAAATCATTTATATATATTAAAAATAGCAGCAGCCCTAACACTGACCCCTGTGGAACACCATTCTTAACATTGGCAAATTCTGACAAGGTTCTTTACATCATAACCCTCTGCTTCCTGTGTCTGAGCCAATTCTGCACACCGCACCCTGAACTCCAACTTCTTTTAGTTTGATACCCAACTTTATCAAATGCTTCTTGAAAGTCCAGATAAATATCATCACTCACCACTTTGATCATACCCTTTTGTTGCTTCCTCATAAAATTCCAGTATGTTCGTGAAACATGACCTCCCTCTTCAGAACCTATGCTGACTATTTAGTAAAATGTTCTTGGAATGTGTTGCTCAATCTCATCTCTAATAATTATTTTCATTAATTATCCTGTGAGCTTATTGGCCTATACTTGCTTGGATTTGCCCAATCACCCTTTTTATATAAAGGGAAAATACTTTCCATTTTCCAGTCCTTTGGAATTTCCCCAGTGTGCAGTGACTTCCTAAAAATATGTGTCAAGATTTTATATATTGTGACATTTGAGTCAGTGTCTTGCACCACAAAGATGAGGCTGAGTTATCAGTACTTTAGCAAAACTAGCTTTATTCAACTCGAAACAGGAACAGCAAAGTTATTATTGTTGCCGGGATCTACCATTCTACTATTCACAGACACAGTAAACAGGTAAGGCCAGGGCCAGGTCATTGACCAAGTTAAAATGTCCCCTGCATCACCCATCAGGTGACCACTGCTTTGTGCATGGTAGTGGTCAGCTTGTAGTTGTTTTTGTGGTGTTGCAAATCTGGAGTTGCCTCAGTGACAAACAAGCAACCCTCAACAGATGCGGCAATTGTGCTTCTGCGTGTCGTCCTATTGGAAAGGGTCTCAAAAGAGTTTAGAAGTTTCACAATATGTACTCACTAACCTCCTTAAAAACTTGAAGGTAAATATTATCTGGTCCTGGATATTTGTTTGATTTCAGCCTATTTAATTTAAGCAGTACTTCTCCCTCTACAATTTCTAAATTACTCAGTAGATCCTTAGTACTCCCTTCTATAGTTGGGAGATTATCTACCCCCTCACTTATGAAGACCTCAGAAAAATGTGAGTTTAGAGCATCCACTATTTCACAGTATTTCTTAATTCCTCTTTACTATTCCTGATACACTTCACCTCCTCATTGACTGCTTTTTTACTATTAAATTACTGAAAAAATCACTGGGTCACCTTTTGCCATATCTGCTATATTCCTCTCTAACTATCTTTTAGCTTCCCTTATATCTTTCTTAATGATTGCCCTCATGTTCTCATATGCCCTAAAATTCACAATGGAGTTATTCATCTTATATGCATTATACAGCTGTTTTTTTCCTTTGCAGCTTCTTTTTTAACCCTTTATTAATCCACTTCAGAGTTTTTTTTTATTTCCTACTGATTCCCAATTTAAGTATGTACCTGTCCTGCATTACATGTAAAATGTTTTTAAACCTGTTCCACTGCTCCTCAACATTCTCCACACTTAAAAGCTTATCCCAGTCTATCCACCTTAGACTTTGCCATACCAAAGTGAAAGTTAACAGTTTAGTCTTTACAACGATGATGTCAGCATGTCTCCTGAGAATCTTTTATCTCACATATAAGTCCATTCTTCAAAAGTCCAGTATTCTGGCAAAGGAAAAATATAGAAATTTCATTAAATGCATTATTGTGCTTTAGTTTATATGTTCTGGTCAATTCACTGGAGAGAAGGGAAGATCTTTCCTTCATCAACTGGTTGTATCTGATGAATATCAGATCAGCTGGGGAGATTTGGAGAGATCAAACATGCAGTAAGTGTGAGCTGGGAAAGACATGTGAATGCCCATGTGAGAAATTACTGTATTCCAATTTTACTATTAATTTGGTAATATGTGTTATAGAACTCACTCTTAGCACAGCTGCAAAAACTTTGACATGAAGCTAGTTGGTGCACTTTGCATGTATAATATAATCCTGGAAATAACTGCTAGACAACATCTTTAAGGGAGACATCAGAGAAGGAGTCTTCCAAACATCATCATATTTTGTCTAAAAGTCAGTTAATGAACATTTTAAGGCTTGGGAGATGGAGGTGAAAAACAAAAAATAAGCTGATGAATAAACACTGAGTGTTATTTATCAACCCCATAACATTAATCAAAAGACAAAGTCAAAAATAATCTTTAGAAATTTTGGTACACAAAGCATCTTCAGGAGCACAAAACCGATCTTTATATAGTTGCACTGATGATGATGTCACACATGATTTCCGTGACCATGTCCCCTAGCAACATACTGTAAGTATCAGTTTTCAAAAAATAATTTAAATAATAGAAGCACTGTGATTCTCCACAAGAACAGAAGTTCAATGTTCATGCAGTTCCTTGCAAGATCACGTCCAAAATTCTTTATGCTGTTGAGAGTATATTCCATATTGATCATATTTCTCAAAAGTCCTACTAACCAGTGTGGTAGAAATGTAACATCTTATTAAGGAGCATCCTGTAACAAGACAAATCAGTTATCAGACAGGAGAAAAGCTCTTCATGGTATATTTTAATTACTCCTTGGTAAAATGCCTTAGAGGGAGCATTCTTCAAAAGTAGTCTGTTACAGCATGGTTAGAATGATGAGAGCAGCAAAGAATAGAGGTTCATTTTATAAACTATTGAATTTACATACAGTGTCAATCAATGCATACATTTACTCTGGTTGGGTCATTGGTTTACACCCAAATGACTTATATAAATATAAGATATTATATTCTGATTCTTCTTATACCTTTGAGTTGAGCTACCACCCTTAAAATTACTGTGAATATAGCAACTGTCCATTCTGGTTGTTTACAGGACATCTGCTGATTTCCTAGCCATCTCTTAGTCATCTTTTAGTACATTGTGTTGTTCACTCAACCTTTATCTGGTTTCCTGATATGCATGCAAAGGTTTCTGACATTTAGTAACCCTTATGCTATTTCTTTAAGATGAATGCTGTGTTACCGTAAAATTATTCTTCCACACCAGTCAGTATTACGCTGATTTGCTTTGGAATTTATGGCAATCAATAAAGGAAAAGTGTTGAACATCACCTCATGCTTTGCAACAATGACTCCACATAAATTGAAAACGATACTGCACTAAACTTTGGACTTGAAGAGAAACCACTCGCACCCTATTCTCCGGACTTACCTTGTGTGACAACAGCATGCTCCCTAATCTGATGGGCTACCAGGGGTGGACACTCTGTGCTAATGATGAAGACTACAAGTCAGCTACAGAAAGACAGACAAACGTTTTATTTGAATGACATAAAACAGCTTTGTGAACACTACAACTAGATTAGTGTTTCCAGGGAGTAGACTAGCTTGGTTATTTGTTCTTCTTTGTCTTAATAGATCAGGCTCAAAATATGTTGATCACCAATCAAATAAAGATTAACTGGTGCCCAAATTAAGTTCAGAAATCCAAAATTCTAAATAATATTACTATAGTACAACACTCAGAATCTACATGCCAAATACTAAATCTTTGGTTAAATGAACAATTGATAACTGAGAATATTTAAAGTGAAATATGAATAAAAAACTAATTATAATGTGGCCAAACATCCACAGTAATAAGTCAACATCACAAAGCCAACAATCATTGAACATAATGGTCACTTGACTACAAAAAAAGGAATAGAGGAAAAAAAGTACTGTAAACTAATGCCACTGTGGTGAAGCAGTGGCCACCTGAGAGGCATATACTGTAACTGTAAGGCAGTGCAACTAGTCTAACTTCATTATCTGAGCACTGTTATCTAATCAGGGATTTTTTCAAATCAACCCATCAATTAAAATAAAAATGTAATAAACAAAGAATAGAGTGCAACAAATGCAAAGAACTAAAGAAATTGCATTAATAAACGCAAAATAGATGACAATACAAAATACAAAGTGGAAAAAATGATTAAGCAAAATGAATAATGCATTCAGAGGCACTTGAGAATCCAAAATACATTTTGCCTGTGCTTTGTTGAAAAAATAACACAAAGTTGTTTCAGTTCACTATTGTTTAATAATCATATAAATGATCTACAGTACATCATGGTTTTTGCTTCCCATTTGAGGGGCAATCACAGCATCAGTGAAAATAGATAACAACACAAGGATAACATTTTTCTTCTGTGGCTGGCATTCTTTGCTAAATGCTACTAAGTAATCTCTTTACCTCAGGTGTATCATGTCACTCCCTGCTGTAATATTATCTAAAAATTTTCAATCATGTATTTTAGAATAATAATTAGGAATGCCTTTAAAGTATGTTTAATGCCTCTTTGCTAATTGCAACCAAAATTAAGGACAAGCAGAAAAAATTACAAAACGTAGTCATAAAGTGAAATGTACCCTTGAAAGTCTGTCTGTTATTGTACTTCATATTGTTACATGCAGGAGCATGCTGTGAGCCTTTGCTGGACTGATTTTAACGTTAACACTGGTGATGGATTGAGGGCATTAACCAGCACTTAGCTGCTTGTCTTTATTCTCCACAGTTATGACAACAGTGACCCAGAAGAGCTCCTCTGAGTCGTTTTTGGCTGGGCCCCTTAAAGTCAGGAAGACCCATAGGCCCGAAGATGTCAGTTTGGACCAATAGCAGAAGATGCGTGATCAAACCAGGAGCTTCAATGGCAACTCCGGAGTGCACAATTTATTTTACTTAATTTGTCAATTTTGCCATCCAGTGATTAAACCGAAATTTCATTCAGGAACTCTAAGCCTTTTCAAATGTTGTGCACCATTCTCTTACAATATGTATCGTCTATTAAATATAGGTAACTGATATACCACAAACAGTTTCACGCAAAATATCTTGAGTTAAATGTTAGAAAAAATGTTTAGTAGTTTTCCTCAGCACCAAAGGACTATTAAAATTAAAATGCATTCCTGCATGCAAGACTGAAAAGAAATCTAAGCCTTTCTAACAGTACTATAAGACTCTAAGAACTGTTTTCATTTATTATTATATTTTAACTGTGTAATGGTAGCTATGTTAACCACATAAAGCTTTAACATTTATCTGGCATAGATTCTATAATGTTTTTCTGGTCTCAGGGGGTTGAAGTGGGGAAATGCATTAATGAGTTAAGCAGGATTTATGGAGAAGAATTACTGGAAAATGTGGGGCTATAAGCTTCAAAATTAACCAAATTTAGTAGTCCTGTCACCAAGCACAAGGCATGGAGATCTGGATGTGTGGTGTGAACCTTCAAACCTATAAAGTCACCATTTCCTCCACATCTCTCGCTCCAATGCCTGACACTAGAAGACAGACATCCTGGATCCTCCCATGACACAAGTGAACTTTACCAAATGCTGATGTTTCACCACCCAACATTATCTTTCTATTAAACATCACTATTAATTGTTTGCTTCTGTAATGGTTGAAGGTACAGTGGTTGCTGCTGCTGCCTCACAGATCCAGGTATTGAGGTATGCATCCTGGCTTAATCACTATTTGTGTAAGTTTGCACGTTTTGTAGATTTTCACACAATTTTTTTAAGTTTGTAGGGTTGTTATTGTCACACACACAATGCAGTGGAAGTGTTACTTGCATGAGCTAATGAACCCGCAACACCACTCTCCATTGTTATGATTAGTGAGTGTAACTACATTACCTTAAATCATCAATCTTCTCTAACTGACAAATCTCTGAACATGACTACTTACCATTATAAACTTTGAGTATCTGACTTTTTTCCTATGCATTTTTTATTAATCAATAAAAGGGGAAAGGTGAAAAATGGCACTGACAGCATTTAAGGAAGACAGGTGTGTTTTCATCTAGTTTCCAATATTTTATCATTTATTTTTTCTTTATTTGGTTTATGCTTTCTTGTTCTGGTTTCTCCTTAGCATTACTCGGTGAGTACTGCTAATGTGTCACACTAAGTATGTGTATCATAAGTATGTTGGCATGTGATGTCATACAAACTATGTTTGGGTGAAGAGCATATGTGAGACATTTGCGATCTTAATAGCAGGAGGTCCTGCTGCTATTCCAATGAAAATAAAAAAAGAGAAAAGCATCTTCTGTTTTGTTTTATAGGTATTTTGTTTTATATGTAAAAAACACATTATTCTTCTTTATTGCTTGCCTACTATGATGGCAAAAATTCATGTAGTTTCCAATTTACACCCATAGTCAACTCACAAAAAAATGCCTGTTTTTTTGATGTTGCTAAAAACTACACCTATGTGAGTGTGTTTGCTTTGCTATGCACTGCTGTGCTCTCCAGAACTGATACATTTTTGGAAAGAAGTTCACATATGTTTGTATCTTCTTATATAATATGGTACTGTGGCTGTTCATTTGTCTGTCTAGCATTTTAAATCACCTGTAGCTCGCAAACAGTTTGACCTTTTGACCTAAAATTTCATACACATATACTATGTGGTGTCTGCTATTCGCTTTCAGGGTGTTGATTGACTTCCAAAGTTAATCCTCTTTTTATTTTTATTTTATTGTAGAATCAACTCTTGGCAGCGGCCATGCGACACAAGCGTATGAGCGCCGTTCTCATCCCTACCACCTTCGCTGTCACTTCCCCTACCTCTTCATATATTAAATCATTACTGAGGCAGACTGAACACTTAAGTGCCAGCTTAAGTGAAAAATTAAAGGAAACATACTAAAAAATTGCAACACAAACACTGACTTAATCTGTTTTAACACAAAAAGATGACGACAGATGAAGAGAAGAAGCGGGCCGCTAGGGTGGAGAAAAGAAGAGCTGCTCAGGAAGCAGCAAGCGCATCAATCTCTGAGCAAATGAATGCTAAACGTCCAGAGAAAGAGTCTGAAAACTATGAATGCTCAAGTCAAGTGTAGTGCGCCGTTACTGTCTAGTATGTGATAATTATTTAATATGTGAAAAACTCTATTCATAAAGAAGAAAACTATTGTATAATTTTGAGTAATGAAAATAATTAAGTATGATGTTCTTATATAACATGCTTGCCATCACATCACACAGTACACTATGCACACTTTGCAACAACAGGACTTACAAAATGGCACCAATAATGTCACAGTCTGCATGAGTTTCTCTCCTGTCTCCCAAGATTTGACCGTCTTATTAATTGGCCTCATTTTTGTGTGTATATGTGTGTAAAAGTGGTGTTTCAATTGACTGGCCCCCTCTTCATATCTGGTTCCTTTCTTGTGTCTCACTATAGTGAGAGAATTTCACATTTCATTGCACATTGAAATATATAAGCATTTTTTTTTTAATCTCATGAAGAGACAGCTGAGATGGTCAAGTAAACAAGCAGAATGTTCCATGGGGATGGTTCAAGAAATTGGCTGATGTAACGTTCTTTCATGTGCCTGGTAAGACTTGCTAGTTGGCACATATGTAGTTTTCATAACAGAATAAGAGCCGAATTCACAAGGGTAATAATGGAGAAAGAACTTTATTTTAGGCTGGTTGTGCTCTATTTTAAAACACCTCATGTCTTTCAACCAACCAAAATATGACATGTAAGCTTTAATTCCGCACTGTTATGCTAATTCATTTATTATAAAATAGACTTCTGCCCTTATTTCTCTGACAATTCTGATCATACTGTAACCGTCTGCTGTGATGAATGCTCCCTCTTCAACATTGTGCTGCAAGGGTAAGTAAATGACACAGATGGACAAGCTTTCTCCTACCTGATTACTGACCCAAAAAGTTTTTTATCAGACTTGTCCTGGTAGAGGACAGGCTTCTTTCTTTAATTAATATGTTTGATTTCTACCACACTATGCTCATCTTTTTTGGATTAAGAAAGTCTAATAATGGTGTATTATTGAATACATATGAGAATTCTGCTCTAGCAGACGAGGTTCTTATTTTTTCGTATTAAGGAAATGTCACATTATGCAACTTTTCCAGCAATTTTTAGTTGTAGTCATTATTTACATAATCTTATGTGAGGGACGGCCGGCATCCTTACTTGGCCAGAACACCTCTTCAAAGGAAGAACAGGGGGAGATGGCTTTTGAAGGGCGCTATCTCTCCCGAACTGCTACTTGGTAGCCCCCCCTAGGTTGAAATGGTGCCTTGGATTCTGTATGAGAATTAGTATTTGTCAGCTTAGCCCTGTTGGGTACCGTGGATGCTGCCAGGAGGACCTGCAGAAGGAGAACAGTTTGGGAAGCGTTTCCCCACTGAAAATAAACATGTCTGTTGCTACACTCGTGCCTAGTTTCTGTTGTGTCAGGTATTGAGGAGCTGGTGTGGTCCTGGATGGTCACACTTAGCAAGTTGGAGGTGCACATGTGAAGCCGGTTACCTAACATGACATGCCCAGTAACGCACTTTAACGAGTTTGTGACTTACTCTGGTAAAATCAAGCCATTTTGTCTTTAGTCATAGGAAGGGCTGTGTTTGCATGAGAGTTGACAACTAATGAATGCTAACATGGAAGTACAATGAATATCATGCAACAAAAATGTGTTTTAGACTTTACAGACAAAATGGAAACTCAATCTGTCTGATGTCTCATGTTTTACATATCATGACAGAATGAGAAAAAGAAGAAAAGGATGGAGATTATGGATAGCTTGCTGTAGCTGTTAACCCTTCATACAGCAAAGGCTCCATCAGGCAGCATGCTATTAATAATAATAATAATTCTTTGCATTTTATAGCGCTTTTCTCAGTACTCAAAGCGCTCAGCAATTGCAGGTTAAGGGTCTTGCTCAAGAGCCTAACAGAGCAGAGTCGCTTTTGGCATTTACGGGATTCGAACCAGCAACCTTCTGATTGCCAGTGCAGATCCACTCTACCTACCTATTAGCTGTCAGAACAGGGGACAAGCATGACTGTGTTGGAAGGGTGGCACTTAGTCAGTAAATATGACATAAGCAGTGGTTTTCAGTTGTTTAAGTTGACATGGTTCAATGACGAGATCAACAAATGTGGCCATCAAATCTGACATAGCCTACGACTAAAAATTGCATAATGTGACATCAGCTTTACACTCTGTGTTCAGTTTACAGATTCTCCATTTGTCTGCTTGCCTTTTTCTCCAGGCAGCTCTGTTTTCAATCACAAATCCCAGAGATGTGCAGGCTAGGTTTTTTATATGTTTTAGGTTAAGTGAGACCTGCGATGTACCACCCAGAATTGTGTCTTGCACTGCCCTTGATGCTGCAAAGGCATCAGCCATTTTTCTATCAGCCTAAAATTTTATTAAGTGGACACAAAAAAAATGATGAAAAATATACAAAAACATTTCTTGTCCAAATTTCCCTATTAATTCATTGTTGTTTTAATATTGGTAATTGTGTTTGCCATAGGGGTTATACTTTTGTTTTCCTAATTATTTTTTCAAATGACATCACATATTTTATATTTATATTATAACACCTCAAAAACTGTGTTGCTGTATTCATTTAAACAGACATGACCTTTCCACATAGAAAAAAAGAAAAAAATTCAGAAAAGAGAAATTAGTAATGAATGAGAAGAAGAGGTCTTCTCAGTGAACCATACGGTTAATTACCATTCTGCTGCTTTTTTCAATTGCTGAAACCTTCTAACAGATTTGTTCTCGTTTTCATTCATCTTAGCCTCTTGAAGTCCGTCATGATATTGATCGGAAAGAGCTTTTGCTCTTTGCTTACCACAGTTGCCCTCTTCAGAATAAATGTTCTACTTAGTGGTATTTTAATTTATTTTGCAAGGTCTAAAAAGGGAAAACAAGGCTGTCATACTTGACAATATAATAACTACTGTTGATTTAGTTAAATCATTGACCTGCTGTCAACACAGAAGTTACAAAATATCCTTTGTTGTAAAACTGCCAGCAATTCTGTTTCATGCGTGTTGTAAAACATTTATTATGGATAGCATGGCTATGTTAAAAATTGGCTGTCTTATATTTCATAAGCTGGCACAAGCTTAACATTTTGGTGGTATAAGCACGCGCTAAAAACCTTGACATTAACATTTGTTTTTACCAGTATTTTAACAGCAAAATATGAAGAAATGAGTTAATTGTCTTTTTGTTTGAGAAATAATAGGTAAATTATGCTAAATATTCCTCTCTAGCCATATATTTTGTCTAACATTTTGAGCTGGCTCGCCCATTGGAAGTGTCACCTTGCTGTTGTGGACGATTTTTCACTCTTTAGTAATTCTGTGTAATGCCTTACCAGATTTTAAGTGTGTATCGGCACAGCAGCAGAGAGGTGAGACACTCCGTGTGGCTAGTGCATCTCATGTGATAATGTCTGTGACAAACTAAAAAAGTCAGTTTTATAGTGAAATAAAAGTTTATTAGCAAGAATTGGGGTTAAAGTTACATATTCTTCATCCATCCATCCATCCATTTTCCAACCCGCTGAATCCGAACACAGGGTCACGGGGGTCTGCTGGAGCCAATCCCAGCCAACACAGGGCACAACAACAACAACAACAACAACATTTATTTATATAGCACATATTCATACAAACAGTAGCTCAAAGTGCTTTACATAATAAAGAATAGAAAAATAAAAAACACAATATGAAAACAAAATAAATCAGCATTAATTAACATCGAATAAGAGTAAGGTCCAATGGCCAGGGGGGACAGAAAAAACAAAATAAAAACTCCAGACGGCTGGAGAAAAAAAAATAAAATCTGTAGGGATTCCAGACCATGAGACCGCCCAGTCCCCTCTGGGCATTCTACCTAACATAAATGAAACAGTCCTCTTTGGATTTAGGGTTCTCACGGAAAGGCTTGATGATGATGGTCACGTAGAATTCTGCCTTTTAGTCCATCCATCATTGTTGGAGCATCATGAAGCTTTGAGTAGGTGGAGGTGGCGCAGGCCACCACCACAAAGAAACCGGAAAAAGAAACAGAAAAGAGAGTAGGGGTCAGTACGGATTGTAGAGCTACCCTGAATAGTTATTATGAGGAAATTGAACATATAGAGTATCAGGATTAAGTTAAATTAAGTTAAATTGAAGTTATAGAAAGGCCATGTTAAAGTAATATGTTTTCAGCAGTGTTTTAAAGTGCTCCACTGTATTAGCCTGGCGAATTCCTATTGGCAGGCTATTCCAGATTTTAGGTGCATAGCAGCAGAAGGCCGCCTCACCACTTCTTTTAAGTTTTGTTCTTGGAATTCTAAGGAGATACTCATTTGAGGATCTGAGGTTACGATTTGGAATATAAGGTGTCAGACACTCCGATATATAAGAAGGGGCGAGATTATTTAAGGCTTTATAAACCATAAGCAGAATTTTAAAGTCAATCCTGAATGACACAGGTAACCAGTGTAGTGACATCAGAACTGGAGAAATGTGTTCGGATTTTCTTTTCCTAGTTAGGATTCTAGCAGCTGCATTCTGCACTAGTTGCAAACGATTTATGTCTTTCTTGGGTAGTCCTGAGAGGAGTGTGTTACAGTAATCTAGTCGACTGAAAACAAACGCGTGAACTAATTTCTCAGCATCTTTCAGTGATATAAGAGATCTAACTTTACTTATGTTTCTTAAGTGAAAAAAATGCTGTCCTAGTGATCTGATTAATATGCGATTTAAAATTCAGATTACAGTCAACAATTACCCCTAAGCTTTTTACCTCCGTCTTGACTTTTAATCTTAATGTATCCAGTTTATTTCTAATAGCCTCATTGTATCCATTATTGCCAATCACTAAGATTTCAGTTTTCTCTTTATTTAACTTGAGAAAGTTACTATTCATCCATTCTGAGATACAAGTCAGACATTGTGTTAGTGAGTCAATAGAATCGGGGTCATCAGGTGCTATTGATAAATACAGCTGTGTGTCATCAGCATAGCTGATGCACAAGGCAGGAACCAATCCCGGGAAGGGTGCCAACCCACCGCAGCATATTCTTCATGAGTTTCCTTTTTCCACTGTTGGTTTCATGCATGTGTTTGCGAGACCAACCTGTAATTTCATCTCTGCAACAAGAATAAGCACAGACTGATAGGAGCCATGGAAGTCAAATACGGGGGAAGTTTGTTATTGCTTAAGGTGTGATTTCCTGAATTTTAATGTTGGACAATTGCAAAGTATTACACTTTGTAATGGATTTTCTTTTTCTTTATTAATCAGTGAATGGGTCATGTTTTGTGGTGATTAGTTTTGTTGAGTCATTCCCAATGCCTCTGCATAGGGTAATTGCCAACTTTATTGCCTCTCATTAAAACCCTTGGTCCTGGTCAGGTCCAAACTACTAGCAGGGAATCTGCTCCAACAGGTGATTTGTGACATTTTCTGGAGTTTTGTTTGTTAACTTGTAGGTTAATCTTGGCACATTCCTCGAAGTGCACATCCTAGCAAATGAGTATAAGTTGTGGTTACTGGCAAGCGCCTTCTGGCTAAGGCGTCCTGAAGCAGCATTATTTTTTAGGTACAGATGTCAGGTATGTGTGGGACAGATCTGCATGTATTAGGTAATGGCAATAGAAACTGTCTTCTGAAAACTTACTAATGTTGGGAGGGAGCCAAAGCTTATGCAGTAGTTTGACTATTAGCAGCTTGATATGATTAGACTTGTTGTGGAACCAAACTTCATAATTTGAACTGGTCAAACATCCACTATGAAGTTTCACCTACAGGTGAAGCACTGAGTAGGAGCTTAGATAACCAGACGTCCTTCCCTTATATTTAGAATTTAATGAGTGGGTCATCATAATGTGACTTTAAGTCATAGGGAGGAAAATATTTGAGTGTATGTTGCTAATATGTCTTTTGAATTTATGTTGCTAATATATATTTGCCAATTGTTCCGAATATTTATAGACAGTATACTCAGTGCTTAAAAAGTCACAGTCAATATTATTAGGATATGTTAATGTTTACATAAGGAATGTTAATGATAAAATTTAATTTTTATTTAATGTTTTTCTCTGGTAGTCATGTATTATACATAATATGTACCATGTTCAAATGAAATATTGGTAACAAGCGCACCAAATAAATCCACAGATCAGCCTTGCAGTCTTTTGATGTAATCTGATTTCAATAAAATGTGTTACCTTTGAGGAATTATAAACTATAAGATATAAACTCCTGTTTAAGTGGGATTGACAGAATTATCAGCTGGAATTTCGTCCAGATTAAAAATTAAGAAAGTGTTGGATATTGTAGGAGTGTCTAAGATGACAAGTCTCTGCAATATTGTCTGACAGACTGTCAGACTAACTTGATGGTTATCCTCACTTTAAAAATGTTAAGTTTGTTTCATGCACTAAGAGAGAATTTTTTCAACCTTCCTAATAAAGCTCATGTTGGGATAATAGAACTGAAGCATCATATGTTCTTTAAACCACAGAACTGAGAAGATTTCTCCATGGCTGTAAAACACTGGATTATCTCTTTGTCTTTGCATGAATGTATAAATAGTTGTACGGGTGCAGTTTGGGCAGCTGAATATTAAATGTTTACTTTTTGAAACTGGCAGATCTTAACCTTTATCTGGCAGTGATGTGCAGTGTAGTGGTTTAGAGCTGAAAATCAACACATTCAAAGTTGAGGCTGTTTCTACTCAGATTAATGAATGGCTTTCTTAAAAGTTGGAACAGTTTAAGTACCTTTGGATCTTGTTTACAGTTGAGAAAAAGCTTTTTATTGACCAATGCTAACAACTGTACTCTGGCTTTTGTGCTGGAGAATAGAAAGGTATTTGCTTTGTTAAAGTCCCAATTCTCACTTTTGATGTCAGACAACATAATTGCACTGGAAATACATAACTCCAGGGGCAGCATGCCAACAAAAGTGAAACCTACTTGAATATTCTTTTATTTTAAGAATTAAGATAGACTTTCTGCAAGTTGCCACTTCTGGTTTAGACAAAATCAGACATATACAACGGAACCTCGGGTCACGAACGTCTGTGAACACGTACAAATCGGGTTACGACCAAAAAGTTCGCCAAACTTTTGCATCTGTTCACGACCACACACTTGGGTGACGAACAAGCCAGTTTCCCTTCCAGTTTGTAAGCGCCGATGATTTCCGCACTTGTTCAGTCTCTCCCTGTACTGTACATTGTTCTTGGTGCATCACACAGAGGGACTCTCCCTCAAAACTGTAACTTCCTCTCAACCCAGCTTCCTCTTGTGGTATAGCGGGTCCACAGCTCCTGTCAAAAAGGCCAGTTTTAATAAATAATCACCGCACTCGCGGCTTAGCAAGGGGCCGTGATGGTGTGTGGCTGAAGCGGTTCCTGAGGAGTTCATGATGTGGGCGTTTCTCACCTAAGTGCACAGGTGAGAAGTGGTCCACATCCGTAATTGTTCCCAGGAGCTGCTGATTGCCACGACTACCACGTCCTCTTCATAAATAGAAGTGCAAGTCGGCTAAAGGGAAAAAGAAGAGAACAGGAAAGAACAGGAGGTTGCAGGAGAAGGCAGGAAGCAGTAGGAGAAAGCTGGTGCAGGAGAGAGAGAAAGAGAGAGAGCAAACACAAGAGAGAGAACGAGCTAACGCAGGCTCGCGTGCAGCTGAGCAGGGAGCCTGGGTGTTTGTCTCAGTGTTATTCAATGTTTTTACATTTAGTTTACTATTACACTGTGCATTCTATGGTATAATTAACTATTTTTGTGCTTAAAAATCTTTAAAGAAAATATATTTACATACAGTTCATACGGTCTGGAATGGATTAATTGTATTTACATACAATCATATGGGGGAAATTACTTCGGTCATGACCAAATCAGGTTATGACCAGAGTTTTGGAATGAATTACGGTCGTAACCCGAGGCTCCACTGTACCTTGGAAGTATATGAGCTTCAAATTATTCAACACTTCAGGTTTACTCTACACATTTAAAATTGACTCTTCATTGCAGAAAAATACATGGCAGATCAGAGAACAAATAACCTGAAATCTCAATAGATTTGGAGCTGAATGGACAAGAATGATTTTAAATGAGGGTCAAGGACCTGGAAATGAAACGTCTAAAGTCAAAACCAGGAAGACTGATTCTTCCCACAAATACCAAATCATTAGACGAAAAACTTAAGCATAGAGAAAGGTGCTATATAAGCAAAACAAATTATTTAAATTGTGGTCAATAAATGTTACTAAAGAATTCTTTATTTATGCAAGGAAAAGTACTAAGTGTCACAATCTACAATGATACAAAGTCAAAAAATATAATGTGTAATAACAAACATGAACACTTCAAAAACAGCTGGGGCACCATAGTGATACCCGTATATTATGATGGATCGAAAACAAATGTGAGATTGAAAATGTGAAAGAGTTCAGATGGAAGCCTTCTTCAGACTGACTTCAATGTGATTTTGCTGTCGGTTATGGATGGGGCGAATTCAGGATGGTAGTAACCGGAAGTGAAGCCATTCAGAAAGGCTGTCACTCATTCTTTCTGCAGAGGGAGCAAGAGAAAAGTCATTAGGTGAAAGTGCCACCATCTGGTTCGAAGTGTAACAGCTATTAAATGAGCCTTAAGTTTGCCTTCCAGATGCACATGTGTGACAGAAACGAGAAGTTCTTTAAATGAAAAAACAAAACAAAATACTGCAAAATGCATTTTAGATTATGCACAGTCTTGGACAGCATGAAAGTCCTCACCCACATAGCAATGCAACTGCAGCCATAAACAGTCAGATATCAAAATGGCAGTGCCCAAAGAATACAAAATGGAACTGTGGTCTTCTTCTTCTTGTTTCGGCTGCTCCCGTTAGGGGTTGCCACAGCGGATCAACTTGTTCCATATGTTCCTGTCCTTTACATCTTGCTCTGTCACACCTATCACTTGCATGTCATCTCTCACCCCATCCATAAACCTTCTCTTAGGCCTTCCTCTTTTCCTCTTGCCTGGCAGTTCTATCTATAACATCCTTTTTCCAATATATCCAGCATCTCTCCTTTGCACATGTCCAAACCAACGCAATCTTACCTCTCTGATTTTGTCTCCCAACTGTTCAACCTGTTCCAACCCTCTAATGTACTCATTTCTTAACCTGTCCATCCTCATCACACCTAATGCAAATCTTAGCATCTTTAACTCTGCTACCTCCAGCTCTGTCTCCTGCTTTCTAGTCAGTTCCACCGTCTCCAACCCATATATCAAAGCTGGTCTCACTACTGTCCTGTAGATCTTCCCTTTCGCTCTTGCTGATAACTGTTTGTCACAAATTACTCCCGACTGTCCTCTCCACCCATTCCTCCCTGACTGCACTCTCTTTTTCACCTGTTTCCACAATCCCCGTTACTCTGAATTGTTGATCCTAAGTATTTAAACTTATCCACCTTCGCCAACTCTATATCATTCTCACCATTCCACTGACCTTCTTCTCATTCACACACATGTATTCTGTCTTGTTCCAAAGATGTGATAATACAGTAAATAAACTCTTGTAAAACAAAATAAAACGTAAAATATTGGACAGAATTTAAATATATGATATGGAAAACCTCAAACAGGAAGTAAGACACATGAAAAGGAGTAAAGAAGACCCCAGAGAAAATGAAAAAATAGATTGTAACAGAAGTTAATAGAAGAGTTTGAAGAAACACCATCATTTACAAAATGAGAGTATATAGCAGATAAATGTAGTTCTCTTAGAAAAAAGCCCTTCATTTTTTTGCTCATAGACTTACTGAGAACAACTTCTATTTCAGGTGATTTTCTTTAAAAATTATAACAGGGAAAATTTAAGTATAACTTATTGTACCTGAGTATTGCTCAAATCAAAATATAAAACAAGTATTTCCTTGTCTGTATTTCAGAGAAGCAATTTTGGAAACCTTTTGCAGAATGTCATTATGGGAATGAATGGTTAGATGTTATCTGGGGCGAACTGAAGGATTCAACAATAACTTGAGAAAAGTAGGCTAACAATGGTTCACAAGTATAGCACATAATATACCACATCTGTCTATGCATTACCATCCCTTACAAAACTTTTTTTTCTTTTTACTGTATACATTGATATCAGATCAATTGAAATAAATGCAGATACATCATCTTCAAAGTCTAAACCTAAAATAATGTGGGCAATGTGCATGCTAGGAGAATCAAAGCCCTTAGAAAATCAGAAGAACTTCATTTTCAAAATGCTAAAAAAAATGAGGCAGGTTTGGCATTTCACCACAGGCCAGTTTGATACCAGAAAGAGTTACTGTAGCAAGTGCACAAAAAATTGTTCATCAAAGTCAACTCTACCAGTCGTGATGCAACAGTCAAAACTCTGAAGATTGTATTGCAGCATGCACAGAACTTACCACCTAAGACAGATTTGCTAATGAAAACAAAATGAAATTTGTTTAATGTTAAAATAAATTTAATTCAAAATAAAAACCCAAGAAATTAACCTTTTTTTTTTTCTTTTTTTAAGTCATTTTTTTGTTTCTGTAATTAGTGAATCAATGAAAATGGAATATTTTTATCTTATCATCATCAGAGGAAACTGTAGAGAAGAAATGGGTTTAAGCTAAAATTGCTAGTGATAGCTTAAAGTTAACTTGATTTAGGAAACATGTTTTGTTTAATATTAAACATTTATATTCCACAAATAAAAATGATACTGAACACATCAATTGTACTGCATCCTGATTATTTCAAGACATAGTCACAAAGGGTTAGAACCTGACGAGGCAACAGTGGGTGTGACGCAAACCCTGAATGGAGAGCAAGTCCACTTTAAGAAATGCTCATTCACACACCAGGCCAATCAACCTACCCAGCATGCTTTTGGCCTGTGTGTTGGAAAGTGGAATATCCAAAGAATATCCAACCAGCCATAGGGAATGCAGACCCCACCCAAACAGTGATGGGTTCAGGATATTGTTATGAAGACAGCTTGCAAAGTGAAAATACAGCATATTATGGATTTTTTTTTTTCATTCATTAATTTTCTAATCCACCTTGTTTTGAACATGGTCTCGGAGGAATAATTTTGTTATTACTAATATTTTTGTTTTTATTCATTTTCATATTATTTTGATTTTGTTGCTACCATGCATGGTGATGGCCATGGCAATACGGCTGTTGAAAACCATGCAACATTCTTAGACACATGTTCAGAAAATGATGTGGCACATCATATCATCATGTACTCATTATTTAAAGAGGCGATATTAAAGCTTTTGGAATGATACAAACAAATCTGTGAAGACTTTCAATTTACTTTAGTAAGGCAAATATATTTTTCATTATTGCTTAGGACATTTGGTATCATATTTGTAATTTGTTTTTGATGCATATGCATGTATCTAACATCAGCTTTGTTTTTTTGACTATCAGTTATTTAGACCTTGATGTTACTCCATCCTCTTAATATTACAGTTTATTCGTTTCTTTTTATAAGCCAGTTTTCAATGCTACCTACAACAGATACTGTATGAATCCCCAGCGCTTGAGGGCTTTGTGGTGCAGCCTAACCACTGCACAACCACACTGCCTTTGGGTGAGTTAATGTGTCTTACATTCAGCTTTAACGTTTCTATTGTATATCTAATGATGAATTCTTATATTGAAAGGCATCAACACCACCAGACTAACTTATTTCTTGTGGTAATTTTCTAAAACTCTCTTCTAAATAACCTTCACTATCTGCAGACTAAGAACAGGTAACACGTTGTACAATCAATTTAAAAATCTGCAGCAATAATCCAGCAATTTGAATTACATTAATTATACCACCACTGAGATTAGTTTCTTATCACATCTATTAAGGTTGAGTGCTTATCAACAGCTAATCATTTTTGAAAGTTGTTTTCTGTAGATTTTCTTTGAGGATAATTTATTTCACTGTTATGTGGGATTGTTTGGTAATACTTAAAAAAATTACTCTGTCTGCATTGTTGAAAATGAATCACAGCTACCTGGAAGTATACATTTAATTAATTTTAAGCTGAGGTAACAAGATGAAGGAGTTTTTAAAACTGCTGCCACACAGCTTTAGGGCCCCCTGGAGGATATCATCTGTATGGAAAGATATTATATTATGATAAGTTTAAAGTCATGTGATAGAGAGCAACATTTGTGGGACCTTGGAGAAATCAGATGAATAGGATTAATGTGATTTGTAAGGCTTAATCATATTATTCTAATGTAATTCCTAGCTCAGTTACAACGTGTGTAGAATCTATACATTTTCTCTGAGTTTAATGCTAAAGTGGGATTTTATGGCCATTTTGAGTGTCCTTTATTGGCAATAGGTGAGCTTCAGTTCCTAGACCCTCAATGTTGTAGTAACAGGAGATTATTTCCAACAACTAGGTAATGGAAGAACTGGGTTCAGAAGATAGATGTTTGGACATTATGGTTGATTTTTATTTGAAGTTGGTCTGACCTATTATTTAAATATGCTGTATACAATCAAAATGAATTCATCCCATATTCTATGATGAATATTGCCAGTTATTCTTTTTTGTTTTTAAAAGCTACACTGCCAGATCCTTCCTTGGGCAAACCTGTCTTACAGATATTATACTGACATGTTAACACTAGAATTACCGAAGCCTACAAAAAATCTTGTAATCCCGGCCCACCTTAAATTCCTTAGCACCTCCCCACATCTTTTGTGTTATAATTGTTTTGATCAGGACAAGCAGAAAGCAGCCTGCCATCTCATCCTCCCGGCAACTGTTGCAGCTCAATTCGTAAAGAAGCTTCTCAGTGCTCATTGTTTATCTTGGAATGAAGTGCCTGGAGTTGTAGAGGGTAAATAATATATCATCATTTGGAATACATACATTTCATGTGTGTTCCATGTCTACAACCATCTATGTAAACCATCTTGTTAAAACAGAAACGTTTTTCATATTTTAGTAATAATTGACAAAATGTAGACATGAATTGTATAGTGTGTGAAGCCTGAAGTCCAAATATCAAATAAATATTTTCAGAAAAGGTACAAGTATAACAAAACAAGTGTGCCTTTATTCAAGAATATAACCAAAGGAAAAGAAAGCAGGTTAGGGTAGGCTATTGATACGATAGCTTGCGTGGTGCAACAGTAAAAACTGCTGACTCCTAATCCTAAGGTACTCACTTATTTAGGGAATTCTGACCTCAGCCTGATTCATCTTATCCCCAGCTACATGCCTGTTATTAGACAACAACCTTTTACAACTAGAAAAGTGAGGAAGTGAAGCCTGGAGGCTGAAAAGGCTCTGAATGAGTGCTTCCAAAAGGTAGACTGAAAAATGAAGTACAAGTCAAATGGGGACACTTCTGTGTCGTTACAACCCACAATGACAGTGCGTTGCTTTCCAAAGATCAAGCCCTAAATTACTAAGAGTCTCTAAAGGATGTACAGCGTGTGCTATAGAAAAAGCTGAGTGAAGGAAAGGAAGCTTACAAAGGTAAAGTAGAAAACAAACTCATTCAGAATATGAATGATGTCTGGAATAGGCTGAGTATAATTACTGGTGGACAAAGCTAATGCCCTGAACCAATTTTTTAATAGATTTTCCCTCCCACTACTACCTTTTCCAATGACCTCCTCACATCATCCCAACTACATCAACAACTCCTACCATGTCCATAACTGAAGATCAAGTAAGGAGACAACTGAGAAAGCTACCCATGTGAAAAGCTGAAGGACCAGATGGACTCAGTCTTCAAGTTCTTAAGGCCTGTGCTGACCAACTTTGTGGTGTCCTTTGCCACTTGTTCTGTCTGTCCTGAATTATTCAGCAGAAGTGTGTCAAGAAATGCTACTGGGGCTCCTTTATACGAACAGCAATATGTCAGCATAATCTCTCTGTGACAGCAAGTCAGAGGTTTTGTTTCTTTTGAGTTTTCTTGCTTCATAGTCATTCTTGTGTGTTTTCAAATCAATGTGTGTGTATATTTTTAATGATTTATTTGTTTGTCTACTTATTGTATCTACAGTATCTAGTGTCACATACGTGCGATTGGGAAGCAGCTAGAGAGCCTAAATAATAGCAGTAACATGCAGGACCAGGGAGTGGCGAGCAGCATTAACCTTCTCTCTCTGTCCTCTGCAGACTATCCACGGGAAATCCCACTAGGTGCTGGCAGTATTGATGACGTCAGTTCTGGTACCGGCGCCACAGATGATGTCACTTCTGGTTCCCGAAGATGTCACTCCTGGTTCCGGTGCTATGAACGACGTCACTTCCGGTCTTGATGACATCATTTCCAGTTCTGTCGAAATTACATCACTTCCTGTCACAGCCGCCATGTTCTCAAACTAAAGTCAGTTCTGTTTTGGATTTCAACCTGAACATAACTCAAAAAAATACCCATTTGCATCCAGGGCATATTATACGGGTGGCTGTCCCAAACCTTTGATGTCTCTTGACTATCTTTGTTACAATAGTTATGTATTTATTTATTTAAAGAGTTTCTGTAAAAAGCCAAATTTCTCCCAGGAGTCAAATAAGATTTTGTCTATCTAATAAAGTTCTACAGTATGTAACACATGCAGCTATGCTGAGTGCCTAATTTAAATTTAATGTGCCCATTGAAGGACTGGTGCCCTGACCTAGTATGCTTCTTGCCTTACACCTGATTCTGAATCCCCACAATATCACAGTACATTAGAAAATGCTTAGATAAATGATGCTCCTTTGCTCTTGGGCATCCCTTGCCTAGCCTTTAAGATTTAAATTTTATTATGTTTTAAAAAGGCTAGCTTGTAACTGCTGTGACGCATGTCCATTTCAGAAAATAATATACAAACTGAGACATTAGTATTGGAATTTTTTGAAGAAAGATAAAATTGGATAGTTTATGCAACAAAATGGTGAAGGTAATATGAAGTCATAATTGCTTTCTTAGCATAATGAAAAATAATAACATAACATAACACAACAACAATGCTAAAATAGTGTTTTTTGCTTCAATACCCTAGGATTGTTATGCCTCTGATGATAAAATATACTGTGGGAGATTTTGGATATATTACTAGTGAAATTTCTTCAGTCAAAATATAATAGAAGACTTCCATTATAGAATATGTCACTTTTTAAAATTATTTGTTTTCTTTTGCAGTAATGTGATATTAAATGTACTGTGAACAGAAACTCTGAAATATGTGTAAATTAGCATAAATGCTGAATTATTCATTGTTTTGTATTTTTCTGTGTTATTTGCATTTATTTTATAAATATTAATGAATTAGAACTATTTTATCAATATTTATTTATATTGGATATACATTGCTATATATATGGTGGCAATACAATTTCTACTGTATTATATTGTATCACCCCAATTGTAAGATTGGTTTTGCTATAAAAATAAAAACCAAAACACTATCTTTTATAGCATAAAGTAGCAGATGAAGTTGGACATGGATCAGATTCCCATAACTGGTAACTTTCCAACTGACTAAGACACTTCTCTGCCAGTTATTTCACTGTCGTATACCAAGCATATGTCTGTCTGTTGTTACCAGTCAGTTCGTTTTGGTAAAGTGACAGAGTACATACAAACTGTGTAGTTAAGAAAGGTTTTTGAGGTGGCCGCAATGTCTACCAATTATTCAATTTTCATATGTTGTTTGGGTTTCTGCATTTTGTAATGTAGAATGTAATGTGTTTCTGTTTAATCTGAAGTAATGAATTACAGTACCCAATGTTGCCTCATCTCTGTTATTAAAGAGGGCACCATCCTCATCAAAGCATCCAAACTTTAACCAGCAATGACAAGATATGCCCGACACTGAAGAAAACAAAATCTCTTAGTTTAAAGGATCCCTGGATTAAAACCTTATTTCATGTGACTATAACTTTGAAGTTACTTTAGTTCTTTTAATGTGTTGAAAGATCAAAATAACTTTAGTGTATTAAATCCTGATAGTGCCCCTGACTATTCAGCTGCTGTGCCAATAATGACTTTAAAATACAGTATCTGTAACACTCAAATAAATAAAGCATTTTTCTTTGGGACTGTAGCTTGTCTTTCTGAACATGTTACAGATATAATAGGCACAGAGGCTGATGGATGTCTCTTGAACATGACAGACTCTCTGCCAATTCCTTCAAATTAGGCCAGTCATAAAAAACAGAATCAGCATGACTGGACTGCAGCACAAACGCTAACTGCTGATCCTTTTATCTCCAGCCAGCTCCTGCAAATAGTCTGCTGACAAAAAGAGACAGAAAGCAACTGTTAAGATGTAATTAGCACCACACCAGGAAATGTGGGTGTCTTTTAACAAAACAACTAAATACAAAACAGAGTCCGTGATCTGCTAAAACCAGAGAGCTAGATTGTTATCATAGTCAGATACAAATTGCAGTGAGTCATTTATTAGAGCACTAATATGCAACCAAAATGGTAAGACAGAGATTGGAGTTGAGAAAAGAAAGCTGTGAATGGTAAACCAGAATACCAGAACCTAAATCACTAATCCACACTTGTTCATGGGTCAAATCCGTAATCTTGGACAAAGGGCTACTGGTGCTGCACTGGAATTTATAAGCAAGTATTTGTTATGTGAATCATGGTGCCTCTTGTGAGGCGGTCCTTAGCAACCAGGCAAAGTCCCTTAGCAACCCATTATCCACTCACAGCAATTCTACAATAGTGGTGTGATGCACTCAAAATGTAAAAGGAAAATATGTAAATAATTTTTAGTGAAAAAAAATGAAACTAAAGCTTGAAAATTCAGTATTCAACATATTAAAGTGTGATGAAGTGAAAAAAATGATCTAAAGCAAAAAGAAATTCTGATCAGCTCAAACAGTTTTTCAAGTTCTTAATAAAGATGCTTGAAGAAAGTGAATACCAGTTAACAAATCCCCAAATGATTCAGTCAGATTTGTTGCCAAATGTATAACATACAGTATATCTTGAAGAAATTCATCATTATGCAAATACGCACAATTTACTTTCTGTTACAATTCTGGTCAACTTTGCTTTTTGGATTAAATGGTGTTTTCTGTGAATCTGACAACTTGATGTTTAGAAGGCTACAAGGATTAGCATAAAGGTCTTCTTCTTCTTTTGGCTGCTTCCGTGTAAGGGTTGCCACTGCGGATAATCCGTCTTCATCTTTCCCTATATTTTACATCATTTTCTGTCACACCTTCTGCCTTCATGTCCCCCCCTCACCACATCCATAAACCTTCTCTTTGGCCTTCCTCTTTTCCTCTCACCTGGTGGTTCCATCCTCAACATTCTTTTCCTGACATACCCCTCATCTCTGACTTGGATTGAGCTGTCCTGGAAATGTATTTATGCATGTATGCCATGTCAAATGTCTCCTGTGAAAAAAAAATTGCCTCCTTGTACTGAGTATCTGATCAAAGATCATTTACTAGCGATAACTATCCATCCATCCATTATCCAACCCTCTATATCCTAACTACAGGGTCACGGGGGTCTGCTGGAGCCAATCCCAGCCAGCACAGGGCACAAGGCAGGAAACAAACCCCGGGCAGGACACCAGCCCACCGCAGGGCACGCACACACACACCCACACACCAAGCACACACTAGGGACAATTTAGAATCACCAATGCACCTAACCTGCATATCTTTGGACTGTGGGAGGAAACTGGAGCACCCGGAGGAAACCCACGCAGACAGGGGAGAACATGCAAACTCCACGCAGGGAGGACCCAGGAAGCGAACCCGGGTTTCCTAACTGTGAGGCAGCAGGGCTACCCACTGTGCCACTGTGCCGCCCTTAGCGATAACTACAATAACCATTTTCCTATAGTTATTGATCAGTCTCCCAGAAAGCAGCAGAGAAAAGTTAGCTCACTCTTTCTTGCAAAATTGGATAAGAAACATTTTGAACATAACCTGCTCATTTCAGATTCTGCAACCATGCTTTAATGGTTTTAACTTTAAATCTGTTGTCTTCAGTCACCATAATGTAAACATAAGTATGTGTTTTGGATCAATTTTTTACTATATGTAGCTTGATGCCTCACACTTTCTTGTAGAAAATAGAGACAAATAAATTATTCCCTTTAAGGATGTTCAGCAGACACTAATGTAGCGAAGTATCCTGAAACCATGTCTACCCTAGCCAACTTGATAGTTAAAAGATGGATCTTACTGCCAAAAGCAGTTTAAGATCCCTCCAAACATAACCAGGCCAAAATATTTCAAATTAATATAATAAAAATCTTGGAAGGGCAGTTTTTTGGTGCAGTTTTAGTGCTTTTACCTCACAGTAAAGAGACCAGGGTTTAGTCCTGGGAACTCTCTGCATGAAGTTTATATGTTCTCCCATGTCTACATGGGCTTCCTCTTGGTGCTCCAATTTCCTCCCACAGTCCAACAATATGAAGGTTAGGTGGACTGGCGATGCTAAATTGGCCCTTGTAGGTGTGTGTGTGTGTCTGTGTGTGTGTTTATACTATGATGAACTGGTACACTATCCAGGGGATTGTTCCTGCCTTGCTCCCTATGCTTGCTGGGATTGGCTTCAATCCTGCTCAGAATTAAGCAGGTTTAGATAATAGTATGGTAATATAAAAAGGCAAAATTTAAACAAAATAGATATAAAACATTGGTTTCCCACTGACTTAAAAGAGGAGAGTTTGAGTTCTTCCAGTTTAGCAGAATAAGTCTGCGTGCCAAAAGTGTAGTGGATGCAATCACAGTTTGTTTGTCTTTTTCCACTTTAAACCCATCTGGAAGAACCCCAAACACAGCTGTTAATGGGTTAGGAGGGATTGTGAGACCAAGGCTGTCTGAAAGGTAGTTAAAAATTTTGGTCAAGAATGATGTTAATTTGGTGCAGGCCCAGAACATGTGACCCAGTGAGGCTGGGACTTGATTGCAGCTTTTGCAGGTTGGATCATGCCCTGGAAACATTTTGGAGAGTTTTAGACGAGACAGATGTGCTCGATATATAATTTTGAGTTGTATAATTGTATGTTTTGCGCATATGGAGCTCAAGTGAATTCTCTTCATTGTTACTTTCCACTCCTTTTCTGATATATTAATTGAGAGATCTTTTTCCCAGTGTCCTCTTGGATCTTTGAAAGGGAGGGACTGCAAAATGATTTTATATATTGCAGAGATGGTGTCTGAGTCCTTGAGATTGAGCAATATTTTTTCCAGCATGGATGAGGGTGCAAGATGAGGAAAATCTGGGAGGTTCTGTTTAACAAAGTTCCTAATTTGAAGATAGTGAAAAAAATGTGTAGCTGGAATGTTATATTTGGAATGTAATTGTTCATAGGATGCAAAGGCATTGTCTATATAAAGATCTCTAAGCAATTTAATCCCAAATTTTTTCCAGATATTAAAAACTGCATATGTTTGCGAAGGTTGAAAGAGGTGGTTCTCTTGCAGAGGTGCCACAGATAAAAGCTTCTCTATCTTAAAATGCTTTCTACATTGGTTCCATATTCTAAGTGAGTGAAGCACAATTGGGTTATTAGTGTATTGCCGATAACTTGTATTTGTTGGGGCGAAATTTTGTTGATAAAGAGCTTTATGTTTACTTGTGATGTTAACCCCTAGGTATTTAAACTGTTCTGCAATAATAAAAGGTAAGGTGTCTAATCTAATATTATATGCTTGAGAATTCACTTGAAAAAGTACACTTTTATTCAGATTAATTCTGAGACCAGAGATCTTTTGAAATTCTGTGAGTGCTGTTAAGACTGGGTCTGATATATACAGTACCATATCATCTGCATATAGTGAAATTTTCTGTTCCAGTCCTTCTCTGATAATCCCCTTTATATGATCATTATTTTAACAGTGTATTGCCAGTGGTTCAATGGCGATTGCAAACAGTAGCCGTGACAAGGGGCATCCTTGTCTAGTACCACGTTCTAGTTTAAAGTAGTCTGAACAAATGTTGATACAAACTGAAGCTTCTGGATTAGTATACAATAATTTGATCCATGCACAAAAGTTAGGACCAAACCCAAATTTCTCCAATGTAGTAAAAAGGTATTTCCATTCAATCATGTCAAATGCTTTTTCTGCATCCAATGATAATAATATTTCTGGGGTGTTTGATTAAGTTGGTGAGTATATTACATTAAATAGGCGTCGAAGATTTGAAGATAAGTGTCGACCCTTAATAAATCCAGTTTGATCTTGTGATATTACTGAGGGGAGCACTTTCTCCATCCTTCCAGCTATGATTTTGGAGAGTATTTTAACGTCATTATTCAGAAGTGAAATATGTCTGTATGATGCACATTGTAATAAGTCCTTATTTTATTTTGGAAAAACAGTGATTAGTGCTTGGTGAAAAGTCTTCAGGAAGAGTTTGGTTGTCTGTGGCTTTTGTAAATGTTGCTAATAGGAGGGGTTGCTAGTTGAGCGGAGAATTTCTTATAAAATTCTGCAGGGTATCCATCAGGGCCTGCTGCCTTCCTTCCTTGAAGTGACTTTATAGCATCTAGTAGTTCTGATAATGCCAGCGGTTTATCAAGTTCCTCTGCACTAAGAGTGTCTATTTGTGGTATCTGTAATGTATCCAGAAATGCATTAGATTGTGTATTGTCTTCTTTAAACTCAGTAGTATATAGGAATTTATAATAGTCTCTGAAAGTGTGCATTATATTTTTGTGGTCGATGATTTTTTCCCCGTTCGTGTTGGTGATTACTGAGATTGCGTTGCGCCCTTCTTGCTTGTGAATTTGTTGAGCTAAAAGCTTATTAGCTTTCTCTTCATGTTCATAGTAATGATGTCTGGATTTATAAATTAGTTTTTCAGTTTCTTTAGTTGTCAAGAGGTTTAGTTCTGAATGCAGAGCCTTCCTTTTCCTATGTAGAGCCTCGCTTGGTAGTCTGGCATGTTCTTCATCTATTCTAGTAATTTCACATTTTATCTCTGCTACTTTCTTGGTTTCTAATTTATTTCTGTGGGAAAGATATGAGATAATCTGTTCTCTTAAGAAGGCCTTAAGAGTTTCCCAGAGTATTCCTGCAGAAATCTCTGAGGATGTATTTGTCTCTAGGAAGAAGCTGATTTGTTTGGATATAAATTCTGTACAATTCTCGTCTGCTAATAGAAGCGGGTTGAGACGCCATCTGCGAGGTGAGTGTGTTGGGCATAGTGACTTTAGCTCCAAGATCAGAGGTTCATGGTCAGAAATAATAGCATCGTATTTGCAAGACTTAATCATAGGCAAGAAGTTATTATCTATAAAAAAATAATCAATCCTTGAGTAGCAATGATGTACTGGTGAGTAGAAAGAATATATTCTTGATTTTGGGTTTAAAAACCTCCAGGGGTCTGATAAGTTGTGATCAGTTATAAACTTTGTAATTATCTTTGCAGTGTTAGATGTTGTTCCCCCTGTGGTAGAAGTCCTATCTAAGAGTGGATTTAAAACACAATTAAAGTCCCCAGCCATTATAATTTTATGAGTGTTCAGATTGGGAATGGATGCAAATAAATTTTGTATAAATTCCTTATCATCAACATTATGAGGTGCATAAACATTTATCAAGATCATTTTACAGTTAGACAAGTCTCCCATGACCATCACATATCTCCCTTCAGGATACAATACTACATCTGATACTACAAATGAGAATGTTCTACGTATGAGAATTCCCACACCTCTAGTTTTCTTTGTAAAACTGGAATGGAACATTTGGCCAGTCCAGTCTTTTTGCAGCCGAAACTGATCCTTGCTTAGTAAGTGGGTCTCCTGTAAAAATACTATTTTAGCATTTAGACCTGTTAAGTGAGAGAGTACTTTCTTTCTCTTTAATTCGTGATTCACGCCTTTAACATTCCAGCTCACGAAGTTAACTGTCCCATCATGGAGACATTTATTCTGAGTTTTTGATGTCATTTTATAGTACATTGGTAGTTATAACTATAAAAATTAAAAGGATAGATTAGGTATAGATCTAGCCTGCTCTCTTTCTCTCCCCCTTTAACCCCCTCCTCCCTTTTTGCCTCCCCACGTGAGGCTAGAACCCACTTCACACAGTCCCAGTCCTCTGACATACCCAGAGACAGAGCACGTCCAAAGCAAAACAAGCCCCCATGCAGCGGCGTTTTAGGGTTAAAAAATAGAGATATCTATTACCAATGTAGTCTAAATACCTTATGCATAAAATTAAATCATTAACAAACTGTGCACTTAGAATATATATAATCTTCAATAATTTTAGTGTATTAAGATAATACACCTGGATAATAAACCCGGGGAATAGTGTTAGAAAAGTGGTCTAGAATAAGCATAAGTGTTAATGCAATAATAGCAATAACAATAAACCAAGGGTATGATGTTGAACAGTCTCGTTTAGGGTAGAGAGAAAATAATTAGATAAAAAAAAAGGGAAATTAAGCACAAACGTCTATAACTATAATTAAAACATAAACAAATAGCGCCCGAGTAGTAATGAGTAATAACGAGAATATATAATGATAAAGCCCATATTTTAAACAAATAGATCAGACAGTAGATCATTAATCTTTGCCGTATCATTAATGGCCATGACTCACTTTTATGTATCAGAATAGTCCTGGGATCAGCTTTCTTAATTCTTTTTCTGCTTCTTCCTTGCTAGCAAAGACTTGACCGTGCAATTCCACTTTCAGTTTGGCAGGATACAAGAGGCTGTATTTGATATAAAATAGACTTAAGAGAAGTCCACACTACCCAGGATGTTGTTACAGGGTTCAGTAACAAGTACTCAGTGCAACAGCTGGTGGTTTTTTAGTAAACCCTGAAGAACTGTAGACACTAAATAGTGTGAAGTTTCCTAACTCTGTCATTCTATCAACATTACTCAAACAGATTAAAAGCTCATTGGATAGTGTTAGTTGGAAAGGACTTTCAAACAAACTGCTTTTTCTGTCTTTCTAGAAACACATTGTACAGTGGATTCAGAAAATATGCAGACCCCTTTTCTTTCTGCACCTTTTATTGTGTAGAAGATTTTAATTTAAATGTATAAAATTTCCATTTTTGCACAACAATCGACACTCAACAACCCATACTGACAAAGTGAAAACATTTTTTTTCAGATAGGTTTGCAAATTTATTTAAAACTAGCAAAATACCTGCGCTTCGCAGCGGCGAAGTACTGCATTAAAATTTTTATTAAGAAGAAAATTTAACCTTTTTAAACTGAGGGAAAATATGCCAATAATTATTTGTTAAGGATCTCTTTTGTATACCACGTTGTCTGTTCGGCCCTCCGGTTGTAACATGACCAAGCTGTGCGCTGAGCTTACTCTTGAGCATGCAACTTACAGTTGGCCATGTGAACAGTAATCTTGTCTCAAATCTCACAGCTTGGATTGCTGCTGTCATAATCAGTTTGAGGTTCATGGTTTGTTTCAATTACGACAGTATTTGCAGGACTTGTGTTGAAGTGACATTCGGCATCTGTCAAGCGTTGTAAGCTTACAACCGGTTTCATCGATAACTTCACATCCAGCTTTTGAGAGTTTAAACATTCATAAACATCAAAGTGTCCACTACTGAAATCGTCATCTGTGATTCTAAGATGTTTAAGAGGTATTGGCGGTTGTCGAAAGGTGTAAAATATTTGGCCATTTCGGTACACTTGAAAGCACCAACCGAACAATTCAGCGGCAGCCATCAACTCACATGCAGAACCATAGGTGAAGGGCTTAAGCATTTCACTCTTCTAGTGCTCCTGTGTAGTATAATTATCTCCTGTACCGTCATCAGTCCACACTTTGAACCTGTCCCAGTCATTCAATACATAAGACACAATGTTCTTCCGGATATCAAGAGTGAGCCTGATATGGCCGTGCAATATGTAACACAGGGAATGGAAAAGGTAGGTGCCATCTCCGGGCATGGAAACCACTCGGTAAGTGACAGTTCTTTGATCGATGGTGATTACCTCGATAGACATGGTAATGGGGGTTGGAATGATGAAGGAAATGGGTACCTGAGTAATGTAAAGTAAGTGTAAAATACCTATACAATAACTATAATTGTAATAAACAAACAATAAAACAGCGGAGAAGCCGTGGATTAAACAAAAAGGCTGTAGTTATCAGCAGGGAGACGTGAATCCCGTGGCGAAGCAAGGAAGGGAATGTAGAGACTGGAGCGACAGACGGCCTTATATAGGCAGGCAGCCAACAACGTGGGAGGCGTTGGGATGGGGGACCCAACGCCGCCTCACATGGTGACCAAGCTGCAGGCTATGGACGTATATATGTACGTAAGTAGGATTCAGTTAGCGTTGGGAACCCGTGTACCAAATTTCTTGAAGATGGGTCCATAAGTAACAAAGACTGTTGAAAAGTTCAATATGGCGACCGACAGTGGCATCATACCACCGAAATAAGTACGTACATTGGTTTTGGTTAGTGCAGGGAAGCCGCCTACCAAATTTCGAGAAGATGGGGCCATAAATAAGAAAGTTCAACATGGCGGACGTTGTTGACCGTTATGACCGTTACGCGTAGATTTTCGAAATGAAACCTGCTTAACTTTTGTAAGTAAGCTGTAAGGAATTAATCTGCCAAATTTCAGCCTTCTACCTATACGGGAAGTTGGAGAATTAGTGATGTTGGAAAATTCAATATGGCGGCTGACAGTGGCGTCATACCACTGAAATAAGTATGTACATTGGTTTCGGTTAGCGCAGGGAAGCTGCCTACCAAATTTCGTGAAGATGGGGCCATGAATAATAAAGTTCAATATGGCGGACGTTGTTGATCGTTATGACCGTTGCGCGTAGAATTTCGAAATGAAACCTGCTTAACTTTTGTAAGTAAGCTGTAAGGAATGGGCCTACCAAATTTCAGCCTTCTACCTACACGGGAAGTTGGAGAATTAGTGACGTTTGGAAAATTCAATATGGCGGCCGACAGTGGCGTCATACCATCGAAATAAGTACGTACATCAGTTTCGGTTAGCGCAGGGAAGTCACCTACCAAATTTCGTGAAGATGGGGTCAGCCTTCTACCTACACGGGAAGTTTGAAAATTGGTGACGTTGGAAAATTCAATATGGCGGCCGACACTGGCGTCATACCATCGAAATAAGTACATACATCGGTTTCGGTGAGCGCAGGGAAGCCACCTACCAAATTTCGTGAAGATGGGGCCATAAATAAGAAAGTTCAACATGGCGGACGTTGTCGACCGTTATCGACCGTTATGACCGTTACGTGTAGAATTTCGAAATGAAACCTGCTTAACTTTTGTAAGTAAGCTGTAAGGAATGAGCCTGCCAAATTTCAGCTTTCTACCTACATGGGAAGTTGGAGAATTAGTGATGAGTCAGTCAGTCAGTCAGTCAGTCAGTCAGTCAGTCAGTCAGTGAGTGAGGGCTTTGCCTTTTATTATTATAGATCAAAAATTGAAATTCTTATGAGGGTTTAATTTCCTGTGGCATAAATTGAATTCACTCTGTTTTCTTTAATTTTCCTTGAGATGTGTTTAGAACTTGACTGGACTCCACTTGTGGCAAACTGAATTGCTGAGAAAAACTGTAGTTTAGAAAGCCACACACCTGTATATATAAAGGTCCCACAAGTTATAATGCATGTCATGACAAAAACCAAGCCATAAAGTCCAAGGACCTCTCTCTAGACCTCAACAATAAAATCATGGTGAGGCATAGATTACGGAAACGGCAAAAAAATATTTCTAAAGCATTGAGTGTTCTGGAGAACTGTGGCCTCAATAATTGTAACATGAAAGAAGTTTGGAGCCACCAGGACTCTTCCTAGAGTTGACTGTCCACACAAACTGAGTAACCAGGTAAGAAGGACCGAGGTATTGAAGAACCAAATGGTCACTTTAAATGAGCTTCAGAAATCTACTGCTGAGATGAGGGAACCTGTTGGAAAGACAACTATCTCAGCAGCACTCCACCAATCTAATGGAACATAGTCTTGGGTAAAATGCATATAACGCTTTCTTTGGAGTTTGTCAAATGGCATTTACAGAACTCTAAGAGCAGAAAAAAAAAGATTCTCTCGTCTGAAGAGACAAAAATTGAACTCTTTGGTCAGAACTCCAAATAAATGTTCATTACCTATCTTATACCACTCCTACGGTGAAGCATGGGAAATGTCAGAATCATGCTATGAGCATTGTTTTCAGCAGCATGGACATGGAGACAGAGCAGAGTTGGGGGGGGGATGAACATAACCAAATACAGAGAGGGCACCTTGAAGAAAACCTGCTCCAGACTGAGACTGGGGTGATGGTTCACCTTTCAGCACGACAATAACCAACAGAATTATGGAGTGGCTTGATCCTTGAGTGATCCAGCCAAAGCCCAGACTTAAAACCCATAAGATATCCATACAGCAACCTGAAGAAGGCAATTCAGAGGCACTTCCCATCCAGTCTAATGGCGCTTTAGAGGATCTGCCAGGAAGAATGGGATGAATTGCCCAAATCCAGGTGTGCAAAAAACATGTTCATACTTATTCATTATGGTTAATCGATTAATGGGAAAAAATCATTATTTTTTTCCTTTAAAATTAAATCTACAATGCAATAAAATGAGAAAAACTGAAGGGGTCTGAATGCTTTCTGAATTCTCTGTGTGTAAATTTAAGATTCTTTTGAACAATCCAATATGAAGACCTATTGTTAACACCTGCCCTTTATTTATGACACTAATGGTCAAATAATTACTTAGAAACTAAATTGCCCATATATAATTCAAGCAGAGTTTTCTCTAGACTAAGTGGAACATTTCCCAAAAATGAGTAACACCAAGATAATAATCAAAACTTTTGACTTAGCATGGTTTATTATTATTGTGGGCATCAACAAATTTTCAAAAATTGCTTTTTTTTCTACAAAATAGATTCTTATAGACAAAGAAAGAAAAATGGAAAGTGAGGTTTCCTAGATCTGATTGTTTGTGTGTATTAAAAAAGAAACTATTCAAAATAAATAATATTTGGAAGTGGTAAAGTCGGTAGAAAAGATGCTAGGTCTCTTAATATTTTAGATTTACGGCAGACCAGCTTCTGTTTTAGCATAGTTCAGAGGCTTCATAGTTTCCTTAGATATACTGGTATACAGGCTATGTTTCAGAGAGATACAAATCTAGACACAGACATACAGTTTATCCACATTTCAAGATAAACAAGCACCTCCTGTGTTAAGCTGCTCAAGCTGAGTAAATGGAGGACAAAATGTAAAAACGTTTAGCCTGTATAATCAATCAAAAGGAGCTTTGGTTTATCCAGACAGTTCTGATGGCAGAACATCCTTGCAAGAGAAAAAAAACTGATTTGTCTGCTTTTGGAAATTGGTTACAATGCTTCTAAATTTTTTCCAGGTTACTTAGAATATTGTTATTAGGGTGAACATTTTAAGACACATATTTCTTCTATAACCAGTATTTTGGAATACAAGCACATAAAGTACGCACAACAGTATATTCTTTATGCATCGTAATATAACATTGTTTTGCTTAATTAGACGGTTTAATTAATTTGGCTTTTATTCTGATTGATATCCTTTAATTTTGGAAGAAAATAGTGTCTGCTACCTTTAGAAGATAGTAAATGTGTGTGAAAAAGGTCAGTGTAAGTCATAAAGTAAAAGAACAGTAGCTACTCTGCACAGTTCCAAAATTAACCTATAATTAATAAAACCTTTATTTCTTAGCAATGCTTATTGAAGAAGAGGCCAGACGGTGTACTGGTAATAACATTTTTACTTAATGATTACCATCTGCATCTGATGATATCATAATGTCTTTCTACTTTTTTTGTCTTTTGTCTGGGTTGCTAATTTCTAATCTCATGAAATATGATTTTTGAGTATTATGTAGGAAGTATATAAGCTCAAGAAGGATGAACAAAAATGTTATTGGGAAGAAGTAGCAAAAATATATACTGTATAGTATAGACCATTTATTTACTAAGTCAAGAAAAAAACATATGTCATATCCCACTAATATACAAAAAGGCATACATGTCATGTAAACACAATGCTAAATAGTTTTATTGACATATTAGGATAGAATCATTTGAGGATAGCAGTGCAGTTAATTTGTCTCCTTTATTTACTAAATTGCAGAACGATAACTGGTATGGTTGCACCAGTTAATTTTCTCAGGAAAAAAAAACTTTCTCATTGATGAACGGCTTCTGAGAAGTACTAACTGATGTACTCTCCACCATCATAAGTTTACATTAGTCTTGAAATCAGTCAAATCCACTTCCTTGTCTTCAGGTTTCGACTTTATGGATCTCTCCTATCTTGGTTTTCCTCATGGTCTCCCTGTTAATCTTACTTTCCCTCAATGACTCCCTCTTTTACTGACCTCCCATTAATTCCTATTCATTATTCTTTCTCTTACACCCATTCCTCTTGTTCAGTCTTACTCATGTGATCTTGCTTCTATTTCAGGCTCAGGGATGTTCTCACTTTTTTCTTTATAGTATAGCTTGCCTGCACATTTAATTATTAAATACACTATTTCTATTTTCAATCTCCTGAACATGCTGGGTGTTAATACCTACAAGTGCTCAGCTTGTGTATGCTAGTTTTTCAACCCAAAAATAGGACTCACCATGTTAACATCTTACAAAATCTAAGGGCTGGAAGTCTTTCTACAGACTCCATGCATACTGCTTGTGATATCTGGATTGCTAGAAAAGCTACTTACTTTAATATAGTACATTTTAAGCTTCTAGTTTTCTGAACTCTTGATAAACTCAACTAAATTCCCTTAAGCAGCAAATTAAGATAAAAATTCACTTCCATCACTTCCAGGTCATTCTTACTACAAGCTGCCTGAACAGCAATATTGATTCTATAATTGATTATATCTAATGTTATAAAGATGAGGCAAAGACATCATAAAGATTTGGGCCAACCACCCGTATATTGTTCCACGGCTGCAAAATAGGTTTTTAGATGAACAGAGATGTTCACTGATCAGAGTGCAAAACAGAACTGTTTGTATGGAGGCAAGATGGCATCTTTAAAGGCCAGAACAGGAAGTCATGTCATCTTTGGGGCCGGAAGTGATGTCATCGGGGCTGGAAGTGATGTCATCATTGGGGGGCGGGCTGGAAGTGTCGTGATTGGGACCGTAAAAGACATCATCATTTGGAGTGGAACCGGGAGCGATGTCATCGGGACTGGAAGTGGCGTCATCATTGGGGGTGGAAACCGGATAGTGACGTCATCACTGGGGGCGAAAAAAAACGGAGTGATGTCAGAGGCACCGAATTACAATTACTCAGGCCCTTTAGCTGCTTCCTACTCACACGTGTGTGACACTAAGAACAAAAGGCAACACACAAAAGATTGAACTTACCAGCCAAGCTGAAGGTTCAGGTCTAGAAATTAGCTTAGTGTAGTTTTACCTCACAATTTTGTGAAAAAATGGATCTAAATTTTAAAAAAGAATGTGTTTTTTTCTACTAATACAATTTGAATTAACAGTATTTTGAAACTTTACCCAGTGCCATAATCCAGTGAGCAGGTGTCAGTAGTTAGCTGGGTCTCGATCCTTAGATTTTCTTTTTGCCTACTACTTGCCCCAATCTTTTCATATCTGTTTCTCTTGCTGTACAACACTAATTGTACCACAGTCACATGATTTTAAGCTTGATTTGCAATCGCCTACTGAATTTATGAGTCAGCTCGAATTTCAGTTTCATTGGGTGTCCTTTCATGTGCAATATGAAAGAGGTTGTAATGTTTTGATTGGGCTGTCATATGATGGGAAGAATTTACATTGTGTTATAAATTGAGTTTGGCAGTCCTATAGTGTGAGCAGTCTCAAGAGCTGATTTTCAAATTTCCCAAAATTTATTGTGCAGCAACAGCATTGAGTGTGCTTGCAAATGTAAATAATAACAACAGACATGGCACAGAGAGAATGAATTGTGTGTAAACACATATAACAGTAAACTACATAGATTTACATGTCTTCAGTTCTCTCTGAAAAATTGACAGAATGTATTGTCAATGCCTACCCAATCATTGATCCAGTTGTGCCTTTTTATTTTCTTTGTAGTTTCAGAGCACAGTACGGTAAGAGTCAGCAATGCACCTCTTTTCTTTCTTCACAATTTGAGAAGCTTGCTTTCATATCGTATTTTTGAATGTATAAGCTTTTATTGAAAAATATCAATAGGTAAAAATTTCTGTCAGGGCCATGTACAAGTTTAATCTGTGCTCCAACATCATGACATATCAAATCGGACTGAACACGCTTGTACAGTTTCAGCACACATATGCCTGCCGACTCTGTCGTGAAGTATGAGTAATTGTTTTGGCCACGATTATAAAAATCTCACAGTGTATGCTTGGCTGTTATGATTTTTGCAGGTTTTCAAATTGTTTTATTGGCTCAATACATTTTTCTTTGAGTCTTGATGATTTGCTGTGGTTATGAAAATTGTAGCATTCCGTTTAAAGGTTTTATACCTGGATTTTGAATTGACACTTGTTACTATGTTTTGGAAATGCCCCTACACCATTTTGTTTTTAGCAAGCACTCCCATTTTGGGTATTCACTATCACTATGTAATGCGATATTTTTGGAGGTGTGGTCCTGATGTTGCACTGTCTGGCGTCATCTGGGCAAGCTGACACTGCATGTTTTTCTCCACCCAGGACAGTGGATAAAATCTAAAAACCTTTATGAGTGCTTTTCTGTTGTTCTTTCTAGTTATTACAAACTTTAGCTGCCTTCATTAAGACTCTGATTTTGATTTGCTTATTGGGCTTTGTTATTTGGTTGTTTTATTCCTGTTTGTAACCCCTGTCTGTTCTTTAGTTTAAGATTTGATCTCCCAGATCTTTTTTTCTTTTACTGCTTGTTGCGTTCCAATTCCAGTTGTAGCAGAACACAGTCCTTTGATCATGGGTCAGCCAGCTGCACATACAACTGCCAAAGCTGGCTGCACAAGATAAACAAGGTAGCTGCTTCTCATATGTGGATAAGCCAGAAATACAGACAGGACAGTAGCAAACAATGCATCATCTGCATTAAGAAATTACTGGCTCAACAGACAAGATGAAGATAAATCATCCACCTAAGGAAAGACCATTAGAACAGACCAAAAAAAACAAAACTCCATCTTAGATGGGCAACAAGACACTTGCTTCAAACATCCATCTATCCATCCATTATCCAACCATCTACATCCTAACTACAGGGTCACGGGGGTCTGCTGAGGCCAATCCCAGCTAAGGCAGGGAACAAACCCCTGGAAGGGTGCCAGCCCACCACAGGGCACACACACACACACACACACACACCAAACACACACTAGGACAATTTAGAATCACCAATGCACCTAACCAGCATGTCTTTGGACTGTGGGAGAAAACCGGAGTACCCGGTTAAAAACCCATACAGACACGGGGAGAACATGCAAACTCCATGCAGGGAGGACCCGGGAAGCGAACCCAGGTCTCCTTACTGCGAGGCCGCAGTGCTACCACTGCGCCACCATGCTTCAAACAAAAGTATTACATTTATTTTTCTCTGAGTATCCTACTCAGTCCAGAGTCCCTGGTCTCTGGCACAAAAAAGGAGTATTTTTTTTTTACTTCTTGCTGCCTTCACCAAAAATTGCACACAAGAGCATTGTGTTTGCACATGTGAGGCAGCACAGTTAATCTGTTGTGATCTACGGGAATCCCGAAAGTACAGCTGCCAAAAAACACTTCCAAAGTGGCCCACTAGAGGGGGAAAACACCATCAAAATACTCTGACTAGAAACCATAGGGGCTGAGGTGAATCTTGATAAAATAAAATGAATGATTTATTTGCACAAAATGGCTGTCCAAGCACAAAGAGCGCAAAGGAGATGCCTGAAGAGCCAAGGCAGACAACTCCCAAAACAGAAACCAAGGTGGTCAAAACAGAGCAGAGTTTGAAAAAAAAAAATCAATAATCACAGTCCCAAAACAAAATCCAAAGGCAAAGGTGAGAAACAAAGCACCAGGTCAAAAATGCAGAAAACACAAGCTCTTGCACAGAAACTCATAAAAACTCTCCACTCCCTAGTACATTCAATGAATCACGAGGAACATGGGAGGCCCTCCTTTAAATAGGGTGGAGGGTCATTCCTGGTGAGTGAATGAAGGTGGCCAGTCTTCAGCTTGAGATATTGATAAGAATGAAATTTCAATGATATATTTAGTAGGAAGTTTCAGAAACCTGCCACTAACAGTAGTGCAGCAAATCTTGAAGGCCCTTATATATCATTTACAGTTATATAATGTACACTGGCCACGTGGGATCTGGATTTTTGTCAATTTTATCTTAGAATTCCTCTCAAGCATAAGAAATACCTAGGTAAATGATGAGAGATAATGAGGTTCTGGAATGGCTTCAAACATGCATCAGCACTTTAGCAGCAGCATTTAGAGGCAGTTAGAACTTTCAGATACTTTGGTACAGATGGGGCCTTATTTAACAAAAAGCACGGTAATAAGCTCAGGAAATCGTTTCAATGGTGGGATAACATACCAAATAATCAAAAAAACATAACAAATACAAGCAGGTTATGAAGATTTAAACCCATTAATCTGTCATGGATGACTCCAAAACTAAATAATACTTGACATAATCTGAAGTTAGAAAAGAAAGAGCAAAGCTTATTGAGTTGTGCAGCTTTGCACAAAAAGGAAAAACTGCTATGGCTCTATATTCAAACTTTAAAGAAAACTTCTGTAGCTAGGCTGAATGAAATATGGAATCCTAACAAATCATTCATGATTTTCGAAACACAGTTTCATTTTTTTATAAAGCAGGCAGAAAGCTAGAGTAAAGGATTATCTTGTGACCTTCAAATAAAAATAATGACACTATGTTAATAATCCACTATGCTCAAATGGTCAACTTATACAAAGCAATTTTGGATTTATGCTTAATCTTCTCCCAAAGCTCTTTTTTATTTCAATGTGCCCTTGTATGATAAGTAGTCACAATTATTTTTTACAGACATCCTGAATCAGGGATTATTGCACGAAAAAAGGACAAAACAACACTATATACATCTATTATTGTCAGTGTTAATGCAGAAAAGAAAATCTATTAAACATGGTCAGTTACAGGCTCTATTCAGCGCATGCTCCTCTCTAAGACATCAGTGAAAGAGAGATCTAAATAAAGCAAACAATGTATACATAGCAAGATATTAATGCAAAATGAAAGGCCAAAAGCTGAAATGGGACAAGTTACTTTTAGAATTGATGCGATTATTAAAAGATTTATTAAGTAGTTAATATCAAGACTTACTAATGGATATAATAAAATAATGCCATTTATAAACTAACTTTAATAAAAAGTTTTTTTTGTTACATGTGAGAAAATACTTATCTTCAGAATGTAAAGTTGTTTTTTTTAGATAGCTTTTCCTACTTCTGCCTCTCCAGTCCTTTGAATGGCAAGTTCAAAAACTTGTATTAGGCATCTCTTTGTAAAATTACATGTTTAGGAGTAGGAATTAATTCAGAACACATGCTTCTGCACAGGGGATAGCCATCATTGTGTTCCTGTCCAAAATCTTTCTCTTTTAAAGGAGCTGACGTACAGAAAACTGAAAATGTCTTTCTTGCTGTTACCTGCATTAATCACTGTCACCAGGCTATCATTCCTATGTCCCCCTGTAATTGAAAATTCTCAAGTACACACAGCCAAGAAGTGTTCTTGTCTGAGAAGATTCCAAACATAGCAAATTAGGAATATTTAGACTCCCAATAAAGCTTCCATCTGTCTTCCTTGTCCAACATCAAAGGAAAATAGTGGCCAGAGAAGGGGGGCTGTACTTTAGAGGATTACTATGCTGCATGCCAAAATATTGCAAATTCTTGCTTTTCCAATATCTACATCTACTTTTCTTATCGTCCTACTGGGGTTTACATTTATATAATGTACGAGGTGTGGCAGAAAAGTAATGAGACTGGCAACACTGCAAGCGATCTGGCAATGCTGGCGCTGTTGTCCTTGATAGAGCACGTGTATCAGTACCCTCCCATAGCTCAGTGCGAGTTTCAACTCCTTCCGTTAACTACGTGATTTTTGTGACTGCTATTAGCGAAGTTGTGTTTTTGGTTGTGCGTCACGCAAAATGGAACAGCGGAATTTGGAGCAATGTTGTGCCATTAAATTTTGTGTTAAGCTTGGAGAATCGGCAAGTGTGACGTTTGAAAAGTTAAAACAGGCCTATGGGGAACATTCTTTATCCGGAGCTCAAGTTTTTCAGGAGGCCTTCAACTTCGAAAACCAATGAAAACATCGAACGTGTGAACACTCTTGTGAGATCAGACCGTCGTTTAACATTAAGAATGTTGAGTGAACAATTAAATTTGAACAGATTTACCGTTCATCAAATTTTGACTGAACATTTGCACATGCGAAAGGTCTGTGCCAAAATGGTGCCGAAAAACCTCACAATTGAGCAGAAGGACAATCGAAAAAACGCATTCCTGTGGTTCCCCAGCCCCCTTATTAACCTGACCTCAGTCCGTGTGACTTTTTCCTTTTTCCTAAACTGAAAAAAGTCCTCAAAGGACGTCATTTCGGGACTTTAGAAAACATCCAAAAGAGTGTAACGGACATGCTGAAGACCATACCGGTTGAAGACTTCCAGCGCTGCTACCAACAGTGGGAACAACGTCTCCATCGGTGTGTAGCTGCCCAAGGGAACTACTTTGAAGGGGATAACATTGATGTTTGAAAAAAATAAAAACTTTGGTAAATAAAAAATCAGTCTCATTACTTTTCTGCCACACCTCGTATAACTCCTATCCAGGGGATTTCTGAACACATATTGATACCCTAAACACTCCCTTTGTTTATTTGGAGAAAATGAATCACACCACATTGAAACAAATTGGCTCCACTATTAATTGTTTCATCTAACTTCATAACAAAAGTGCTCACTCTCTACCATCCTAAACTACAAGCCTCTCTATAACAGTAATGCTCATGCAGTCAGATGTTTTGGTTGCTAATCCTCATCCACATCCAGCAAAAGGTGATGTACTCAATTCAACATCAGCAAGATAAATGAGCTAATGGTGGGCTTCCGCCATGCCAAGGAGCCTCTGAGACCAATCACCATTAAGGGGGTCATGTGGAAGTGGTGCAGAGTTACAAGTACCTGGAGGGTCACCTAAAAATCAAACTGGTCTGACGACACAGTGGTGCTTTACAAGAAGGGTCAGAGCAGACTATGCTGCCTAAGGAGACTCAGGTCTTTTGATGTATGCAGCAAGCCACTAGAAATGTTCTGTCTGTCAGTAGCTGTCAGTATGTTGTTCTACACTGTAGGTTCCTAGGGAAGCAACTCGAGCTCAAAAAATGCACAATGCCTGAACAAACGTATTTGGAAAGCCTACTCCATCATAGAGCTAACTCTGGAAACACTGGAAGCTGTTGTGGAAAAGAGGATGTTGGAATAATTGAATGCATTCATGAAAAATCCCCTCCATCCCCTCAAGGAGGCGCTCTCTTTGTGTGGTGTGCTAAGAAGCACCTCTGGGGATCTTATCTGCCCACTGCTTTCAGGCAATTCTGTGCTTTCTCCCAGCATATTCATTACGTTCATTTTGAAATTTCTGTAAAATATTCATTTATTTATATTTATTTACTTATCATTTGATTGATTAATTGATTGTATTATCTGTCCTGTAGGTCTTTATCCTTGTGGTTTATGTATCTACTGCAGTATGCAAATGCATTTCCTCTTTGGAAAAATAAAGATTGTCTGATCTAATCTAGTATGTGATATATATTTTATTTTGTCACATTAATATTCCTTAGGTTAGGTCAGGTAGAGGAGCATGCACCACACGATAAAACAGCTCAGGATCCCAGTTTGTAACCCCCCAGGCAGACATATAGTCTAGTCCCACTTTCCGAAAATGACTATCTATCTGCTGCAGTCAGGTGTAACATGAGAGTCCCCTTGGCCTGGTCCAGCCACTTAGGTCCTCAACAATTAGGGAATCGTGCCACATGGCTGTAGTGCCGTAATTGACACTCTCTCACAATTCAGGTGATGTGGCTCATTTGGGATTATGCCAGCAACTCCTCATTTGACACAAAGTCAAACCAGTGATACTCAAGGATTCTCCGAAGACACACTATACAAAGGAGTCCACTCTTTGTCTTAGGTCACTGGATAGCATCTATGTCTCACAACCATATAGCAAAACAGGAAGCATTGGTCCTTTGTCCTTTTGCATAGATATCAGGAGAGCCACACACCCCTTTCCAGTGACCTCATGGCCTCCCATACTCTCCCAATCCACCCACTGACTTCATAGGACAAGTCTCCAGAGACATGAATGTTGCTGCCAAGGTAAGTAAACCTCTCAACAGAGTTGACATTCTCTCCACAAATACTGTAGATGCACTGCTGATGGCTATACCTAAAAGGTCATTAAAGGAATGGATCTTGGTTTTTATCCAGGACACATGCAGGTCCAGACAATCAGACTCCTTGCTCAGTATCTCTAGAGTCCCGACATCTTTCCACTTCCACGTGTTGCCAATTACACTGCTTCCTACAGCCTCCAACCCATTAAATACTTAAAAACAACTTTCTTTTTATTACAAGTGAGTGTCTATTTTGAAATATTTTTTCTCAGATACTGTTAACTTCAGAAATAAATATTTTTTGCTTGAAATTTAAATTTTGTATTATTTTTTCACAGATTTGTTGCAAAATGTCAACTGTTACAAAAGCAAGAGTGGAACAATGAAAATGTTTCTCTTGGCTTTACCTGTTTCATAGAAATGAAATGGAACTGCTATTTGGTAATGAGCAATAGAAATATGAAGCCATCAGGATTGAGAGAACATTTCAAACCCAAGTGCAGTAATCATGTTGAAACCTTGATTGATGCTTTCAAGTTAAAAAGAATTTGTTATTATTAGAAAAGAATGATTTAGCATGGAATCTGCTTTAATTGTTCACTCATTCTCATTTAATATATCTATGATGAGTGACAATAATTTACAAAAGATGATTTCATTTATGGCAAGAAAAAAGCAAATTTCGAACAGGCTTGGATGGAAAGCAGGCTGTTTTGGTATAAGCAGATCACTGCTTAACCTAGCTTGGCAAAGAAGGTAATGAATGTTTTAGTTCCCTTCATAATTACTTATCTCTGTGAAACAGGTTTCTCTGTGTTGTTAAACCTGAAATCAAATTTGTGTAATCGACTTGATTCTTCAGATGACACATGAGTAACACTGTAGTAACTGATCTTAATTCCCTGATTGCACAAAAATGACAGTAAAAACCCCACTAGTTGTAGCTAGTTGTGTATCTGTGATTTGAATAAATATGATAAAATCCATACAATGTTCTGTTTTTAGCTATAACCATATACATGATTATGACAGTCTGGCAAAGGGGGTATGAGGTCATCCTGAACAATCCATTCGGTGTCTGTAGTCAAAAAAAGTTAAAGTTGGTCAGCTTTGTTTCTATGATGCCATAATGATTGCACTTATTTACTTCAACAAGATTTTATATTTGAAAGAAATACTAAACTTTAACTCAACTACTCCCAATTTCTTTGTTTTAGTATTTTATTATATTATCACTTGTTTTACTAAGTTGATTCAGTCTAAAAACTTCAAGTAAATGTGAATTGCTTTATAAATTTTATGTCAAAGAACTGCTTAGGTGTGTTAATTTGTTTTTATTTATACCTGTCATTTATTGTAATTTATACCTATTCAAAAATTGTAGCTTGCCTGCTCTTAATACTTTCCAGAAAAAATAACTAAATTGCTTCAAAAACAAGTTGGGATTACATTCCTATGTGCTAAAGTAGAAGTTCAAATCTTTGATCTATTTCATAGCAATTATTAATTTTAATTCACACATAAATTACAAAACAGGAAAGTCTAAGAATCATGATAAATGTAATTAACTATGGGGTTCAGTGAGAAACAGGTATTAGTCTGTGGTAGAAATTCAGTTGCACCACCGGGCTTCTCCTGTATAGAAGTGAAACAGGACAGCGAGGAGGGCCCTGCCTGTCTCCCTACTCCTGATGTCACTCTTCCCCCTCCCCTTGGCCCATAGCCTCTGTCTCAGATTAGCACAAATATTTCACTCCAGCAAGCAAACTATAATTCTTAGCGTGATGAGAGAATTCACAAAATCATCTGGAATGTTCAAACAAATTATAGAAAAAAGCCATTAAGTAGTTCTCTTGTTCGCTAGCTAAGTGGAGGCAAGATAAGCCCTGAGGCTGGCGTGTGATTAAAGGGACCCACCCCCCTCCCCTTGGCCAGTGCAAATGAATTGGTACCGCAAGTGAAAAAAACTTGATCTCAATCTGTTAAGTAGATCTCTTGTGAAAAGTGGACAGACATACAGACAAACCGACAGACAGTTGTTGGATTATATATATAGAGAGATAGTCAGTACACTGCCTCAAGGACTGTGTCTCTAATATAGATGTGAGGAACACTGGAACACCACAATGAACAGTCATGTCTTCTTTTCTCTTCACTCTACACACCTCAGACTATAAATATAACACCAGGCTATGTCACTTGCTGAAATTCTCAGTTGATTCTGCGCTTATGGGGTGTATCAATAAAGGGGGTGAGACAGTAAAGAAATTCGGTGGAGAACTTTGCTTCCTGGTGCAGAAACAATTGTCTGCACTTTAACATGGGCAATGTCACAATTTCACACATCCTTCAACTCTGTGATGGCCAGTGCGATTTTCTATGCTGTGATGTGCTGGACTGGTAACATCACTTCAAGAGAGGCCCACCAAATCAACAATTAAATTTAAAGGTATTTTCAGTTGGGCTCTCTGGAGGTAGAAGTGAAGGGGAGAATTAAAACAAAACTGAAAGTCATTATAAACAATGCTGCACATCCTCTCTGTAACACTCTAACACTGAGTACTTTCAGCATACTTGTAAATGTGTCAAGAAATGCAATGGGGTTCCTTTATACCAACAGCAATATATCTGCATGATACTTCACTGTGACTGTACTGTAACTGCCAAGTTTTTTCATTCTTTAAAATTTTCTTCCTTTTTAATAATTTTTGTGTGAGGTCAGACCATAGTATCTATCTATCTATCTATCTATCTATCTATCTATCTATCTATCTATCTATCTATCTAT
>JANRMT010062836.1:4521616-4543953 GCA_026402145.1 Polypterus bichir lapradei
ATATATATATATATATATATATATATATATATATATATATATATTATGTTATGTAGAAACAGTTGGGTATTAGTTGAAGTATTCTGGGAATTAAATGTTAATTTTGGATTTATTTATGTTTATCTATATAGTAGATTTGTAATTTAAAGATAAGATCCAGACAAGTCATAGTAATTTTTTAAGGTTTTCTATGTTCTAGTATTATTTGACAATTATTTAGTTTTGGATCAAGTAAATGACGGTGTAAGCAGATGTTAATTAACAGCATATAACATAAAAAAGTAACTGCCTAGTAATAGAACTTTATTATTGTCTTTATTATGTTTTTTTTTATTTCTGCCACTACAACCCTACCAAGCCATTATTTAGTTACATTTCCTTCAACACTGGGTTTTCTTTTGTCCACAAAGTTTGCAATTTCCAAAGATTTGTTCATTTTTGAGTAAAAACTGAAACACCAGCATCAAGTTTGCTGCTAAAGGCCATGTTCTATATGACATTGACCATTTTCCATTAAATACAAAGAGCAGTTGATCTTTATGGATGAGGAATACATAAATGAGTGCATTAGACAAAAATCAATAGTCACATCTTGTAATAAGAGATTCAGAGTGGCACGTTTCAAAAGGGTCTAAATGACTATTGTCAAGGTTAGGCGTATTTTTGAAATAACTTGTTCAGATCCCTTTCTGCAAGTCTATTACAAATTGCTATAATTTTTATTTTGGTCAAAATATAACAGATAAAATTATATAATGCATTCATAGTAATAGTATGTAATAAACTCTATTAATCACTTCAATTTTTCAATGCCAAACTGAAGTTAATAAGCTAAAGAAACCAAGAGCTTTGATGCTGTCCTTAACATTAAATTCATTAGTTTTGTTTGACTTGTTTAATATTATATAAGATCAAAAAGCAGGAGAGTTTTGCAAGTCTTTCAGAGTATGAAAACCATTTAATCAGAGAATTCATTACACTTGTTTAATACTATTACCTAATCAGTTAGCACACAAAAAAACAGCATACAAAAACATAAATTAAAATAAATTATAACAGGTACCTTTATAATCAGCACCTAAGACAGACTTCAAGGGGTAGGAAGACAAATGTAAAGTGAACAGTTGTGTGCTTAAGCTGTAAGTAGGCCATCTCAGGACCATACGGAAAACAGTTTGTATTTTTTAATTTTTGCAAAAAAACGGTTTCTACGAAAAAATTTAAAAAAATTATAATCATTGCAAATAGATGGAACAAAACTGTCTTTAAAAATGGGGACACTTTGTGATGCAGATTTACAACAGAAAGCTTGCTTTCATCATGGCCATTTCTGTCTGATTCTTTCTAATCAGCTCACGACTCAGATTTATTTATATCTAATATTTTTAATGGTATCATGCTGTTTTCAGTATAACATTTTTTGGCAGGAGCAAAAAAGGATTTACATGGTAAACCCAAAGATGTTATTGACAATGTTGTTGATGAAAGGATAATCTGTGTTACTCAACTAAAATGAAAAACAGGTTTTCAGGAGACAACAATTGACTCATCTCTGTCAAGGGGTTGGAGTTAAAGGCTGTGAGTGACAATCAAAAGCTGAATTGGGCTTTTTATTCAGGTGATACAGCATGCGATGATTTATTTGAAGGTTCAGATCCTGCAGCTGACTAAAGTCACTGTCTTGTCTATTATCAACTTCAAGTTCACATTTTTATTTGTCATTCCAGCTGTATCTAAAATACAGTGGGATGAAATTTTGTTACTCAAAACCAGAAAATGTGCAAAAAAAGGGAAAAGGGAAAAAAAACACAAAAAAGTAACTAAGACAGTGCTAAATTCACAAAGTCCAACCAATACTTATATACAATAGGCAATTAAATACTACTGCTAAAAATAAATAATTATGTGTATAAAAACTGGCTTGTTATGTGCATGCTACAGAGAGTTTAGCAGTTGTGAGGGATTGCTGGCCGTGTATCCCGGCCAACACCCCCAAACCGCCAGATGGAGGCATCCCTGCAACATGGAAGGGCCCCGAATTCCAGCAGGGCATCATGGAACTTGGAGTTTTTCATCACAGCCTTGCTGGATACCATGGGGGCCACCGGAGGATGCTGCAGGGAGGCCCAGGGACTTCTACTTTCCTTATAGCCCGGAAGTAATTCACAATCGCGGAAACGAAAGAAATGATATACTTCCGGGCTGAAGAAAAAGAGAAGTTTTTACCTGACCCAGAAGTGATAGAAAATCACATGGACTGAGGGACAAACACTTCTGGGTCGAGGACTATAAAGGACTGTGGGAGATCCCAGACAGATGAGCTGAGTTGGGAGGCAGGGTGGCTAAGCATCTGGGAGATTGGAGGATTGTTTATTTATTGGATTATTGTATTGTTAATTGAAGTATAGGGGAGGCGGAGGTGCTTTGTGCACTTATTTATAATAATAAATATTATTATTGGACTTTTACCTGGTGTCTGACGAGTGGTCTGAGGGTTCAAGGGAGCGAGAAAGCTCCTAATCTATCATACAGTCTAATTGCCCGTGGAAGATGCTATTGCACATTCTAGCTGTTCTTGATTTTGTGGAGTGATATCTTCTGCCAGATGGCAATAGAACAAACAGAGGAGTCTCTCACATGCAAAGGGCTTTCTTCTTGAATCTAACCTTAATCTACCCTAGCCTGAAATGTCCTCAATGGAGGGGAGAGAGACCCTGTTAACCCTGTCAGCCATCCTCTCCACACATTGTAGAGTCTTCCTATCAGACACACTGCAATTTCTGAACCAGGATGTGATGCAGCTCGTCAGAACACTCTCAAAAGTGCAATAGGTGGTGAGGATGGGAGGAGGGATTCTCAATCACTTCAGCCTCCTAAGAAAGTACAACCTCTGCTGAGCTTTCCAGACCTCATGTGTGGTATTTAAAGTCCAGGAAAAATCCTCAGTGATGTACATGCTCAAGAATTTTGTGTTGCTGACCCTCTCCACAGGAAAGCCACTCATAAGCAGTTGGGGATGTTCAGCTTTTGTTCTGAAGTCCATAATTAACTACTTTGTCTTATTAATATTAAGGGACAGACTGTTGTCCCCACAACAGCTCACTAACTGTTCCACCTCTGCTCTGCAAGATGTTTTATCTTCATTACTGATGAGTCCTACTACTGTTGTGTCATCAACAAACTTAATGAGTTGATTTGTGTTGAATTTGCCAGTACAGTTACGTGTTAGCAGATTAAAGAACAATGGACTGAGAACGCAGTCCTGAGGGGCTCCAAGTTTGATGGTGTGTGATGTTTCATTGCCGACACATTCTGCCTGTTGTCTTTCTGACAAGAAGTCCAAGATCCAGTTTCAAGTGAGGTGTTTAATCACTATTAGTTGCTATGGGATGATTGTATTAAAGGCTGAACTGAAGTCAAGAAACAAAATTGTGGTATAGCTGTTCATTTTCTCCACGTAGGAAAGTATAGTGTGTAGGGCAAGTGGCACAATACACAAACTGTAATGGGTCCAGTGAAGGTGGGAAGCTAGCTTTAATATGACCCATGAGTAGTCATTTGAAGCATTTCATTATGACAGAGGTCTGCACCACAGGCCAGTAGTCACTGAGGCAGGTTACAGTTGTTTTCTTATCACATGGCAAGTGTCAAAAGAACAGATTGTTAGGCAGAAAGAATTCTGATGTTTAAACTGGTAGAAACCCTGTTTAATGTTGGTTAGGATAAACAAGAAAAATTAAGTGTACTTATGGGGTAGAAAACACATTGGAACCAAAACAAAAGAAGAAGTTAAATGAGTGTCCTCCTCCAAGTTGAGTTCCTCACTCCTCTAGTGAAAAGATTGTTTTTACATCGGAGTCTCAGAAGGGGAATGACTTTGCAGAGTAAGTGGGAATTGGGTCACTTTTCCTCCAGCCAGTAAACTCTAGCCAAGAAAGGAGAGGTAATTAACAGCAGTGCCCTCTTTCTACTCGGAGTAGTACTGCTTACCTTATTGGAGCCTTGAGGATTTCCCCGGTATGTGTGTGCTTGACACAACCTAAATTAGATCTTCAAATTTCTATTGCTATTTAAGGGAATGGCTTGTAACATTCAGAAGTTTTTGATTAAAAACAAACAAATTTTGCTTTGCACTAAACTAACAACAAGAAGATCAAGAACTGTGTTTCTAACCGTTTTGACTTGGTATGCGGTTTTGTATTGTTTTTCTCGTCTATCATCCTTCTGGTTAAGATTATTACGTGTTTTTGCGACTTCCTGATCGCTAAGCCCATTCTCTTTTCAGCTGATCCACTTCATAATTATCTGTCCTTCTGGACACATCATTTTTCATCTTTGTCAATAATAACTTATATCTGGAATAATCTTTTCAATCATCTAAATAAAGGAGACACCTTGGCAAATTTTTTAAAGGTTTCTGTCAATTTGATGTTTGAATAACATAGCTATTAAGTCACCAAAAAGGCCCAATGGATTGACTAGTCTTCTCTTGTTTTTCAGAATACGTTTTAGCAATATTCTTACCATTTGAAATTATTATTAGATAAATAAAGTATAAACATTGAAAAATCAATGATATTAGTGTTGTAATTTAAGAATGAATTATAACCAAGACTAGTCATCAGCATGGAAAAGATATGATGTGAGGAGTAAAAGCTGTTTTACTATGGCTAAAATTGAACCTACAGAAAGTATATGATGAAAAAACAAGGTGAAGTTCATTTAAGATGAAAGTTCTAGCAAGAAACAGCAAAGTGATATTACTACTACTCCTAGAGCTACTTAAATAGACATCAGTACAGAATAACATAGAAAAGGGGCCTCAAAACTAAAAGAATGGGCCCAAGGGTTTTATAAACTTGAGGATATCAAGATAACCCCCAACAGACGGACTTAGCTGTGTTACACGTTGAGATATTTGTGTTGTATTAAAGTTTTATAGATCAGTCAGTATCCAAAAAGAAACCAATGAGGTGTAATGTTAACACTGTGTTAGGACTAATTTAGATCTCTAACAAGTGCACTTTGAATTCCTTGTAGTCTGCTGATACTTTTTGTAAAAAAAAAACATTAACTGAAACAAAAGGTGTCTCTCACATTATAATTATTTACATTTTTTTATTTTTGAAGGAGGCACACGGCATATGTTTGACTGTTATATTTTTGTAATTAAATAACAGAATTTGAATTTTATAAAAATGGTGTGGTTGGTGGAAGGAACTGCAGGTCCACAAATTGAAGTTGTTGGGGCACCAACCCGGTCATCCCTGTTTAGTTAAAAAACAACAGATCAAACAAAATGCGTGCTCAATGGTGCCAAACAAAGAAAAAATCAGGGGCCTTGCTTGAGGAACCTTTCTTGGCTGATAAAGCCTCACGAAGTCTCACTGGAAAGGAGCTCCATCCTGTTCTCTTAATGAGTGATGCCTCCTTCTGGGAACATTGGGATATGCAGTGGCAGGACTGGAAGGGGTAGAGTCAATTGCCATTGCTAAGCAAACAAACGAGGATATGGCTAGTGCCTTTGTTCCACTCTTGTCCTGGTGTGGTAGTACATACTGTACCTCAGAAGAGCCTGGAGGATGATCCACTGACGCACCTGCATGACAATGGAAATTATTTATGCATTGACTATATTAGATTTCTTTAAAAGTAGCCTTTTTTAAATAATTAACTGACAACATTGGGAAACTACATATTTAAGTTTGTATATTAACTACCTATAAAACAGTTGACCTGACCTGATCTAGAGATGATTTGATGATAATACAATTACCAATGTTTTCAGATCATTATTTGGTGCACTGCTTTGTAAGATCTGGATGATATAAAGAAAAAGGGCTATTTAATATTGCGCATCTAACCATATTTCGAATTCACTTGTCCAGTGCAGGGTTGACAAGAAAGAATAGAAAAGAATACTAGCAATAGGTGTGAATTATGAACTAATAATACTGGATGTGACACCACATCATCCCAAGGTTCGCCTTACTATATATCCATATTTTGTTTGGTTTACCTATTTAACCTAAAAACAAGTCTTTGGACTATATCAGTTATTCTATGTGAACAAAGGGAGAGTATTGAAATTTCATGAAGAAGTTAGAACTAGTAAATAAACTGGAGAATGAGCACTAGATGGAAGAAATATATCAAAACAAGCACTTCCACATGTGGAAGACAAAAGAGAAGGTAACATTTTGCTAGGGTGTGTTAGACCCCTAAATTTTAAAACTAGAGCTGTACATTGCAAAGTAAGCATGTCACTCAAAGTAACTGCTAAGAGTTTGACTAGTTGTGGTCAGCCATTGCTAAGAAAAATAAAATGGTAGACCTTGTCAATATTTAACATGCCGTGTCCATTTAGATCTTAAAAAACAATATTGGTACAGAAAAGAATTTATAAACTAACCTTTAAATCAAAATGAACAAGTGTGATAAACCAGTATATTTGACGTCATTCTGATACATCCTAATATAAAGCCTCATATAAATAACTAGCAAAATACCCGCTCTTCACAGTGGTGAAGTACTGCCTTAAAATTTTTATTAAGAAGAAAATTAAACCTTTTTAAACTGAGGGAAAATATACCAATAATTATTTGTTAAGGATCTCTTTGTATACTACATTGTCATTTCGGCCCTACGGTTGTAATATGACCAAGCTGTGCACTGAGCTTACTCTTAAGCGTGCAATGTACAGTTGGCAATTTGAAAAGTAATCTTGTTTCAAATCTCACAGCTTGGATTGCTGCTGTCATAATCAGTTTGAGTTTAATGGTTTGTTTCAATTACGACAGTATTTGCAGGACTTGTGTTGAAGTGACATTCGGCATCTGTCAATCATTGTAAGCATACAACCGGTTTTATCGATAACTTCACATCCAGCTTTTGAGAGTTTAAACATTCATAAACATCAAAGTGTCCACTACTGAAATCGTCACCTGTGAATATCAAGAGTGAGCCTGATATGGCCGTGCAATATGTAACAAAGAGAATGGAAAAGGCAGGTGCCATCTCTGGGCATGGAAACCACTCGGTAAGTGACAGTTTTTTGATCGATGGTGATCACCTCGATAGACATGTTAATGGCAGTACGGTTGGAATTATAAAGGAAATGGGTACCTGAACAATGTAAAGTAAGTCTAAAATACCTACACAATAACTATAATCGTAATAAATGAACAATAAAACAGCGGAGAAGCCATGGATTAAATAAAAAGGCTGTAGTTATCAGCAGGGAGACGTGAATCACGTGGCAAAGCAAGGAAGGGAATGTAGAGACCGGAGCGACGGACAGCCTTATATAGGCAGGCAGCCAACAATGTGGGAGGCGTTGGGATGGGGGACCCAACGCCGCCTCACACAGTGACCGAGCTGCAGTCTATGGACGTATATATGTACGTAAGTAGGATTCAGTTAGCGTTGGGAACCCGCGTACCAAATTTCTTGAAGATGGGCCCATAAGTAACAAAGACCGTTGGAAAGTTCAATATGGCGGCCAACAGTGGCGTCATACCACTGAAATAAGTACGTACATTGGTTTCGGTTAACTCAGGGAAGCCGCCTACCAAATTTCATGAAGATGGGGCCATAAATAAGAAAGTTCAACATGGCGGACATTGTCGACCGTTATGACCGTCACGCGTAGAATTTCGAAATGAACCCTGCTTAACTTTTGTAAGTAAGCTGTAAGGAATGAGCCTGCCAAATTTCAGCCTTCTACCTACACGGGAAGTTGGAGAATTAGTGATGAGTCAGTGAATGATTGAATCAGTCAGTGAGGGCGTTGCCTTTTATTAGTATAGATATATATGTAACAAAAGGCAAATGTTGATTATTTAAACATATCATGTAGCCAAAAAACTGTTCCCCTACATGGTATCCTGCTAGAAACTTGGTAAGTACACGTTAGGTGTGCTGGAGCGAGAAATTGTTCTCTTTACTTCAACACACTGTTTTGCTTCAAGCCAACCGACAACTGCTCCTGGTCGAAGCTGCAATAACAAAGTGCATGAAGAAGAACAAAGTTACAAGATAAGCAGCAGGGGAGATAGATTGTCTGAAGATGAAAGTGACCTCACAAAAGATAGTGTAGTGTAGCGGTTAAGGCTTTGGACCTGATGTGGTGGGTTCAAATCCCGCTAATGACACTCTGTGACCATAAGCAAGTCACTTGACCTGCCTGTGCTCCAACTGTAAAAGCAAAAGAAATGTAACCAATTGTATCATAAATTCTGCAAGTTGCCTTGAATAAAGGTAAATAAGTAAATGTGAATGTAAAAATAACATAGAAAACAGATGTAGGTGAAATAACGGAACAGCGAAAAGAGATAGAATATATGGACATACAGTAGGTGATATGACAGAAGTATGTAGTTATTGTTCGGCTTTAAACTTTAAGTCAGAGACTTGTAGATTGACTAATTTGTGTTGCCATCAGGGAAAAGTAGTGTTTCTTCCCAATGAAGAGGTGTATCCATGAGAATTAAAAGATTTATTGTTTCGTGAAAGTGAATTCCACATACACGAGTAGCAGAGACACGAAGTGGCTGGCGCGCCCATGGTCCACTCACTTCTCATTCATGTGCATACTATTGTCAGACACAGTTCCTGTGTTCTCAGCTCCAAGCGGAGTTGGAAATAAAAGACAAAGAGTAGAAGACAAAGTAGAACATCATAAAGAGGTTCAAAAATGTTGGCACAATACACATGCAGAGCAGGTTAGAGATTACGAAATTACTAAAATTCGAAAGTCCCAAAAAACTGATAGTAAAGATCGCATCAGCGCTAAGAAACGGAAATTATTACTTGGTGAAATAATGGAACGGCGAAAAGAGATCAAATATATATGGACATAGATGATATGATAGAAGTGTGTAGATATTGTTTGGCTTTAAACTTTAAGTCGGACACTTGTAGATCGTCTAATTCGTGTTGCCATCAGGGAAAAGTAGTGTTTCTTCCCATTGAAGAGGCCTATCCGCGAGAATTAAAAGATTTGTTGTTTGGTGAAAGTGAGCGGCAGAGATGCAAATTAGCTAGTGCATAGTACAGGCCGGGGGGTTGTAGAGCGAAGCGAGCAGGGAGCAAAGCCCCCTAGTTTGTAAAAAAAAAAACTAAGCTCAGCCACTTGTTAATGTGACAAGCCATATTGTATAACATGACTGATATGATATTATAGGTTAAATGGAACTCACGTCATATCTCTAGCCACCACATACAGCAGCATCACATCAACCAGCAACATGCAATGGTACAGATGTTAGAAACACATTCACAAAATGGAGATGGTATCACAATATTGAAACAATATTAAAGAAAAAATAATGAAAACAAAATGAGATATCACTTGTGAAGTCCTGAAAGAACAATGGAGGGGACTGAGTTCAACCCACAATACAGGTTTTCTGATACCAGTTTTACTCACATGGTAATTATTGGTTGTTTTATTATTAAATATGATTCAGTTTTGTTACAAAAAAATAAGAAGGAAGAATAGAAATAAGAAGGAAGGACTAGTGTCATATTCAGATTCCTGTCTTGTTGGTGATAGGAGGTGAGCATATGTTTTCTTTGGCACTGCATTTTTGTATTTTTTTTTTGTTTGGATACCACCATTTTGTGTGTCTGGTTGCTATGATACTGTAAATGTAATGCACATGCCACATAACCTATGATATTTTGACAGCCATGTTACTCATGATGTCTATGTGGTTAAAACAAAGTCCAAAGTTTGTTGCAACTGGGAAACTATGACTTTTTGAACTCCATTGATTAACTAGGGAATATCTGATTATCCTTTTGTTCAACCCCAAAACATCTCTGACACTCAAATAATAATATCAGTCCACCATAACCTTGTTAAACGTTCTTGACAAGCATAGCATACATTTGGATGTCTAAATGCTGAATGATGCAGGGATCAGAAGGCTCAGTTTTCAAACAGTAGATGTCTAAAGCAAAATGAATAGCCTGCAGAGGCAGGGTTGCGCAATAACTGGTGAATTAGGCAACTTACACAAAAAGTTGAGAGATGCTGTTGCTGCACCTGTAAGTGTAGCCCTGAAACCCAAATTAATTGTAGAGGTTTAATCAATTGAAATTTAATCTTTGCTTTCAAAAAATCTAAAAGAGTGTTTATAATTTTGCTTTTAGTGGGAAAGCCCTTAGAATGAGTGACTTCATTTTATGACATCAGTCCTTGGAAAATGTTGTTTGTTTTTTTCTTTTTGTTTTATGGTAATTTTGCCCATTATTTGATGCTCCTAAAAAGGCAGTGGCAACTTAAAGGCTGTTAAACCTTAAACATAGAAATAATCTTATTAGTGAATATAAAATACATTTTTATATTCTGTCCACAGGCTAGAATAACAGTGCACTAATTAATTATTTTGTTTTAACACTAAGCCAAATGACAGCCAATGGCCAGCCATAATGTGGGGGAAGTCTGGAAATAATTTTGATTTTAGCATTCATATTAGGTACCTGATTATATAAAGTGAGAGAAACAAATTTCTAATCATCACATAGACTTCAACCTAGATGTAAACACACTGACACTTTTATTGTCCTGGAAACAGTCATTGTGTTGGCCTTCTACTGCTGTTGTTACGATCTCTGATTTTGAAAAAAATATTCTGTACGTTCCATCCAAACCTCTTGCTAATTATATATTGATTTTAGGTATTTGACAGACAGAAATTCTGAATCACTTGAGTTTTTGAGTTTCATGCACCTTAACAAAGTTTAAAAATTGTTTGTATATTTTGTGAAGCCATTTTGTCTTTTTCTTGGATGCTGCCATTTTGTGGATCCTGTTGCTATGATGCGCCCTCTGATAAGTGGAATCATGTTAACACAGGTTGTGACCCTGACCTCATTAGGTTAAGGGTTTAAAGGTCGGCTCAATGGGCCATGTTTTATATGAGTTTTTAGAACAAACTTGACATAGAACAGGCCATTCAGCCCAACAAAGCTCCAGTCCGCTTAAATCAGATCTAGTGTTGAAAGTCCTCCTTTCAACCACACTTGGTAGCTTATTCCATGTGTCTATCGTTCTATGTTTGAAGAAGAATGTCCTAATGATTCTGTGAAATTTACCCTTAACAAGTTTTCAGCTGTGTCCCTGTGTTAATTATGAACCCTTTCTCATAATTCATCCCCTGTTTATTCTCACCTGGACAAAGCTGGCAGCACTGAGAGGACTATGGATATTAGGTGGATGAGCTATGGATATTAGGAGGATGTGGTAGATAATGGACTATCTGTCTGGCTGACCTCAGTTTATGAGACTTTCTCTTCACTCTGTACAGGTCATGTCACTTGCATAAATTCTCAGATGATTCTGCACTTGGGAGGTGTATTGATAAACGGGATGAGACAGAGTATGAGTCAGGTGAAGAAGTCTGTTTCTTGGTGTAAAGAAAATTGTCTGCATCTTAACATCAGCAAAATCATGGAATTGGTTATTGACTTTTGCCGCACTAAAGAGCCTTTGTGTCCAGGCACTATTAGAGTAGTGGTGGTCCACTCCTACAAGTACTTGGGGGTCCATATTAATGACAGGTTGAACTGGTCTCAGAACACAGAGGCACTATACAAGAAAGGGCAGAGCAGGACATTTTTCCTTAGGAGACTGCGTTCCTTTAATGTACAAAGTGACATCTTTCACATCTTCTGTAACTCTATAATGGCCAGTGTGACTGTGATTTTCTACACTGTGTTGTGCTGGGCTGGTAACATCACTTCAAGAGAGGCCCACCAAATCAACAAGCTAATTACATTTACAAGCTCAGTTATAGGATGCTCTCTGGACCCCCTGGAGGTAGTAGAAAAGGAGAAAATTAAAACAAAACCGAATGCCATTATGAACAATGCTGTATATCCTCCCTCTGTCACACTAACACTGAGTACTTTTAGCCAATGAATGTTTTAGCAGAAGTGTGTCAAGAAATGCTACTGGGGCTCCTTTATACCATCAGCAATACGTCTGCATAATACCTTACTGAGACTATGACAACCAAGTCAGAACTTTTCTCTTTTGAATTTTCTTGCTTTATAGTCATTCTGGTATGTTTTCAGACCAAAGTGTGTTTGTATATTTATTTATTTACTTATATATCTGCCTGTTTATGCAGATATTTATTTAAGGAGCTTTTGTAAAAAGCCAAATTTTTCCCTGGCAACAAATAAAGTTCTATCTATCTACTGTATCTATAACTAACAGTGTGTTAGCCTTCTTAAAGGCTTCTGAACACTGTCTGGCAGTTGATAGTGTCGAGTCCAGTACGACTCCTAAATGATTCCCATAAGGTGTATTTTAATTTTCAGGCCTTCCATTCTGTATTCAAAAGTATCATTTTTACTTCCTATGTGTAATGGTTTACATTTGCTTACATTAGGTTTCAAGTTTCAGTTTGATGGATAAACCCTTGACTCATTTTCCATGGAATTTCTTTTTGTTTATTTCTTTGTTAATGAATCCTTACTCTTATTTTTTGAATTTTTGATCACAGTTTGATTCCAACAATAGATCTCTTTGATTCCCAGATTTTCACATTTGCTTGATGTCTCTGAGTTTGATTCATGGGTTTTATTTTGGTTCTGACTAAAAGAATGTTTTGACCTCCCACTATCAAAATTGGCACAAATCTTATCTCTTGGTCCTGTCTCAATTAAAATACTATCTCCAGGCTTTGAGACAGCATAGCTGTCATTTACTAGGGGTAACGTCCTCATTTCGCCAAGGTGCCTCTACACCCCTGAAAGCACTCACATTGGCAGAAAACTCAGAATCCCTGCCTAAATGTGCACTATTATGTACTTGCTAAAAGACACTCACTTACATTTGCAAATGTACTTACAACCATGCCCTGGGTGAAATAAAAATCAGGAAATGTGCTATTGATGAGTTACTACAGAGTGTCATAATAGATAGAAATATTCATGATTTTTTTGCAGCATGATGTTATTTTATCTACTAGATGGCAACAGAATACTGCCCTGAGTTTTATTTAGGCTTAGCAATGTATAACTGATCAGACCAGCTTTCTCTCGAGTATAACATTTTTTACATAGAATTCCGAGAGTGAGACGGATTGAGCCAACACCAAGAAGGTTAAATTGAAGATCTGCCTGGCTGCCTCCCTGTTTGGTTAGGAGTCCAACCCAGTTTATTCATATGCTAATATTGCTCTTCACCTAGGTGACTGCATACTTTTCCAAAATGATAGAGCAAGATCTGCATCTCATTCTTGTACATATCTGAGATGCTTCAACAAGCAGAAGGTCAAAATAACCCATTCAGTTTAACAGATTGCTTCCAAATAATCCTGAGATACTCCAGTGGTACATCACCGCTAAACGCAAGTGTACAGTTCAAATACTCATTCACTTCTGAACACTACACAAGTAACATACGATTTTTTCATGGATGTTTCTGATATTGTTTGCTGCTGTCCAGTGCTGGTCACCATAGTCTATTATCTCTGCCTTTGCATGAAAACTTGGAATCGCTACAAACTACATGGGGTAAGTACCTTATTAAAAAATATAATTTTGGGGTCAAGTGTTTCTTAAAAAGACCAAAAGCCTCCTTTTCAGGTTTCGGGTAATGCTTGAGGTTTGAAGTTTACTTTATGGATGAAGGTTTTTTTTGGAGTTGTAACTCATAACAATTAGCAGTTCTACTTAGACTATACTAGACTAAAGTAATATGTGTTTATTACTTAACTTAACTTAAAAGTAGAACAGGGGAATTTTATGCAAGCAAGCAGATAATTCCACAGCATTGGTACCCTTCAGCTAAAATCTTGACCTCTCACATTTGTTTTATTATTCCTTAGTTGACTGGCATCTTAAGATCTTAATGCATGCTGTAGATTGTACATAATGATATGTTCAGAGAGGTATGTAGGGAATAGGCCATTTCATGTTTTTTTAATGTAAAAAGGAAATCACTTTAATCATAAACTTTACAGGTAGCCAGTATAAACACTTAAGGTCCACAAATCTTTTCATGTTTCTGGAAAAGGTTCTGTTAAAAATTAGGCATAAATCTTAAACATTTAGATATTATCCTAAGACAGACTGACAAATAGAGAAAGAGTCAATCATTTTAAATGAGCAAATTAGAAGCCCATGCTCACTATTGCTGAAACTGCAGGATTATACATAGGTTTAGGGCTACAGGAATTTCCTTTTAGAACCTGTTTACACTTAAGAACTCCCATCATTATTAGAAGACTCCTCATTATCAGCTGAATTTAGTGTTTTGAATAATTTCAAGATAATCTGAGCTACTCTTGTCATTGTAATGACTGCACAGGAAGACACAGTCATAGATGGTTTTAATTTAAGGTTCAGGTGATGAAGTCAGAAAAGAAGGTTAAGGTTAATACCTTTGAGTAAGAAAATAAGTATTTTAAGCAAAACCCAAAACATGAATCAGAAATCAGGGTCAAAAATCAAGTCAGGAAGTCAAGTACTATTTATTAACCAATGCCAGAAGCAAAAATCAAAATCAGGAAAACAAAACGAGTCAAAAGCCAGAGATCAAGTTAATACAGTATTTCATATACTAAGTTATTTGAAATACTCTTAATACTCAGACAATTTCGAAATGCATGATGGCAACTTTTATCTCATCATGGCGAAGACATCACACAATGTACACCTCTGATTGTTATACCTAGCAGCAGCCTAGCAACTGCACAACAACATTGTCATTTATATAAAAACAATCTGGCATCGCGGGAGAAAGAATGAAAAAGAAACACTCATTAAAACAAATTACAATGAAAAATAAATGAAACCACTGAATTCATTGACCTCAGAAACACCCTAAGTAACAAATGAATGATTTTTATGAGGCCAATAAATTACTAAAAAAATATTCTAAAAATCAGCTAATTAAAGTCATGATTTGCCAGGCTCCATAAACCTCTAAACACAAACTTTTTCTCAAGTCTAGGCCCTCAAAGCTCCTTTCAGACCTCTGTTTTTATACTGTCTAGACTGAAAGGGGAAGGGCTTCTCTGGCTCAGTTGCACTGATTGGACATCTTCTTGGCACCATGTGTGGAAAAAGGCGAGAAGACTGTTAGTGACAGCGTATCCTCTTGTCACGGAGAAGTATTGCATACCTCAGGTGAGTCCTCTGGCATGCATTCTTGACAATCTTCAGATTAAAAAGTTTAAAAACCCTTGACCTAGACAATATACAGTGCATATGAATCATTAATCATTTATACTTATAAGAAATTTATATCAAATTACTTTAATAGTTTCAAGTTTCATAATAAATTGATTTTTCTTCTCAGATAAATAAGCCATTTCCTTCTAAGCAGTGAATAACTACTTCTAAAAATGTTACAAATTGTATTTCCTTGAACATGAATTTGCATATTAGAATAATCCTTCTATGACATTTATGACATTTAAAGTTCATTAGCATGTGAGTAAAATGTTTTTAGAGTAAGTAAAATAACACACAACATAGACACGTTAATTTATCATCACTTCACGCCCACAGCTGAGGCCTCCCCCAGACTGTGCCCACCCAAATGTCTACATCTGTTGATCTACTGAGAAAGTGTCATGTATCTTTAACATTTACAAAACTCTCTCAATTTAAAAAAATTATAAATTCTGTCAGAAATACTTAGCACTTAAACATAAATCTTGAATCTGTTATCATGATTTAATTTTTAAGCTTTCGAGAATTAGAAATAAGACTTTAACAAATAAAATCATTGATTTAAATTTTAGGCCCATATAATAATAATAATAATAATGACTTCAACCGCCACAAATGTATGGCATCCACCTGGCAACTTTTATTGCGCCAGTATGCTCACTACATGTCAACTGTTAGGTTTCAATTTGAGGCAGGGCAGAATTGATAAGGCTGCGATGGGCAATTTAGCCAGGACATCAGAATAAACCCTACTCTTTTCAAAAGATGCCTAGGACCTGTTAATGACCACAGAGAGTCAACACCTCAGTTTTACGTCTCATCTGAAGGATGGCCCCATATTTACAGCACAGTGTCACCATCACTGCACTGGGTCATTAGGATCCACACACAGACCACAGGATAAGCTCTGTCTACTGGTCTCACCAACACCTCTTCCAGCAGTAACCCAAGCTTTTCCTAGATGTTCTCCCATCTAAGTATTGGCCATGCCCAAACATTATTAGCTTCAGATGGTTCCTTACCTAAAACTTCAAATGGTGCCTCCAGAAGATCTCAATCTTTTATTATCCATACTAGCAACAACCATTTCAGTTTTGAAAAAAAAAATCTTTGTGCTAAAGTAACGTATTAATGGCCTTATTTACGGCTGAAATATTTTGTGTTAGGTAACTGAAATTTTGCTGAAATGAAACCACAGGGATTCTTCGTTTATGCAACAATGAATAAATCAGTCCACTTCATCTTTACTCACATCTGAATTATGTCTCAATTGTACGTAAGGAAGCTGCTTACTTAAAAGGAGATGCAGGTAATTAATACTAGCAGGCTGCTTCTCTTTATTCATCTTTGTTCATTCATTATGGACAAAAGCCATGAGGATGATGCTAGGTTTTCTTGTTTGAAGGATTAAAAATAATCACCTTTTAACTTGGTTTGAGAAACAGCACAAAGAAAAGCAGCTGTAAAATTAACAACAGCTCTTTGAAATGTAAAGCAACTAATGAAAAACTAAAAGCATAGAGGGGAATCTGTAACATGGGACAAAACATCAAGGTGCCCGTTATTGAAATGCTGATGCACCCTGGCAACTCCAAAAGTGCTCTCTATCACAATGTTTGTTATAAAATCTTAGCCTGAAAAAAAAACCAAAATTAGTTTTTACACCAATTCTCTAAATATCATATTAATATAAGTAAATATGCAGTCTATTGAGATATAATTTTCTGTATTGTATATAGACATTTGTTTCCTTTTCGTGGTGACTGCTTTGAAGCTAAAAATCTTTTTTTTCAACAAAGAACTAGAATGATGATATTAGTATGAATACATTAAAGCAAATAAGAAAAGCAAATCTGTTAATAATGAATCCTACTCAACTATAATTTATAGTTGAATATATAATTCTTGTATACAGTGATGTTAAGACTTATATAGCAGCATATAACTAAAAATCATTCCAGTCCGCATCAAGCCCTAAAGCTAGGCTAATCTAACCTCAGGTAACAATCAACACATAGAACATATTAGTTTATCATTATTCAAAAAAACAAAGCCAATATGCAGAAGTTGTTTTTGAAAATGTACACTACTTCCATCTCCTTAAGATAATGATTAGTGCCAGGTGCTGAAAATCAAATGCACTTTATTAGCCAAAGATCAGAATTTTTTTTTTTACTATATATGTTTTCACAAGTATTGGGTGGCAGATGGAAAAAGTAGACCTTAGGACTAAAAAGACACCCATCCTGGTTTTAGTGGCAGTGAAAAGAGTCAGGTGAAGCTCATGTACATTTTTTTTTCTGCTGGTTTGTGAATTGGTGTGCATTTTGCAGAAGGAGACACTCCATATTTATTTAAACTGCATATTTCGATTATGTAGCTGGGTGTTCACAGAGGTTCCTTTAAGTTGACACATAAGATATTTGTAGAACGATATCCTGTTTTTTGTGCTCCATCACACTCAGCAATTGCTGAAAAACTATTTTACTAAATGTTCTGCAAGTAATGTCCCAAAACCAAGAAACACTTCCATCCACTCCTATTAGGTTGCTGCACATTGTGGATCATATAGAAAAGAAATTCTCATAAGTCAAAGGGATGATTATTATAACAGACAGATGTGTCACAATCATCTCAGTGTCAATTTTTGTATGTTTTTGTAGATATCTAACTATAGTTCTATATCATGTTTCTCTAAACTGTAACATTTTACAACTTTATGACATTATATACAGAGTACTTCCATAATTATTTAAATGTCAAATGCAGATTCAGTTTTCTGACAAAAAAATATTAAGATGGTGTGCCTGATGGGAACAAAAAAGTATATCTGCATAGTATGGTGCAAAATTTCATTTTAATTCTTGCATCCTGCAGACTGCAAATTTTGTAGCCATAAGTTGTATTAAATCAATTTTCTTTATGTATAATACGGTAGAGTGGCTGTCCATTTGTCTGTCCAGAATTTTAAATCACATGTAGCTCGCAAACTGTTTCACCCATTGGCCTGAAATTTGGTACACATATACTATGTGACGTCTACTATCCACTTTTGGGGTGATGATTGACCTCCAAAGTTATTCCTCTTTTTATTTTATTTTATTGTAGAATCAACTCTCAGCAGCGGCCAGCAGGGCGGCTGTGCAGCGCATGCGTATGGGCGCCATTCTCATCCCTACCATCTTTGCCATCACTTCCCCTACCTCTTCATATCTTAAATCATTCTTGAGGCATACTGAAGGCTTAAGTGCTAGCTTAAATGAAAAATTAAAGAAAACATACTATGTAATTGCAACACAAACACTGACTTAATCAGTTTTAATGCGAAAAAATGCTGACAAAAGAAGAGAAGAAGCGGGCCGCTAGGGTGGAGAAAAGAAGAGCTGCTCAGGAAGCAGAAAGTGCATCAACCTCTAAGCAAACGAATGCTAAACGTACAGAGAAATAGTATGAAAACTATGAATGCTCAAGTCAAGTTTATTTACTGCACGTTATTGTGCAATGCGCTGTTACTAGTTCTACAATAAAAGCAAAACTGTCAATTTTGGTAAATAAACTGCTAAAAATTTATGACACTTTTAGTCTTGGGGCATGTTAGGCTCACCAACTGAAGTTGTTTGTGTTGTTTTCAGACCATATCAATTTACACAACTGAAAATCACTGACCATGTCACATTTCCTTACCCCAGTCTTGCTTGCACCTGTTGGTGATAGCCGGTGCTGTGCTGTCTGATGGAGCCAGTGCTGAATGAAGGGTTAGCTGATAGGAGTTTAGTTGCAACCGCAATCTTTTCCTTTTTTTATCTCTTTTCTATTCTCTTGCGGTATGTATAACATATGTCAGACAGATGGGCTTCTCTTCTGTTTGTAATGTTTAAAACATACATTAATCTTTTTTGTCACTGTATCATTGTACTTTCAGATGAGCCTTCATTGGTTCTTCTACATACAAATCCTATCCCTGCAACTAAAGAAAAAATTCAACATGTTTGATTTTGCTGGAGCAAGTCAAGGACTAGTTGGACTGTCACTGTCACTGTGCATATCACATCATGTGAATGGATTCAAATGACTGCATCGCTGACCACCTTAGATTCGCTATGATTATATAAATAAAAGCTATGAATGAAAATCGCTATCCTTTGCAAAACCAAATTGGATGTGACACTAGTTCATCACAGAATTCACTCAAAAACACAAATTTAAGACTGCTGAGGTAAACTGAAGTACTTGGACAAAAAAAAACCTACACAGAAAGTGACCAGTTAGAAATAAGAAACTGGTCTCCTGCATTTGTTAGACAGCACCACTAACTACTGGATCAACATACCACTAAAAAAAAAAATAAAATAAAAAAATATATATATATTTATGAGACACACATACATTATAGTCTCATCATTTCTCCCTTTGCCAATCCTGCTAACAAGAACGCTAATGTTTAAAACATGGTGTAATATAATTATAAATAAAATGCCCTTATAGACCATAATAACAGGGCCCATACATAACAACAACATTTATTTATATAGCACATTTTTGTACAAATGATGTAGTTCAAAGTGTTTTACAAGATGAAGAAAGAAAAGTTTATAAAAAATATATAAATAAGATTAGGCAATACCAAGTAACAAAGGATAAAGTAAGGTCAGATGGCCAGGAGGACAGAAAAAACAAAACAAAAAACAACTCCAGGGGGCTGGAGAAAAAAAAAACAAAATCTGCAGGGGTTCCGAGGCCACGAGACTCTCCCAGCCCCCATTAGGCATTTTACCTAACATAAATGATCTCAATCAGTCCTCATGGTTTTCAGGCTTCACGTGGAAGAATTAGACGATGATGGTCATGTGGACATCTGGCCTTCAATCCATCAATGCAGGGATTGCATTGTGCCTTGATCAGGTGGTGGTGGTGCAGATTACCATAATATAAGTGCCATGCCTGCCACTGAAGTGTGTAATATTCAACTAAGAATTTTCCTGTGCTCTATGCATGACAATGCATTTAAATTTAAACTAAAAATTATATGAATATCAAAATAAAAAACACAACATATGGCAACCAATGATGACACAAACAAAAGACACAGAGATTCAACCACACCCCTCAAGACAACAGTAAGGCTTTGAGGATCAAAGCTGACTTTACCTCTTTGAAGGTCTTCTCTTGCTGTCGTCCCAATGTGAATTCCCTGTCAGATTTCAGAAGATTATTTATGTGCTGTAAAAGCATAGACAAATTGGGTAGGAATCAGGCTAAATACTTGAGCATTCCTAAGAGCCATCTGAGTTTTATGATGTTTGTTGGTGCTCCCATATTTATAATGGCTGAAACTCTTCCTGAGTTTGGCCTGATTCCATCTTTGCTTATGACTTGCTATAAGAAGTCCAGCTTGTGGTGGAAAAGCTTGTGTTTCTTTAAATCTGAAGCTTGTATGGACTCCATCATCTTTCAGAGTCTTAGGTCATGCTGTTGTTTTGTCTCCCTGAAGACCAAGATGGCATCCATATAAGCTATAACATCTTCATTTTCTTGGAGTACCTTTGACATCTTTCTCTATAAGATCCCGGCGCTGATGTTATACTAAAAGGTAACCTTTTAAAACAGTACCTGCATGACTCCTCCAATGGAAATTGCCAGAGTCTACAGTGCTTCATGCCAGCCTGGGTAGCAGGTCATCGATTGAGGACAAAATTAACTTTTCTCACTAAATGCAGATCCATCCATCCATATTTTACTCTTTTTCACCACAGGTACTATAGGTGCACACCACCCTGTTGGTTGCATAACCTACTCTGTTATACCCATTGATTCCATCTGTTTTAGCTTGTACTCCTCTTTGGGGTTTAGGGAAATTGGTACTCAGTATGACTACACTGTATTGTTTTGCTCCCTTTTTCAGAACAATTTTTACAGGACCATCACCTAATGTCCCTACTTCCTCATACACATGTGTTTCTTCTGTGTGCTAGATCAGACTTGGCTTAGGAACTACAGTTCGACTCACTAGATTTTGTCCATTTGATTTTACTAGTACCACTCTGAAGTAGCAGTCTCACACTTGTTCATTGATTTTGACTTTTAATTTGGGCAAAAGCTGCCTTCTAGTGGACTGTGCCTCCTGGGATCTGTAGTTTCACTTTTATTGGTTTAAATTGCAGCTTTGTATTTAAATTGTCAGAAGTGATTTCAGGCATCACTGATGAGTGTGATTCTGATTTAGTCTTAAAAGTCACAGAAATGCTGGCAAAGTTCATGGTAGTGAGCCATGGTGGCTGATACTCTGTGATAACAGCATCTACACTTGTTTTTATTTCTATTACTGACACCAAGAATACTGAATCTTGATCACTTTTGCTGGTACTTTCTGCTATTTCGGGCACACTCTTTGTGCAGCACACTACTGCAAAATGCACTTTTTTCCTTTTGCACACTTTGCTTTACTTTTCTGCTTATGTTCATTTGTTGTGCTGTTGCCACTGAGGCTATTTTTCCTTTCCTTTGAACATTTTCCTTTCATCCACTTTATCAAGTGTGCAAGCTAGGTCTTCGCTCTGTATTTTAATTAGTGTTGTGGAAAAAGCTTTTCTCCATCTTCAAAGAAGGCATTCATGGAGTCCAGATAAGAATGCTGAACATTTCCATATTTGCACAGAGTTATGCACAAATATCTCAGTAAATGGGGTCCACAATCAATTAAATAATTCATCTGCTTTTTTATTTTTTAATGATAAAATTACCTTATCTAACACATCACGTCATCTAACTTTTAATTTGCAGAGATGTGTTACCTCCTCCAATCAACTAATGGCACCAGTAATTTCTGACTCGTCGATTCTCTCATTGTTCTGAACACCTTATTGTTATGAGGGGAGTTTTGTGGGTTGTCCTATTAATCTTAACACTGCTTTATAACAGGAGTGTATGGGCTTGGCCATCAGTTTATCACAACTTTCTAGAGAAGGGTTTGTAACTCATTTACCTCATTCTAACCTTGGAAAATTACATTGGTAGCTTCTCTAAGACAAAGCAGAGACCTCTTGTACTTTCAGCTTTAAGTTACATTCAGTCCTTTTCCCTAAGTTTAATAACTCATTCTATTATGGCTATATATATATATATATATATATATATATATA